>CM074446.1:12799000-13271500 GCA_037101425.1 Elopichthys bambusa
GTCATTGGTGGAAGAGCTGTCGAAACTCCACCCATGTCGTCAATGAATTTACTTGAGGGCCTCACGCGGACGGTGGTTTACATGACTCATAATCAGCTTTTAGCTCTGGTATGTAATGAAGAAAGAGACGTGTGGAAGGAAGTTAATGTCAGCTGACATTTATGATTACGTCATCAGTACAAATGAAATTATATCCTTCTACAATATAGTCTGCAGTTTTGTAACAAGTTGCCCTTTGACTTATTATATGAGACTTATTATGCTTTTCTTGGCTAAAATGTTAAGGCTCCAAAAATTTTTTGAATATTTTCTGAACAGGCTCAGATTAATCTTTTTAGTTTAGCAGACAGAGATGTCCTAAACATCGTCATGTTCACAAACTAGTCCACAGTAAACTAGGACTGGGGATTTTAATAAAATATAAAAATATAACTTGATGCTAAAATGAACACATTAATCATGTCACCTGACCTGCATGTGAAGAAGCACACAAGAACATTAACACTAAGACAGATTGGTTGCAAAGTGGATTGCTGTGGACTGTAGGCCTGTGACGGGCTTATGAAAATGATATGGAAATAAAGCAAATAATTTATTGACTTCTAAAGCCACTTTTTGTAGTGTCGATTTAAGATTATTGTAGCAGATGAGTAAAGCAACGAATTTTCTTCTTTTGAGAGCTTTTACGTAATATTGATGTGCGATAATTCGCAGTTAATTTAAATAATCACAGTGTCATGTAATTAAAGATAATCACTTTTGTTATTCATTTGACAGCCCTAATCAAAACATATTACAGTACTTTTACTGTACTCAGCTTTTACATTAGACTCAGATCAATGAAATATGACTTGTTCTGGTGAGCTTTAAAAGATGAAGTAGACAGGCCCAAACCCGTCACATCAATACAAAAGTAACAGTCATGCCGCATACCTTTACAGTCATAATGCTTTAACTCTTTCTGCCCAACCCTGCCAAGAGCCAATAACCCTCCACTTCCCTGTTTTTCTTCTCAGCATGAGCAGCAAGATGTTCATCATCACACTGTCATTTACAGAGCCAATTAGCCCGACTCCTATGTTGTTATTGCATTAGACTCACTGTTTGAAATTCACTAATGATGATAGCTGAATAATGAGGCCCACCTGCATTAATTACAAGCACTGATTAAGAGTGAGTTAAAAAATTACCTGAAGACATAATGAAAGCTCACCGTACATCTTTGTAAGCTTTAAAGAACTTAAAGAAATCATTGAATTGCAATTCAGAGAGATTGTTTAATAGTATGTTTGTATCAAAGCAAAGAAAAAAAAAAAATGTCTTAAACCTTATTTCTGTGTTCAGGTGGACTTTGTGCGTAGTGTCACTGCAGGTGATCAGCTCAGAGAAGAAGACCACCTGGCTCTGGAAACCCTACTAGCCAATGTACCTCAGTCCCGCACAACAAAGAGCAACAGCCTGGAGCTCACACCCTCTAACACGCCCCAGCTCTCCCCAGCTACCACACCCGCCAACAAGAAGAACAGACTCCCCATTGGTATTCCTTCTACATTCATTTTACTGCATGTTGGTTTCTGCTGATATTTTGGAGACTAATAGAGTTGTCAAAAGTACCGACTTCAGTACCTAGTGGGTACTGAAATTTTAAAAATGTGATGCTTTGAGCGCTGTTGAGTGGATTCATGAACACCTCTGATTGGCCATTGTGTTCATGTGCATGTCTGTGATTGGCTACAATGATCAACACTTCAAAAACATGTTGTAAATAGTCATCAATAACGCTCTTTCCCGAGCACTTACACAGATACACGGGAGCGTTTCAAAGCAGGCGTCTATCGCGGACCAGTCCACTTTCAAATTCAAACACTTCTGTGTGCTTTCAAACGCTCCCGTGCGTTGATTATTGTAGCCAATTACAGACATATCCACTGAACGCATCAACACAATGGCCAATCAGAGGTGTTCATGAATCCGCTCAACGGCGCTCAAAGCGTCACATTTTTAAAATTTCAGTACCGATTGGTGCCAAAGTTGGTACTTTTGACAATTCTAGAGACTAACCCTCTGATTACAGAAAGTGCAGTCCACTATAATCTGATTCAAGAATAAATGACTCTTTCGAGCTGGTTCTTTTAATGAATTGTTAAAAAATAATCAAACTGAATCAATTATTTCACACAATGAACCTACTGAATCAACATCTAACTCACTAATTCAACTATACTATAAGTATTTAAAAGCAAGTTCTGTGTATATTAGAATGTGACACTTAAATCGTAAACTGGTTGTTCATATGACAGTTTGTAGATAAAGATATTTTTTTTTATTATTATTACTATTAGATAATGAAAATAATAATGATAAAGTATTATTACTATTAATAATACAATTTATATAAAGATACACACTTGGGTTTTTGTAACAAATTTTACTTTATTAATTTATTATTGTTTGTTGTTATTTATAATAATAATAATAATAATAATAATACAATTTGAGTAAACATCCCATGTATCCTTCACAGTGAAAGCAATCTCAAAATAAGTTGATTTAAGGTCAAAGAAATGTTGATTTAAAATAATTACATTTGTATTGCATTCAGTATTAAAAGGTTATATTTAAAAAAATTTAAATTAGTTGATGATTTTACCTAATATTTGTGAGCTCTGCATTTTTTCTGCATGGAGCATAGCACTGTTAGCTCAGCAATATTCTAATCTGTTCAAATTATATTCATATTAGTTACGTGCATAGGACGCTTAAAGGATCGTTCGCATCAAGGACGATAACGATGAAGATATAGTTCCAAAAAAATGTTCTAAATATAAAAGAATAGAGTCTACACCACAACTATCAGGGGGGATCAGTTTCAGAATTATTTTTTTCCCCAGCTGTTGAACGATAAAACTCTGATAGCCAATCAGAATCCATTCGAATTTAAGGGCTCGCGCATTTAAAGTGGCAGATGACATTGCGGAGAAGTTAATTGCTGAGGTCCAGAAAAATCCAGCACTGTTTGACAAGCCCCCCTTTTCAAGGATACTTTAAAGAAAATGGATATAAAAACAATCGGTCATATCCTCCGAATGAATGGTGAGAAGTATTAACAGAGATGAGATCATTATGCCAATTTACCTCAAGTATCCAGCGCTAGTTTTGACAACATTGTCTTGCTTCCGTTGAAGTTGCAGTGAAAAAGACTAGGTAAATTCACTGTTAGATTAGATGGATTCCATTAGCTAGATTCATTTGACACAGAGCATGCTGAGGACATCTGCTGGTTTAAGCCGTGTAAATGGAACATGAACAGCAAAAACGTTCAATGACATGTTTAAAATAAACGGACCATTATTGTTCATTGTTGTGGATGCAAATATACAGTAAACATTTGAAGTGGATCAAAAAAGTTCATCAAAGTTGTCCTAAGATGAAGGTTATAGGACAACTTTGATGAAAGGTTTTGATCTACTTCAAATGTTGACTACTGTAGTCATCTTTATAGCTATCGTTCTTGGTGTGAACGGGCCTTGAGAGTCATAAGCATGCTGGAACAGAGCCAATATCTCTTGTGCAACCCACCAGGCATGGACATTACTTGATGGTCTTCTGTTAATTTACTAGTGTTTGTTCTTACACTCATTTACTGATCTTTTACACATTGTTTATCATGTCCACAAACTCTCTGATTTCCCCCTTCTGTCTCTTCCACCTTTTTTTCTTGCCTTGCTACCAATGATCATCAGGACAACAGTTGGCAGCCATAACGTGTTGGGAGCCCTCTGCCACTGCCCTGTCCGCTCATATACCCTTAGTAACCCCGTTTGGTGGGTAACACTGCCGCCCTGCCGTGACCAACATGTACAAATACCCCTGTCCGCACACAGCTTCTCACTGCTTCACCCATGCTTTGACAGTGCTCACTGTGTCTGCCGTGTGTGTCCCTGTTGTACATTTCACTTCTCGCTGCAACACATCTGGGCTGCATTACTTGCCCCTAGCGATATAGTTGTAGTTGCTCATACAAGCAAGACTTTTATGAGTGTCATAAATTTTGTAACATGTACCTGAACCTTTTACCACCATATTCCACAATAGCTGTTACCGTCATTTGATTTGTTTGCTTCGCCTTTATCCAGTTTCAATTCTTTTTTTTTTTAAAAAAAGATTCTGTACAAAAAAAGTCTCTCAAAAAAGAAATGCAAAAAAGGTTTCATCATCCAGAAAAATTGACATTTCAAGTTGTCTAAGCAGTATGGAATAAACATGTTCATCGCTATATTGGCAAATTTATCAGAAAAGTTTGTTTACTCGCATGTGTTATTATTGCCATTTAAAGATGCTTTTGAGCATTTGTGAGTGCTAGTGCTCATGCAGGCTTTCATCGTGTTTTTTTTTTTTTTTTTTTAGGCTTCTGCTAACAGTTTTAGCCGCCTTGCTTTCTTCTAACCCTAACAGTTTGTCTCCATTCCCCTTCTTCCTCACCCAGCAGGCTCTCGCAGCCGAAGCCGATCCAACATGGCCCAGGAGGGTGAGATTGAAGCTAGCTCCCAGGAGTCTCTGCAGGAGGTCACGCCTGAGGAAGTGCTAGTCATCTCCTTCGGAACCTCACCACAGACTGTACCTGGGATGATGTCAGAAAACGAGGTCTGAAGCTTTAGTCATTATGTCAAATGTTATGATGGTCAAATGTTAGAGTAATTAACAATCACTGGTGATTCTATAGATAGTGATATTGGTATGTGACTGCTGTGTCTGTGTCCACAGGTTCTGACTCTGAATCTTGGAGATGGTGGACAAGGAGATGCCCCTGTCGACGACAATAAACTGCACGGCAAGCCTGACAAAACGCTGCGCTTCTCACTTTGCAGTGACAACCTGGAGGGCATTTCTGAGGGTGTGTTTTCACCAGACAACCAGCAGATGGTTCTCTTGTACATAAACTGTTCCATATCCACCTGGCATTTCTTTGTAAGAGAAAATTGTAAATAAAGAGGAAGAGAAAGAGAAATAAACTAGCAATCTTTTATTTTTATTTTTTATTTTATTTAGTTTTGTTTTGTGGTTTTTCTTTTTTGTTTGTTTTATTTTCTTTTTTTGTTTTTCGTACAACCCACCCAGATGTAAACATTAGTTAGTGATCTTCTATTAATTAACTACTGTTTTGTTTTGTTAGAACTTTTGTTGCAATAAGTGTACTGTTGGATGAAACTAAATACTAGAGGTATGTTAGTGAATATGAATAATTGTGGTCTGTCTGTAGGCCCATCTAACCGCTCCAATTCAGTTTCTTCTTTGGACTTGGAGGTGGAGTCTGTGTCAGAAGGTGGACCAGGGCCATCTGGTAGTAATGGTGCAGAGGCTTTGCAGCTACTGGAACATGAACAAGGTGAATTTGTGTTTGAGTATTTCACCAAAAAAAAAAAAAAACTCCAGAAACAAACTAAATAGCATTTACAAGAACTTTTTGGTTAAAGTCGCAAAGCTTGATTATTACTCTTGGTTGTCTGTTATGTAGCCACTACACAGGATAATTTGGACGATAAACTGCGTAAGTTTGAGATTCGGGACATGATGGGCCTGACAGATGATCGAGACATTTCTGAGACGGTCAGTGAGACTTGGAGCACTGATGTCCTGGGCAGTGACTTCGATCCCAATATGGATGAGGACCGACTGCAGGAGATAGCAGGTATGAGTATTTCTGCAGATCTCACAGTCATGGCTAATCATAAGGCTATGCACCTTCGAGTGCACTAGTTCATAGAGAGCATATAAAGTTCATATAACCATAAATAGTTTCTTCAATTTAAGTTTGACTTTTAATTATAAAGTTGATTTTGAACTTGGATTCATAATATTTTGTTCAGGATTCAAGTGCAAATTACACATTTTACAGTGAGATAAGGTTCTTTTTTGCATATTAGCCAGCAAACCCATTACTGCCACCTTGTGGTTAGCTGAAAAGTTGCACTTCTCACTTAAGAAACTATAAAGTGAACTTTAAAATGTCTGTATGTCAGTCCCCTTTTGTAGTACCCTAGTAATTATAATGGATTGTGTTACTGTAATTATATTTGAGGTTTTACTATTGTAGACATTGTAACAAATCATATGCCATTTAGCTATGTATATGTACAGTACTATGCAAAAGTCTTAGGCCACCACCAGTTTTGTTGTTTTTGAAAAGTGTTAATGACCATCCATATTTATTTTTTGGTCATTATTATGATACAAACAGAAAATACAGCAATATCTATATATATATATATATATACAAAAATCAGTATTTAGTGTGACCTCCTGGACTTCTTCCAGTTTCTCAAAGAAGAAAATCTGAGAAACTTCTCATCAGATTTTGGAAGTTTTCTTGGTATTCCTGTCCTTCTATTTATGTTTAAGAGAGCCGGTTCCTGCTATTGCTCAAGTGTAAGGTGAGGTCACTAAATACTTGCCTCCTTAGATTATAGAAGTAATTTTTTTAAAGATTTTTTCTGTTTTCTAATACTGCATACAGTTTTCCTGTATTTTCTGGTTATATTCTAATAAAGAGATTGAGAAATAATTATATATGGTTATTATACCATTGCTAAAAACAACATCTAATGGTGGCTTAAGACTTTTGCACAGTACTGTATATGTGTGTGTAATGTATGTTATTTTTTTATGCAAATCATATGAAGTATAAATGCAATAATGCACATTTAGACAGAATCTGAATCCAATATCCAAAATGTAGTGTATTGTATTTGGTCCACCTCTGTGTTGACTAAATTAATTTAGTCTTATGCTTTCCTGGATTGAGGAAAAAAAACTTTAGGGTTAGGGTTATTGACTCAAAAATGTCCAGTGTTTGTAAGATTTCTGTACAGAGTGATATGCAGAACAACCTCAAACTGCTTCTCATTTCATTCGATCACATTCAATCTCTCTTCATCTCTTTCTCCTTCTCTGTCTTTCAGTCATCTCGCTCCCTCCATCCCTTCTTTTCACTCTGTTCCCTCATCTTCCGTGTTCTCTCTCTTTCTCGCCTCTCTCTCTCTCTCTGACATTCACACAGTCCCTGCAGTCTTATTGACCTTGGTTCCTTCTCATTTGCATCCTCCATTTTTCATTCCTCGGAATATGGCGTTGGGGGACTTTTCCATCATTAAGTGAATTTACAGCGATTTCCTTATGTGTTTTCTCCGAGGGATTGGGTTATGAGATACACATTAAATATCCATTAATACCTCATTATCCCACTGATAAGATTACCATGATAATGAGGCAGAAATTCTAATTGTTTCACTACTGCGGGTGCCACTCATTTAATCATGCACCTGAAAGACGGGCGGCCCAGAGCCCCTGCCTCACTCACTGTAAACAGGGCCAGCGGGGGAAAGCTCTCCTGCAGGCCCACCAAACCTGCCCTTGTGTGTGCACGTTTGTGTGCGTATGTGGGGAGACGTGACCTGCAGAGAGCTTCATATGGAGCGCTCATGATCTCCGCTTCCGCCCGACCATCAAACGCCCCTGCACACGTGCAAACCCCCCCCCCCCCCCCCCACTCTCCATCTCCATTCTTCTGCCTTGTTAGGCGTTAGCTCCTGTTGGGAGTGTTTCAGAGAGAGGAGGCGCTGTGTGGGATGCTGGTTTAGAGAATAATGAGGTTATGAGTGATGCTCGGCTCGATCCACACCTCAAAGTCACAACCCTGATGATGCCGCGTGTGTGTCTGCGTCTGTGTGCGAGGGAGGCTGCAATTAACCTTTGGCCATCCCTGTCGCAGTCCGTCTACTTGCTGCTTTAGATCGGGGGTGCCTCATACCCATGTGTTTATGTGTGTGTGTGTAGGGCTGGGCATTGCCATATTTCACAATTCTATTTAATTCCAGTTCACAAGCATGTGATTCAATTGAATTTCAATTCGATAACATCAACATCAACTAATGGTGTAAACTATGCAAGGAACCCTGTCAGTTGGTACATAACTACAATATTGTTTCTATAATGTTTCTATTCAAATTATTAAAAAGATTTTTAAAAAGAATACAGATTTATTCAAACATACGTTAAATATTAAACATAACTTTTGAGCTTTAGTCGATGAATGACTTTTCTGAGGTAATTATAATGTTGCATGACATTGTTTACAAGTCTTTCCATGGATGAAATACTGTTTAAGTTATAACAATACATATTTCATGTCTGTAAGTTGTACTGTATCATTCTGCATACCTTCTGATGTTCATACATGTTTATTTTGTGCAGTAACTAGTAGTAAAGTGGAAGAGACGATCAGTTCATGTGTGCTGTGTTGCCGCTTTGCTTAAACAATCTGTCATGATTGAATGCTCAACAATAAAGAGTGCCAAAATAGTTTTAATTTAGTTAATAAATGGACAGAATTTGAAAGCGGAGACTTTTTCATATCAAAAGTAACAAAGCACAAAGCTTATTGTGATTTATTGGATAGGAGGCACGCTACAAATAATTTTTAGTGAAGGATTTGTTCATGCACCTACTGAAAACAACATAGACGAAAAGATTGATTCTTGTGATTTAAGAATCAGTATTGTTTTATCAAAATGTGAATCGATGAAAATCAAGAAATCAGTATTTTCAGCCAAGCCCTATGTGTGTTCTCCTCTCAGGGGCAGCGGAGAATGCGTTGGGCGGCATGCTGTGTTTGCCGGTGCTTCTGGACCCGTATGGTTCCACCATCTCTGAGACAACGAGCGAGGCGTGGAGTGTTGAGGTTCTGCCAAGTGACTCCGGTGAGAGCTGAATGCATACAAGAACAGTTCAGTGAATAAAGCTGCCCATCTACTGGTGACTCCTATCAGAGCATTAGTATTCAGCTTTGGCTTCACTCAAGAGAGTCTTTTATTAAACATGTACAGGAGCTCTGGTCTCAGATGCTGGTCAATACAGAGTAGAGGTCTGCACGGGCTTTAAACTGGAGCCCGAACCTGCCCTGTACCCGAGATCATTTGACCTGATCTGACCAGTACTGTTAAATTTTAAGACCAAACTCGAAATTGGTTTCTCACAACAAATTACTTTTTGCAATATGCTGTATTTCCGGATTGCATGCAACAGTCAATAAACAAAAACTGTTTCTTCAAGGCACAATGGCCCCCTCAGCAGTCAGCACACAGGAGCAAAACAGAATTATGAACCTTTGTGAAATTTGATGAAATTTTGAAACTTTCCTCTTGGATCTTAAACTTCGAACTTCAAAACGGAGTTAGTGGAAAGTGTTGCACAGCTATTTACATCAATATATCCTTCTCAGTAGAGTTATGAAGGAAGACAATGACATGCCGTTCTCTTCCTTCATAACTTGTACTATGTATGTATGTATGTATGTGTGTGTGTGTGTGTGTGTGTGTGTGTGTGTGTGTATATATATACATATACACATATGCATGTGTATATAGTGTTTTTTTTTTTTTTTTTTTTTTACAAACCCAAAGCTATTCATGAAACATTAACCCGAACCTGACCTGAAACCCGTGGGTTTTTTGGGACCCGTCGGGCTCGGGTCGGGTAGCAGACCTCTAATACACTTCCATCTGTGCTAAAATACGCTAACTTCTATGACACAGAACCAGTCGTCAGCTACTCTGATATCACTGTTAAGGTCCGTAGATGTCAGAGACTATATATTATATTCTTTACGACGGTTTTGCAAAACATTTGTAAAAAATGAAACTTAGGCACAGATTAATTGTCCACAATAAGATCTAAAACATGCGTTTAGGAAATGGAAGAATGAATTTTCATTTTATGCTGACTTTAAAGTGTTCCTTTAAAGTAGATTGTTAGAGATTAACCTGTCAGTAAATACACAGTATATCTATGTACCTTTTATGTCTTCATTTTACATATCTTCACAGTATATATCTTCGTGTTACTATTTGCTAACAATTAAAAACAACCAATTAATGATACAATTTTAATAATTTATTAAATATATATTTTTAAAGATTTTAAAGAAGAAAAAATCCAACATTTTTTTGTCCAAGCATTGGATCTGTGTATTGTCATTGCAGCCTGATACACATGCTGATCTCCCTTTGTTGTTAAAAAAAATCACTCATCTTTTTGATTGATTGATTGACTGATTTGTTTAAAGTTTAAAACTAATTACATTCAACAGGCTGTTTCATTTTTTTGTTTATTTCATGTTTGAATTAATATTTAGCTTTTTAAATAAACAAATGTGTTAAGTTGCATATTAGTTTTTGTTGTGGTATTGAGAATATAAAAAAACTTACTGGTATTAGTATCCACTACTATAATTTGGTTGTTGTGATATCACTAATAATGATCCTGTAAAGGCTAATTATGTTATGAGTCATACAGTTGTGAATAAGAAATAATGTAAAACAAGACTGTGCCAGTATCAGGCATACAGCAGTCTGTGTGTGGTCTTGTCTCCCTGCCCATTTTGCTTCACAAACATAGGAAAGAGAGAATGAGTGATTGTTTTTTGCTTTTCTGGGTTTTTTTTTTTTTACAGTTCTAGGAAGTGGAAAAGTAGACTCCGAAGACCAATTGAGACCTGCATTATTACAAATGAGCACGTAAATGAGCGCCCTCCACGGGGATGCCCTGGGTGTCTTTGTGTGTGTAGATACACCGTTTTCTACAGTTAATGAATCTGTGTTGCAGAAGCTGCAGACCTGAAGCAGGAGGAACGCTTGCAGGAGCTGGAGAGCTGCTCGGGTGTGGGTAGCACTTCAGATGACACCGAGGTCAGAGAGGTCAGCTCCCGACCCAGCACCCCGGGACTCAGCGTTGTTTCAGGTACACATACACAGAAGCATAAAGGCCCCGATATACTCATGTTGAAGGGTAAAAAGAAGTTTGAAATACCTTTGCAGCAACATACTGTTAGCGAACTTCCCAACACTGCCCACACTGCTGAAATCGACGTTTAGATGAATATGTTAAAAGGGTCTTTGCATTGAACTTTGAGCATCGTAACTTAAGTTAAAAAAGTGAAATCACAATCAAAGTTCAAAGGGAGATGTTTTCTTCTACAGAAATTGCTTTTTAAGGACTACAACAAACGGCTGGTAGGGACTACAATGATCTTCTTCCTGGGTTGGTGACATTACAAACCCCAAAATTTACATAAACCCTGTCCCCGAGACTCTCCAGCTTTGTTGTTGTTGAACAACCGAAGCTTGAGCTGTTAAAGCTCTGCCGGAAAGCAGCAGCTCATTTGCATTTAAAGGGACACACAAAAACAGCATGTTTTTGCTCACACCCAAGTAGGGGCTGTGTATTTGACAAGCTGATCATAGCAACAGGGATTTGTTTGCATTCGGATATTTAATACGGCAAAAAAAAGAAGAAAAAAAGTCACATTGTTTATGTATTTAGCACTTTATAAAATAGATTGCTTTAAAGCAAGCATGAAAATACAGCGTCTCTTTCACTTAGAATTGCAACTTAATTTTCTACTATAAAGCAACTTTTCATTGTGTTCATGTTTTTACTCATGTCTCACCTTGATGGACTGAACAGAAGAAATGAATCGGAAGATTTTCATGTCAAAAAAGGCAGAGCTTCAGAGACACACCAACCTATTACATAGATGCCACAGAAAGATGTTTGCTAGCTGAAGCTTTTCTGTAAAGTTCTCTTTGGCAAGCTGTTTCGAACCACAGAAACAAACTCCAAACAAAATTTGTTTTAGCATCAGGGCCTTAATTGTCTAAATGTGTTCAAATGAATGGTCACAGTCAGTCTGTAATCACAGATTTGAGTAAGCATGAAGTCGCAGCATTCAACAACCCAAAGGCTTGAACATTCCACATACATGTCACATTTAAACTTTATTCTCTGCCTCGCTGAGTTCTTTATTCAGTGGCTCTTCTGCCCTGACATTGTGATGAAGACGAAGAGCCAGGTAATACAACGGCACACTCCCGACAGACTCCTTGTGGGGAGTTTTCCCTGAGGACTTTGGCAGATGGATTGCCTTTCCCTTCCTCTTTCGTTCATTCTTGCCGTTTCCATCTCTTGTTCACCTACTCTGACCTCCCTGGGGATTCTCCTGCCCTCTTTGTGTGCTCAAGGGAGCATTGGTGTGGTTTCCCCACTTCCATGAGGAGCTTGAAATGAGATTGGCTGTTCAACTTGGCCACCACTCCATCACCTATGTGCTAGACTTTTGCTTACTATCTGAACTATTCTGTATATCTGAGAGATATATGCACAGTCAACATTGTTTTGCTAATGCAGCAAAACAGAAGTTTTTTTTTTTTTCCTTGTCATTTGTTTCTTGTATAAGAGGTATATCATGCCAAAGTTTCCTCTTTGACAAACCAAACTACTTTACAACTCTGAAGGTAATATGTTTGCCTCTGTGATTTATAGTTTGAGGTTTTGCTGATTTGTTACATATTGTTTGTGCAGGCATCAGTGCCACGTCAGAGGACATCCCCAATAAGATTGAAGACCTACGCTCAGAGTGCAGCTCAGATTTTGGAGGCAAAGACTCCGTGACCAGTCCAGATGGAGAGGACTCTGCTCATGGTAGAAACACACACTCAAGTGACTGATAGGACACATACATACATGCTTTGTACAGAATTTTAAGATTGGTGCATCCATATTTTCCCAGTGAATGCCAATTTTATGTTGCTAACCAGTTTATCTGTGGTAAAAGCACATAAATTCCCTGGAAAACAGATGGCAAAGAGCGTAATGCTGACATTTCAGATGTTTAAAGAAATTAAGAGCCAGCGGAACATAAACATGTAATAACCTGGTGCATCTTTTAAGTTTAAATTCATATGTGTATGTTTTGTGAGACCTTACATTTAAATGCAAGAGAGTATGTCAAACTTTTTATCTTCAGACATAAAAGCTGTTTTTCTTCACTATTAAAAGGATTAGTTTTAGAATTACTTCAAAATTAAAATTTCCAGATAATTTATTCACCCCCATGTCTTTTTCTTCAGTCGAAAAGAAATGAAGGTTTTTGAGGAAAGCATTCCAAGATTTTTCTCCATATAGTGGACTACACCAGGGTTGAAGGTCCAATTTGCAGTTTAAATGCAGCTTCAAAGGGCTCTACATGATCCCAGCGAAACGATCGGTCATTTTCTAAAAAATAATAAAAATGATTTACTTTTTAACCACACATGCTTGTCTTGCACTAGCTCTGCACTAGCTCACGCATTACGTAATCACGTTACACCTTCAACTCGTTGCACACTAGTGAAGTCCACTATATGGAGAAAAATCCTGGAATGCTTTCCATAAAAACTTTAATTTCTTTTTGACTGGAGAAAGAAATATATAAACATCTTGGATGACATGGGATGAGTAAATTATCAGGAAATTTTAATTCTGAAGTGAACTAATCCTTTAAATTTCATCCTGCACAGCTATTGAATTTTGTTTCTTTGGATGACTGGTGTGGGACTAACACATCCATTGTCACTCATTTACTTCATCCCTCTTTCCACCCCTCTGTTCTTCCACCTCTCTAGGAGCTCACAGTCTATCCTGTGCACCCTCTCAAACAGATTCACTGCTGGCCATGTTTGATCCCCTCTCCTCTGGAGAAGGTAATGTCACTTCCCAGCATGCACTGCTGTTGAATGCAGTACTTACACATGTAAGACCTAGAAAGGAGTGCCATTAATGTGCCTAATGACAAGAGCCCACTAAACAGCATGTGCGCTGTGAAATAAAGGAAGCGCTTGCCAGATTTCTATCCTATTATGGCCTATTCTGGTAGAATAGAGGGTTTTATTATATTGGTATTTAAAGGCTAAGTTTGATTTGTTTCTGTCCAAGCTTACAAATCCACAGTGGAAAGTTGCATAAATGTGTTGGAGAGACGTTGTGAGAATCTGTGTGTGGGGCAAGGTGAGGGGATGACAGGTTGCTAGACCTCACTGCAGGCGTTTTGGCTCAGCAGCTCGTCCCCACTGAGCTAGTGGCACAGGGCTGGCATTGGAAGGCACACAGCAGAGATGCTGTACCCTTGGAACAGGTGGCCTAGTTTCACCTGAGGTCTGTCTGACTCTGACAGCTTTCTCAAGCTAACACACACACACACACACACACACACACACACTTTCATGCTGACGGTATGCATGGAACCTTTTTTATGAATGCCAGTTGAACAGAAGTCATGTCACGACCCTGGCATCTAGTTTTGTTTGTCAAGAACTGGCAGTTAAGTTGCAAATACCAAAGCGCAAAAGTTTTTCTTACAGGGATAGAATTTAGCCATTGACATTATTTAAATCCAAAAGCAAGGACCCCCTGAATTTAGGTCAAATGTCTTTGCAGGTTCATGCACTGGCACCATCGTGCGGCCCAAGGTGCACTATCCCCGACCCCCTCACCCTCCCCCTGACCCACCCATTCCAGAGGCCAGCATAATGAGCCACCAGGAGCCTCGCCCGCCCCTCTTCGCCCCCCACCTGGCACAGGGTGACCTGGAGCATCCCAAGCAGAGGCACTCTTACCCTGAAAGGCTGGTGAGAAGCCGCAGCACAGATGTGGTGTCTGCTGGACGCAGACCCAACAGTGATCCCGGACTGAACCGCAGGACCATGATGGAGGAGAGAGAACCGGCTGGGGCCTTCTCCACAGGGCCCACCTCTTCTCCCAGCAAGGATTCCCTCAAAGGAGAGGTGAAGAACATGAATTTATGTCTTGTATAATCAGTATTATTTACAGTTCAAAAGTTTGGGGTCAGGAAGATGTTTTTTTTGTTTTGTTTTTTAAAAGAAGTCTCTAATGCTCACCAATGCTGCATTTATTTGATTTGAAATATTACATCTAAAATAACATGTAATTTAACATTTTAAAATGTAATTTATTCCTGTGATGGCAAAGCTGAATTTTCAGCAGCCATTACTTTAGTTTTCGGTGTCACATGATCCTTCAGAAATCATTATAATATGCTCATTTGGTGCTCAAGAAACATTTCTTGTTATTATATCATGTTAACATTTCTAAACTGTTTCAAGATTCTTTGATGAATACAAAGTTCAAAATAACAGCTTTTATTTAAAATTGAAAATTTTTGTAACATTATAATTAATCAATTTAATGCATCCTTGCATGAATAATGTCTTAGTATTATATATTTTTATTATATATTATTATATTTGTAATATTTATATAATAATTATTAAAAATCTTACTGACCCCAAACTTTGGATGGTAGTTAACTTTGGTTACTTTGATTTTTCAGACTATTTTTTTTTTTTTTTTTTTTGAGTGAGTGAACTTGAATTTCACTGAAGTATTTGCATAAATTTATTTTATTTTATTATATTTCTCTTTTACCTCTTTTGTTTATATATTTGTTTTTCCAAATTAAATTATTTCAATGAAATGAGTATAAATATTTTCTTCCTCTATGTAGCAATTTTCATTTCTGGACAAAAAATATCTTTCGACTCAACTTTGTCAGTTGAATTCAAATGTTTTTCTTCAGGGTTCAAGTTACTTGAGGTCAAGTAATTAACAGAATTTAAATGGTTGAGTTAACTACTCCTTAAAATTACTGTTTTTGGATGCATTCAGTCTGAGGACAGAAAGGACAGTGATGATGAGAAGTCTGACAGGAACAGACCCTGGTGGAAGAAGCGCTTTGTTCCTGCCATTCCTAAAGGTGAGGAGCCCAACTCTTACCCTGAGTTTTTTGTTGTTGTTGTTTTTTTGTTTTTGTAAAAAGTGCATGTCTGCTTTCATCCTGTGGATCAGTGGTCAATGGCTTGAAAATTGAATCGATATAGAAACGGCTGGCATAGAAAAAAATACTGTTTGAGTGGAGGGGAAAGTGCTGATAATATCTGCTTTAATTATTGGCCTAAATGGATTGATGGCAGTGATTTTGAAAACACTAGTATTTGCTGATATTGACATTGTCAAGTATATAATGTGCATCCCTACAACGGTTGCACTATTTTACAATACGTTTACTTAAAGTGAACTTACAGTGTACTTACCTAAAAAAAAAACTGGGTAATATGAGGTAAATACAGCGGGTTAAGGTTAGGTTTAGGTGTAGGTTCAGGGTTAGTACCATAGTTATTACCCAGTTATTGTAATTACTTTAATAAGTACATCGTATGTACATGAGGAACAGGACTGTAAAATAAAGTTCTACCCCTGCAACTACAAGACTTCTTTAAACTTGTAAAACACTATCCATATTATTGTTTCTCTGTGATTGAATAATATTTGACTTCATAAAGAATTATATATTTTAAATATCATGTTCTTTTCTATTAGCTGTTTCTTACTTAGATATTTGACAGCTAGACACTAAATATTTTTTGACACAAGTATCTTCTGATCTCCAAGTCTGCATGTATTTGATCAAAAATACAGTAAAAACTGTAATATTGTGAAATGTCATTCTGTCATAATGTCATCTGTTTTCTATGTTCATATATTTTAAAATGTAATTAATTTATTCCTGTGATGGTAAAACTGAATTTTCAGCAGTCACTACTCTAGTCTTCAGTGTCACATGATCCTTCAGAAATCATTTTAATATGGAACTCAAGAAACATTTCTTATATTAACAATGCTGAAAACTGTTATGCTGCTTAAAATTTTGCTTTATATTTTGTGGGGAAAAAAATAATTACAAAGTTAAAAAGAACAGCATTTATTTAAAATATAAATCTTTATAAATATCTTTACTGTCACATTTGATCAATTTGATGCATGTTAATTGAATAAGAATATCATATCGTTAAGAATAAATAAATAAAATAAATAAATTCTGACCCAAAATGTTTGAACAGTCCAACTCCCAAATGCAACTTGAATCGGTCTAACTTTGACACTCAATAGCAATTAGCATTTAGCATGGATTGGGTGAAGAGTTTGTGTTTGTGAACCCCAACCCTGTCTGTTGCTGTCTGTGTTCCTCACACAGTGCTCTATTGGACTGCAGAGGGTGAACTCCCAGGTAACCCACTCTTCAAGCTCTCTCCCACTCAATCTAGTGCTGTACACCAGCAGCCCGAATTTGTATTAGATCCTGTAGACTCCTCCTTGCCACTTTGTGACATGAAACAATCGAGCTTCATCTTTTCATTAATGCAGCCATTTTGGTTTTCCATGGTTTATTTTGCAGTGGTTGACCTCTATAAAAGGACATTTGCTCAAATATGCACTTGAAAAAGATGAGTAATTCAGTGCAGGTATATCAAAACTACCAGTACTTGGGTTACTTTACCAGTACTTTAGTCAAAATAATTATTCAAGTATTTCACTTTTTAAATTAAAGGAAAAAGAAAGTTTATTTAATAGCATATTGCTTTTTTGCTGTTAAATCAAAATTGGTATGGAGATTCATGAAATTTACCTATTGAAATTTTGGTATTGCAACCTCTATTTTCGTAGACTTCCTGTCATATAAGGAGAATATAATCTGTTGGTTTTTGCACACAGCATAAATTCACATGAGCTTACACATGACATTCTCCAACACAGAGCTCCACATCTGTGTGTTTGCACTTTAGTAGTGACATGCTTCTTGTTTTAGTTCCCCATTACTGAAATTTTGGTTGTGGCTCATGTATGGAGCAAAAACATTCAAAGCATGTTTGTCCATTTGATCCGGTGGACTGGAGAGAGAATCCATGTCTTGAGGTTAGCTTTCTCATAGGAACACGACTGTAGCGTTCTGCCATTTTGTGAGAATAACAGCTTCTGTTCATCTCTGCAGTGCCGATCGCCGGGCTCCGAAAGCGGGACAAGCCAGAAAAAGACGAGCAAGGAGCAGAAAGGGTCCCACAAGGTCTGCACACATTTAACTCCATCATACAGTCACTGCAACCATTGTCCACATTGATCATCTATTAATGATTTTTTCGTGCATCTCAGATGAGCCTTCAATGCTCAGACAGAGCTCTAAGACCCAGTCAGCAGAGGCAATAATGGACAAGTACATCAGGTACATGGAGAAACGACCAGCCCCCAGTGATGGAGCAGTTGCTGGAACCTATATTGGACAAGGTTTGCTATATAATAATATTCATTCTTTATATACAAACACACACAAAAGAACACACTCTTTTTCTTTAGTGTTGAGGAGTAAATAACTTGGAGTAAAAGTAGTGATGCTTCTAACTCGGTGGTCTCAAACTGAACAGAGGTCAGCCCTGCAGAGTTTAGCTTCAACTCAGCTGCTTGAAAGTTTCTAGTAATCCTGGAGTCCTTGATTAGCGGGATCAGGTATTCGGATCAGGGTCAGGCTGCGTTCGGGTCAGGCTTACTGAGTTTACTCACCCAGGGTATAACTACCCTGAATTTTTGTAGTTTACCACTGGGGAAACTATTTATATTATTCTTAAATTGAAGTAATTAAAGGAATAGCACTACTTACTATGCTTTCTACTCTCATCTTTTAAACAAAATTTGTTTAAAACAGACTGATACAGTTTGTTGTCTGCTGTTGTAACTGTTTTTCTCTGTGTTTTACAGAGCCTTGTAGAGAAGGAGACAGTGAGCATGACTCTCCTAAAGATGAAGTTCTGCAGAACATCTCTGCAGATGACCTTCCAGACTCTGCCAGTCAGACAGCACCACCTCAGGACAAGACGTTCTCCTTCAGGTCACTCAGACAAAATCAGTACATTCTGAAAGTCTAAATCTCAGTAAGAAACCAAAATGGCAATGAACATTTAACAGAATCAGACTGATAACCTGCCATGTCTGTTTCATCTCTGCAGTGATATTAAGAAAAAGCTACGCATGGCGCTGTGCTCTGCAGATTCGGTTGTATTTCCCATCATTCCACCTGCTACAACACGTAATGGCCTCCCGGACCATGCAGATCCCGAAGGTTCCTATTACCCATATTATCTTCTGTTATGTATACTTGCCTTTATATACTAAGCTGTAATATATATTTTGTAATGTTAACAGTGCTTAACAAATTTATTAGACCACCACCCAACGTAAGGTTTGTGCCACGGCTGCCCTAATCTAACATTATTGGTGATTACCAAAATATTTTTTTACAGTATGTTTCTGTAATGGTTATTCCACACCAGTATGTGTAAGCTCTTTAGTCACAGTAGTGTTTTTAATGCTAAAATATAATTATTGTGGGGATTTAATGGATTCAAAGATAGATCGCACAAAAGTTTCATCAAAAGCAAGTCTTTGGGAACAGCTACAAACTATTTGGAAGTCAATAACAACTGAGACTGTGGAAAAATACATGAAAACAATGCCAGCTTATCAAGGCCAAATAAGACCATACAATCAAATATATAATTTTTTTTTTTTTCAGTTTCTTATTTGCCTAAAAAAGGCAAAAAAAGTTAGTTTTAAACAAGTTTTTGACAGATTCCTAAAATATTTGTTAATAATTATTATTATTAATTTATTGTAGCAATTATTATTAAATTATTATTGTTATTATTAATTTATTATAGCAATTATATTGAATTATCATGTACTACTACTAATTATTATCATTATCATGGCAGTATTCAGTCCTATTTAAAATAAACCTCCTTTTGAAATCAAGTTTTTGTAGCTTTCTGCTCATGGGGTGAGAGTAGCTGTTATGCAGGTTCTGAGGTTTAAAATGCTGTGCATTTATGTCTGGCCCCTGTCTCCTCTCTCTCCTCAGACAACGAGATCGTGTGCTTTCTGAAGGTGCAGCTGGCGGAGGCCATTAACCTGCAGGATAAGAACCAGATGGCTCAGATCCAGGAGACTACGCGCTGCGTCAGCCACCTCGACCCCCGCACCTGCAGAAAACTGCTCACTGCCATGGCAGAGGACTACAGGTACACACATTATTCTCTTATTCTCTCTCTCCATCTCTTAATATCTCACTAACTTTGTCTCTCTCTTTTAGTCACTTCACTCACACACAGCTATGAATCACCATTTAATAAAAAAATTGTGCTGACATATTTTTGGAAATGACTCCATAATGAGCGCTGTGATGGTTTTGTGTTGTAGGAAGCGGGCTCCGTACATCGCCTATCTGACGCGGTGTCGGCAAGGCCTGCAGACGTCTCAGGCTCATCTGGAGAGACTCCTGCAGAGAGTGTTGAGAGATAAAGAAGTGGCCAACCGCTACTTTACCACAGTCTGTGTCCGACTGCTGCTGGAACACATGGAGTCTAAGATGCTTGACTTCATCAAAGGTCTATATGAATTTCTTTGTAGAGGAGAATGGCTTGTTCTTCCAGTTTTGTGTTGATTGCCAAATCCTAAAAAATCTGGTGCTCTTTTTTTTTTAAGTAGCAAAGGTGGATATTTGTCTCGTTAGAGCTGAGGTCTCAAACTTTAATTACCTGGCGGTCACTAGCCAGCTGGTGTTCTTTATTGGGGCCAGTTCAGTGGTTACAAAAAACATGTGTTTTACAGCTACTAAATTTATACATTTACTTTTACATGGTTGGCCCTTTTTAGGGTATAGTGACTACTATCTAGTGTACTACTGTGTTGTTTAGTGGATTAATGATGTCTAAGATTGTATGATGCTTCAGAAATCATTCTAATATGCTTATTTGCTGCTCAAGAAACATTTCTTATTATTATCAATGTTGAAAACAGTTCAGTATTGCTTAATATTTTTGTGGAAACCATGCTACATTTATTTCAGGATTCTTTGATGAATAGAAAGTTCAAAAGCATTTATTTGTAATAGAAATCTTTTGAAAAATTCTAAAAGTTTTTACTGTCTCTTTTGATCAAATTAATGAATACTTGCTAAATAAAAGTATTAACTTTTAATAAAAAATCCTCAGTGACCCCCACTTTTTGAATGGTAGTGTGAAAGGACTCAAATACAATACAATAATTTATTTTTTGTAATTAAAATAGTATAATTTCAAATAGACAGGCAAAATAAATTGGCTGCAGCTGGTTGAAAATTGACAATATTGTCATAATGCAACATAAATTTACTAAATGTACATTTAATTAAACTATTAGCATTTGAGTAGTTGTATGAAATGATAGATGAGACCTCTGTATTTGAGACTGACTCTCTCTGCTGTTCCACAGCATTTCAGGGCTGCACAGCAGCTGATGATAAGACAGCAGCCGTGGAGGATTTCCTGCGTTACCTGTATGGAGCCATGGCCCATGATGCCATCTGGCAGTATGCCAGTGAGGAGCAGCTCCAGGACGCCCAGATGGCCATCGAACGCAGCGTCATGAACCGCATCTTCAAACTGGCATTCTACCCCAATCAGGATGGGGACATCCACAGAGACGAGTGAGGAAACTCAAATCCTGAATTTTACCTTTTTCCTAATTCCTTTCCATGTTGATTCATACATTGTGTCTGAATTAGATGTGATGCATCAAAACAATCACCTCTATACTAATCTGCATGTTGGACATTTTGTCAATCACATGGTTTCAAATTGCACTGGATAGCCTTGCACACAATAAAATTTCTTTGGTTTAAAATCCTGTTTATGCCTGCATATTAAAATCACTTTTTCAGCATTTTAAATGTCTTTTAATGGGATGTCTCCTTTATTCAAGGCTATTCCACGAGCACATTCAGCGTCTTTCTAAAGTGGTGACGGCCAATCACAAAGCTCTGCAGATCCCGGAGGTAAACATTTGCACTACATCTCAGAATATTTAAAAATGAAAACCGAAGACTGCAATCTGATGTGTGCGTTTGTGAATCTGTGCAGGTGTATCTGAAGGAGGCACCGTGGCCCTCAGCACAAGCTGAGATCAGGACCATCAATGCCTACAAGACCCCACGAGATAAGGTGCAGTGTATCCTGCGCATGTGCTCCACCATTATGAACCTGCTCAGCCTGGCCAATGAGGACGCTGTACCCGGGGCGGACGACTTCGTCCCTGTGCTCGTCTTTGTCCTGATTAAGGTGAGTTAAGAGACACAACCAATGAGTGTTAATGCTGCTAATTGCAATTAAGTGTGTTGTATATTTTGTAACATTTCTGATAGTTGGCACTAAGGCCCAAAAGCATTGGTGTTTTCTACGTAATCAAATATACTTTGCTGTTTAATGAACGTATCTATTTAGAAATTCATTAAATAATTTCAGTTCTGTATTCACAATTACCACAACATATGATTTTTTTATTAAACCACTTTTAAGCTGTAATGAAAAATGGCACATCCTTTCAAATACAAGCAACTCTGTTGTAAATTCATAACAACAGGGTTCATTCCTTCATCTTTTAAAAAGATGCCCAATATTCCCTTCTTTTTGCCTCCCTGAGGCTTAAAAACCAGACTCATATAGTCTGACTGTTATGAAGTACTGTAATTCCCTGTAGTTATATATGATGTATGAAATTAGCTGATTGTGCAAATTGTTTGAATTTGTCTAATCTTGAGATTTGCTATAAATGGTTTAACTGTGTTAATATATTATTATTATTATTTATGGTTTTAAACATTTTAAAAGATTTTTAAGAGCATTCAGTTATGGCAAAGATAAAAAAGGGGAAATGAGCATGCACAATTAAATATCCATTATCGAATGATACCGATAAATGAAATTTAAAATGATTAAATAAAAAATCTCCGTATTAACCAATAACTGATATTATATTGATATATTGTGCATCCCTGCTAAAAATAAAATTTCGCAAATAACATTTTTAATTCTTTGAGATTCATTTGATATAAAAGTTCAAAAGTTGGTTAGGTTTTTTTTTTTTTTATGTTTTTGAAAGAAGTCTCTTACGCTCAATAAAGATATATTTATTTGATCAAAAGTACAACAAAAGAGTAATCATGAAATATTATTACAGTTTAAAATAACTGTTTTCTATTTTAATATATTTCAAAATTTCAGTTTATTCCTTTGATGGCAAAGCTGAATTTTCAGCATCATTACTCCAGTCTTTAGTGTCACATGATCTTTCAGAGATCATTTTAATATGCTGATTTGGTGCTTAAGAAACATTTCTTATTATTATTAATGCTGAAATCAGTTGTTCTGTATTTTTCTGTATTAAGATTTTTTGAGTAGAAGTTCAAAAGAACAGCATTTATTTAAAACAGAATTTTTTGTAACAGTGTGAATGTCTTTACTGTCACTTTTGATCAATTTAACGCGTCCTTGCTGAATAAAAGTTATGATTAAAAAAAAAAAAATTCTGCCTTTTGAACGCTAGTGTGTTTCAAGGTTAAAACCTCTCAAGTCTTCAGAAACAAACTTAATCTACTGATCCTTATGCTAGAGTTATTCTGTTTGCTTGATGGTGTCTAAGTTTTGTTATTGTGTGTGTGAGTTGTTCACATCTTCCCACCCTATACCTATTTGTGTTAGCGATGCACACGCCCACACCAGATTTTCGAAGCTTGTAAGTGCGCTTGAATGTGTAAGCATGCACAATGTGGGTGGTCAGATGTTATCTCGTACGTTAATTCCCCCCTCTCGCTCGTTCTCTCCCTCCCTCCAGGCAAACCCACCCTGCCTTCTGTCCACCATTCAGTACATCAATAATTTCTACGCCAGCAGGCTGAGCGGGGAGGAGTGCTATTGGTGGATGCAGTTCACTGCCGCCGTGGAATTCATTAAAACCATCGACGATCGCAAGTGAAGCAGAACAGCCACCTGTATGGGCAGACTGTAGGAAGGAGAGAGAGAGAGAGAGACAGAGAGAGAGAGAGAGAGAGGACAGCACGGACGACTACTCTCCCCTTCAACACAGCGAGGCATCGATAGTCTGTATAGCTGTACATAAAAATAAAAATAAAAAAATGTTCAAGTTTAAAAACGATCAAAAATTGGATATGATCATGACAGGTTTTACTACAGTGGGGTATCAAACGAATGAAATCAAATAATGCGGCCGGTGGCGACATTGCCGCTCTCTACTGATCTCGCTAATAACCCACGTCTTTTTCTGTAGTATTGGGGAGGTGCTGGGGTTTAGAATCAAATTTTATATTAAACAGATTTAGCAAGTAATTAGCTGTTAAAACATACCTATCAAATAAAAAAGGGACCAGGAACTACCTGCAACGTTCATGTGTCGGGACGCTTCAGAGGGGAATCCATGATTCTGTTCTTCTCGTATAAACTGTGCAATCCCACCCCATTCATAGCTAACAGTCACATACAGAGTCATATCATAAAACGCATCACTATAGATGCTGCCAGTGTATCAATGTTACAGTTTATCAAATTAACCATGCCATTATTTTAATAGGGCAGCTTGTTCTATGAATGTAAGCAGGTGTTGTCATTATTGTACATTCATTCTTTACTACGTTTCCCAGACAATTTGGAAAAAAGGGCCCACATATTTATATAAAATAAAATGTATTTATTACTTAACTCCTGTATTTAATGTTTTATTATATTTACTGACTTGTTCCATGAATTAGCTGTTGGACAGATGCACACAGTTCGGTTGAGGAAGCAGGTTTGAGAAAAATTAAGTCTCACAGAAGCTGCTAAAACAGGGTGTCTTCACATTAGCGGATAGAGTTGTAAATTAGTGCCTTGCAGATATTTGCAGTAACACTTGTTCTTTTAGTTTTGGTGGGTTTTCTGCCACGTTTCTTGAAGTGAGGAAGTCAGATCTGTCAAAGCCTGGCTAAACGTCAGTATGCTATTAAAAACCAATCTACAGTAAAAAGTACATCATAACATAAAGACACCCCACCCCACAATTCAATTGGACATTCAGTATGTGGATGGTTATTTGTGTTGAGTAGTTGAAAAACTGACTGTTAGGTCTTACGAAATGGTCTTACACAATCGTTACTGCTGTTGTCCCCAGAAAATATTTTTATTCAGTTTGATATTGACCTTTACTTGTGTTTAAATTCCATGTATTGTTTTCAGAGTTCTTACTTTTCTAGGATTAAAATCATTGTTATTTTTTATAATGCAGTTCCCAAGTAAAACTATGAGTTAAGAGGACTATTTTTGTGTACTTTGAGGTACACTTTTAGAAAAAAAGGCAAACATTTTACCTTTAAGGCAATACGAGCTTGTCATTGGGGCAGTATTTACCCCTAAAAGGTTCATAGTAGTACCTTAAGGGCACATTCTACTACTAATATGCACCTTTTATGGGTAGATAAGGTACAAATTGTCCTTCTTATGGGAACTGTTGTACACCTGAAGGTACAATTTTTGCACTTTTTTTCTGACTGTGTTGTTTGAGTTTAGAACATTTTAACACTGTGGCATCTTTATCAATGCTTGATGACTAGTATATTGATGTTGTTGAGGAGAATATATCTATGCGATTCAGGCTACCTCATGTCATAATCCCATAAACAATTAGCACATACAGTATTCTTCATAACAGTTTTGCTGTTGATATCTGCACAATATATTATTTAAACAGGAATGTAGAATATCATACTCTACATGTTATTGCTAAATTATCTTTATCACATCAGAACTTCCCAATAACCTTTGCACTTGCATAGAACTAGGGCAAAAGATCTGTACCCCTAACATTTTGTGTGGTTGTCCAAGATTTCCCTTTCAAATCTGTCTTTTATTGTTGCTCCTAAAGATGTGTGAATATCCGAAAACAAACTCTGGGTGTTGATTTTGGTCCTAAATATAGTAGATGCACTTAGAACTATTAGTTCTACCTCCAACTGTGTACATAAAGGGATTAATAAAATATTGTAATGCATTCTTTTCCTCTAGCTTTTGTAGCCTTTAGAGCTCTGTATATACTTTTTTTTTTTTTTTTTCCTCCTTCTGATTTGAATGGTGCATGAACTCGATATTGCCGGTTGCTACCATGTATCTCTCTCTTGCACAAACTGTAATATGAAGAGCATCAGCTACAAGACTCTTAATTTGCAGTGCACTTTGGAACAACACTGATTTTTCTGTATAACATTTATATTCTATATAAATGTTATAACAGACTATCTTTGTTTTTACTCGTTCCTTTTTAAATTATAATGTGATATTAATTTTTGCCTTTTCAACATTTTCTGTAATGTGGAATCGGGTATTATTGATCTTAATATCTCAAATGGTTCAGGCTAGCACACTATTTTGGTGCTCTTTTTGTTTGCAGTGGTTAGAATTATTATTATTTTTATTTTTTACCACAGCAGCAATGTTGCATTTGGTGGACCTTGGTGAGATTAGTTGCCAAAGGAATCAAAGACTTTATATTTTCATGAAATGTACTTTTACCAAGACATTTTTTGTGTGTAAAGTCTGCCCTAACTAAAATATGCACCTTGGGGGTTGTGTAACCTGTGGCAAACATTTGAAGAGGGCTTAATCTTGATTTATTTGTTTCTATTGTCTTTTTCCCCTTTTTTTCTTGAGATTGAAAGGTTGGTGTTTTTTGGTGTTCTCCATTTACCCAGAAGAAATAAAAAGTGACAGCCTCAATGTGGAAACAGGGCAGTTTTTAATTGAACAGATGAAATACACTAATATTCATTTGAACACACTTTTTAGCAGAAGTGACTTAAACAGGGTTTTGGTGTACTGTACTTATCTGAACTGGCTTAATATCTGCACAGTATGTTGACTGAGAGCAAGGCTTTGTACTCGATCTGTATTTAAAAGCTTTATAATCCCTACCATATCATGTTGGTCCACTATTTTGAAGAGCATGCTAAGAGAATTATGGGTAATGGCTTGCATTTGTGAGCTTACTCACTTGGGCTTCTGTTGGGAAGGCATTCTGTGTGTTATGTGATTTAATATGAATCTGTACATAATTCTTTAAAAAACAAAACAAAACAAAAAAAACGATTAAAGACTTTTTCCGTGAAAATGCAACGCCTGTTTTTGCACCAAAATGTCCTGATAAAAATGCATGTATACTGTATCTTCTGGATATCTTTTAGTTTTAAAGTCAGAATGAAACGAAAGTTGCGATATCCTTTTCTTCCCTATTGTGACGTATATCCTAGTAAAACAGCCTCTCAAACAAGAAAATATGTAGGGCGGGACTTGATTTTGTCCATTGGAATTTGGATGGTTATGGTTTGCTATTGCTGTGATCTCATTTTAGTGACAGGTTGTCCCACCTTCACGCCAGTAGACACGGCATCAGAGAATAGAAAACGTCATTGCCGCCACGTCACAATTACTGTAATAACAAATTGACATGTGACCACCTACTTGAAATTATGCATTTTTATGGCAACACTTACAACAGCAAAACAAATCTCCAGTCGCCACGCTCATAAAAATTCAGAATTTACAAGTTGTAATTACGAGCTCTATGAGGACGTGAACGCTTTTTACAAGTCAGAATTTTGTGATTATGTTAATTACAACCGTGAACTTCCCTTTATTTTGATTCATGTGGACATATAATGCCCCTTTCACAAGATGTAATATAAGCTGGTGTCCCTAGAATGTGTCTGTGACGTTTCAGCTCAAAATACCCCACAGATCATTTATTATACCTTGTCAAATTTGCCCCCATTTGGGTGTGAGCGAAAACACGCCGTTTTTGTGTGTCCCTTTAAATGCAAATGAGCTGCTGCTCCCAGCCCGCTTTCCATAAGAGGGCGGAGCTTTAACAGCTCGTGCTTCGGTTGCTCAACAACAACAAAGCTGGAGAATATCACGCAGCCAAAATGACGATTGTCAGTAACTGTGTCCAGCCTTATATTGTTCAAATCGGAGTCGGACACTGATGGAGAGACACTACAGAAGTTACATCTTTTAAAATGTATCTGGACATTTCTGAATGGTTAGTGGATAAATGTATGTAGTTGCTGTGGAGTTGATTCAACTCATCGACTAGCATGTGCCGTCATGTTAACCTTTTCTGCAAATCCAGTGTTAAATTGAACCTCGTTTGTGAAGAAGTCTGGTGTAAAATGGCGGCATGGTAACAACACTCTACTATAACAGCTTTTCCTCTTCTCTAAAGTAGCCCAACATGGCCTTGCCCCCTTTGTTGCATGTTCTTGGGGGCAGGGTTTATGTAAATGTTGGCGTTAGTGATGTCACTAACCCGGGAAGAATCTTGTAGTCCTTAAACAGCGATTTCTTTAAAAGAAAATATCTCCCTTTCCATTGAACTTTGAGCGTCATAACTTTGCAAATGTTGTTTATGCTCAAAAAGCAACATTACACACTAAAGTTAAAAAAGTAAAATCATAATCAACCACCTCTTAAAAGATTACGAGGGCACAAGACTTTTTTTTTTATAAATGACACTGATAAACCAATAATAAACATTGCAATTTTCCATTAAAAAATAAGATTTGTCAATTTCAATGGTGACTTTAATCGCACTGACTTAAGCCTCCTGAAGCAGCCGCAAGGTCTGTGACTTTCTTCACAATCGATAATCACAAATAAAACTTTGTCTATGAGAAGTTCAACCATCAAGGATGTAACTGCTTTTAAAATGTGGCATTCTCTCCTTGACGGATCCATACACACTGATGTCTGTCACCTTCACGTCGAGCACGTCACTGGGCTTGAGTATGACGAAACAAAGGCCGCCACAAATAGCAAAGCCCCCGCACTCGCCACACATTTAATTACCACTGACAACTGTATAGCGGATTTGTAATTGGGAATTTTTTTTCTTCAGTGTAATAGGCTCTCGCTTGCTCTCTCTCTCCTGCCCTTACCACTCCAGTGCTCTAATTGTAATCTTTCCATCAGAGGAAAAGAACGCAGCAGGGTGCCTTTGCTTCTCTTGATGATATCTCCGATTGTTCATTTAAATTTAAATTTGGCCAGAAAAAGGGTAATTAGTTGTATTAATAACCCGAAATGACTTGCTTGGTCGGGAGATGAGATGGCTTTTGTTTAGGTGAGATCGGGTGGATATCGGCAGCCCGCTGTGTGAGATGGAGGCCTTATTGGTGAAACAGGCTAGTGATATGAATAAACTTTGATTATACAACACAAGGTCATTGCCCCCCATTTAAACACATTTGGCAATCCTGTGGCCGTGTTATTGTCATTTATCCATTTGTAAACAATGGTTCTTGGGGGTTTGCTGATTTGATTGTGCATGCTGGAGTTGGGAATGGGTTTTGTCTGATGCAACTGTGTTACATATTGATGTCAGATTGTTGCATGAAGATCTAAACAGCCTGAGGGCCAAGCCCAGATGGCACTGAAATCACAGATCATCAGTCCAGTGAGGCTCACACATGACTACACACACACACACTGTTCAGTTAGGGTTTTTTTTTTTTTTTTTTTTTACGTTAGGCTTGCTTTATTCACATGGTTTGTGATTCACATGCAGCTAGAACAGCAGAATGGACTCAGCCAACTTTAATATAGGCTACATTGTGTATATAATATCCATTATATTACATAATTTATATATGGTGCAATGACAAATAAGGATGTCTGATAGGATAAAAAGGAAAAAAAAATTCTTGAAAAACATTTATAGTTTACCATACGCCATTTGACCTGGGGAAAATGTGTTTCTAGTCCATGTTAACAAATGAAACCTTATTGTAACGCATTATTGTGTGTGTACTTTACAATAAGGTTTCATTTGTTAACATTAGGTAATGAACTAAGAATGAACAATACTTCTACAGCACTTATTAATCTTAATGTTATTCTCAACATTTACTATATTTCTAAGATCAAAAGTTGTAATTATTTGTTAACATTAATGCTGTATGAACTGACATGAACATTTTTATTTGCTAACATCAACAAAGATTAATAAACGCTGTAAAATGTATTGCTAATTGTTAGTTAATGCATTAACTAGTGTTAACAAATGAGACTAGAGATGCACTGATACTGAATTTCTCTGCCTATACCGATAGCCAATTATTCAGAATGATATCGGCTGATACCGATAGTTTGGTTTTTCTTAAGGAAATTATTCCCAAATAATGTTGCAAACTATACAGGGAACCCTCTCATTTGATACACTACAATATTATAGGTTACAATTAAGAGCAGAAGTATTACATTTAGCTGCTGTTTATTTTCAGATATAATAATTACACTCAAATAAAAACTTAAATGTTTGTATAAAACTTAGTATCACATAAGGTAGTTTTCATAAGCACTTGTCTTCATGGCAAATTTGCACAAACATAATTAACAGTAAATTAGCTCCTCTCTAGTGTTTTCTTTTATATATATATATATATGTATATGTAGATAGCTAAGGAACTGTGAACACTGGAAAACATTCCTGAGGTAAAAGTGACTTGATGTGACATATTGTTCACAAGCTGTTTTATGGACGTCTTTCCGCGGTTGAAACACAAAGTGATTACATGAGACATGATACATTCTGGTAAGTTGTACAATATATTTCAACATACCTTTGATGTTCATTCATGTTTTGTGAGATATAACTATTGAAGAGGAAGAAAAGACTCGCGCTGCCGTCTGAACTGAGGCGTTATGGCGATCTGACACGTCACATTTAAGAGCGTCAAAACGCCATTTATTGTTTGAAATTCGTGATAAAATGGACAGAATTTGAAAACTAAAACTTTAATTCTTATCAGAAGTAATAAAGCACAAATCATTTTGCGATTATTGGATGGGAGGCGCTACAAATAATATTTGATGTAGAAAAAAACCGGCAGACCTGACAAACTATGGTGATTCATAGGGTCAAAAAGAGCCTGCTTTAACGTCACTATTTTTAAACTGTTAATGAGTTCAAATTCAACACAAGAGTGATTTTCTTCACACACGGTATGTATGAGTTGCAGTCTGAACACATCTTTCCGCACCCTTTTGATTGACAGGATATAATCGGCCCTGATCATCGGCAGTTTTTAAACAATCGGCCAATGGCAGATAGTGATAATAATAGCCGATACCGATTGTTGGCTGATACATCGGTGCATCTCTAAATGAGCTCTATTGTGGTGTTATCATATGTAATGTCCCTTGTAGACAGTCCTGAGGGTCTATGAGGGATCCTCTCTTTTTGATCACATGAAAACAAGTAATCTTTTAAAATAATATGCTGAAAAAAATTTTCACGAATTTCAGGCTTTAAATGATAATTTTTCCCATCTGTCTTACAATCTCCTGACAGTTACACCACCTAGACATTTTTGACTATAGGACTAGCCTGCTTAAGAAAATTGAGGAAGTGTATTCAAGTTATTTATGCTTTTTAATGTTTTTTTGAATTAATAGATCCGGGGAAAATGAGCATCACGGCCCATATAAGGTAGGGTTATATTATGTACGTTATTTTGTTGACTTGTGTAACAGCTTTAATTCGTATATAAATGGAGAATTATCATCAATTTAAACTTGTTTTATTTTAAACTTATATAATGTTATTCCCACCTCATAATATGAACGTTTAATTATCCAGCGTTGCCTACTAATATAAGGCTTCCCTGGGTTGTTCTGAATTAAAGTGAAATGCGATTGATAGAATTATGTCAGTAACTATGCAGACAGTAATGGGTTTGACTGGGTGTTGTACTCGCAGTGACCGCCAGATGGCAGCCGCGCCATTTGCCACCAGCGCTTCTGATGTCGCCGAAACAAAGAACACATTCAGATACTGTAGCAAAAATACGCACCATTTTGTGAAACCTGTCTTTAAAATACATCAGTTATACAAAGTAATAATAAAAATAATAATAATAATAATTACAAATAGATTGTCTGCAAGATTGTACATGTTCAGATATAAACGCCTAATAATCGGAAAATGTAATTAACATGGCTGAAGTTGTTGTTACCATGTAGCCTACTGTGTAAATGATTCCATTCTCATTAGCTACGACTAAAAATTCTCAAATGTTTAAAAATATAAGATATTTGAGATTTATATTTTAAAATTGCACATTTTAAATAATTTATTCTAAAGTTTATAATTTACTTCATAATGTTTTTTATTTTCACATATGGTAACTCGTATATTAGTAACCCTATTTCTTAAGAAAATAATTTACAACTGCTTTTGAAATTCATCAAAAAATGAGGGGGGAAAAGGAAGGAACTGTGTAATTATACTTTTGGGAAATACTGTAGGTTATGCTTTAGGCCTCTGAATACCTTCATGTGAGCTAAAAGAAGATATCTATAAAAAATCATGTTGCTCAAATAAGTATAACAATTAACTGTATAAGCATTTTCCTGAAATGTTAAAGTGAAATTCACAACTCTCTTTGCTCTTGTTTTGTCTAAGTGCTTTATGGAAATGAGTTTACCATCAGCCTATTAACTAACTGCTAATTTAGATGCAACATTAACCAATGCACATTGATAACCGACATCATGGCATTCTTATAATCTCAAGCGGTTATAATTCAGTCAACCAGATTACACAACACATTTCTGCTGATACCACTGGTACATTTATTGCATGAGTGAGGCGTCCCCACAGGTATTGTAATGTAATGAAAAAGTCACTGACTTTTACCTCCCCATAAGCATGCTTGCATAAATTCATTTTCACTGTCTGTCCACACACAATAAAAGTTCTAACATAACCACAGCATTACAGAAGCATTATAAGATGAGAAAAAAAAATCCCTACACAGGCAGGAACAAACAAAACAAGGCAGCAGCATGTCAATTAAATTAAAGGGGGAAGCTAAATGAACAAAACGTCAAACGCACATATTAAAGCTAAATGAAATAGCCCCGAGGAGCCTGCGAGACGTGAAGATTAGAGCTCAGGAGGATCTGCAGAGATGTAAATAATGAAACCCAGCTCAACCTGCACACACTGGGATTGCAACATGGACACAGGAGACGTTCAGCATCCAAACCAAAAAACAGGCTCTTCAATTCCAAACATGTTGTTCAACTAGAAATGAGTTAAGCTGGCTGCCTAAATTGTGTTAGTGAAAAGCATGACCGGCACACCAGGACTGTACTGTGCATTAAAAACCTGAGGATGTGAGTCGTTTATGCAGCTTTCTGCAGTAGATAAGCTTATTATATGATATGGCTTATGGAAGATTAATAACATCAACATAAAATATGTGGCATTTTAAAGATCTTGTAAGAATATTAGGTGTTTCAGCTCCTAAGGACTGTCTTGTATAGGCCTAGTACAGTATGAATTGCTTATGTCCTGTTTTGTTGTAGAAGAGAACATTTTCTTTAAAGTTAACTTGCCGTTTGCAATTTATTTTTTACATAATGTGACATATTTAAGAGTGAAACAGGATCTCAGGGAAACAAAAATGTAGGGTGGGACTTGATTTTATCCATGTGTTTCTCATATGTTAAGGCCCTTCTGTCTAAGGTGATATGAACCTTTGTTACTTCTGTTGTTATGAAAATAAACAAACTAAAATATACGATGTAAGTTTAATGTTGTACATAATTATTTTTAGTGTTTTTTTTTTTTTTTTTTAGCATTTTAATTATGATTGTTAATATAACTAAATGTAAAGAATTTGAAGATTTATTTCTGGAAGTTGGCTAATGTTGAGAACCACAGTTTTATCCATCAGTAATTGATTTAAATTGATTTTAACAGGGTGAATTGAGACAGACCCGAATACATATTTGCTAAAACAAGGCCTAAATAGCTTTTTTGTCTATTATCCAATAGCCTGCATTGGCCAAGTGATGTCAGCGGGAAAGGAAAGTCATTTCAGAGTAAGAACGAGTTATTACACTGCTTTCTTATTTTCCAATACAAATATATACACATTCTTAAATCAAGATACATTTACTTGAGAAGCAAAATGACATAAGCCTTGTTTAATGAAAAATGAATCAAAATTAAATTACTTTATGGTAAAAAAAATAAATAAAAATAAACTTGTTTTCCCTTTAAATTAAGTTTATTTCTCTGACCCCATTGGCAGATTTATTTTTCTTGTTTTAAGTCATTTATCAGAAAACAAGACTTAATATCTCAAGTAATTTTGCTTCTCAAGTAAATGTATCTTGATTTAATGTTAAGATGTTTGTACTGGAAAACAAGACAAACATACTGAGGAAGAAAATCATTTTTGATTTCAAATAAAGGTTAACACTTTATTTTACAGTGTCCTTGTTACACGTTATTTGTAGTAACTAACTATAAATATAACTGTATAAATAAAACTAAGTATAACTATAAATAGTGCATAATTACATGTAACTAACCCTAAATCAAACCTCAACCCTAACCCTAACACTATAGTAAGTACATGTAGTTAATTATTAATACTCAGTACTTAAATGTATAATTACATGGTAACATGGACACCGTAAAATAAAGTGTAACCAAATAGGCTAAAGGTAAACTGTTTACTTTGAAAAAAAACATGTACTGATAAATAGTTCACAACAACACCAGGAATGTGCATTTTGAAAGTAAATTAGGTCTGTTTTGATGCCAAAAAATATTTACCCACACATCCTTCTTAACTTCTTTGGAACACAAAAGAAGATATTTTGAGAAATATCTCATTGTTTTTTGTCTATGGAAACTCAAAGGGGTCCAGTGTTCTTTTGGACCCTGTTGACTTTAAGTGTATGGACAAAACAACAACATCAACAACAACAATTATTTGAAATATCTAATTTTGTATTTCGAAGGAAGACAGTAGTCATAGGTTTGGAACGACATGAGGATAAATAGCAGAACTGTCTTTTTTGAGGGGTGGACTATCCCTTTAAGATCACTTTATGTGAGAGTTCACCTCAGCCTATAGAATGTTCATCTCAGATGTTGATATATTTTATCTCAGACGTCTCTAAAGTCCACCAGCACGATCAATCAGACATGCATCATCTGTAGCCAATGGCTCCCTCCGAGTGAGAGCGATCCGGCCTAAGTATGTATGCTTGACGCCTGCTTTGCTGATTTCTGTCAGCGTTAATATGAGAAATGAGCTCTGAGCTGTGCCACTGATGTGCCTGAGGAAACTAAGTCGACGGGTACACAGTTTTCTTCACTACAACGGTATCAGATAGAGCCTCCGTAGCTTCTTCTGCACTGATGCGACTGGTCTCAGTCATGCTGCCTCGTCCCTCAAGCAACAGGTGACAGAAGTTACAAGCAAATGTGTCTCCGGCCACAGCGTCCCTCCTTTGAGGACCTGACCCAGGGCAGGCTGTCTGGCGACGTGCCCGATGGAAAAGTGAGCTGTCTCGGCTCCCGACATGCAGTGAGCAGAGGATGTCAAGTCACGTCTTCATCAGAGAAGAGTTTAATCCATGTTTGAGGAAATAAAACAGTTGTTGACATGGTTGAAGAGATCTGATCTCAGAACAGACCTTCAGAGCAGAGTAGGAAGCTTCTGTATATTTCTTATGGCGGTAGAAAGCATTGTATAACATTTGTTTCAGTACTAAAAATTAATGGAAAATTAATATTATCGTATAACTTTTATTATTTTTGTTTATTCCAAGCTTAATTTAGTTTAGACCTCTCTTTTGCTCTATAGTTAAGGATGGAACGGCGACAGAAAGCAGGCTACTAACAAATGAAAGGTAAATGTTTTCAGAACAGCATTTATTTGAAATTTTGTATGTCTGCTGTCAGTTTTCATCAATTTAATACATTCTTGCTGAATAGAAGTATTTATTTATTAAAAAAAAAAAAATCTTACTGACCCCAAACTTTTGAACAGTAGTGTATTGTCCTTATGACAATGGGACTTTTCAGTTGTTTTACCAGCATATTTGTTATGAGCAGCGCATTCTGTAATATAAAAAGAGATTATCATTCTTACAGTTAATTATAAAGTTACCAGCCAACTGTATTTATTTATTTTGCTCCCCAAACTCCTAAAGCCTTGTTATTGGTCGTGGGTGTTATTAAAGCTGTGCTACAGGGTAAAATATATTCAACATTTAAAACATCACAAAACAACAACATGGTCATATTCCTTACATTTATATTTTATGGAACAAATAAGAGCAAATTGTTTTGTTGATGTGTTTCAGACTGCTGCTATACTGAAACTTAGTTTGAATTACATCCTGCAACTTATGTGTGTCATCAAATCCTGCCAGGTGAGAGTTCCTGTTCCCCATCTCTCCTTTTTTTAGATGGCCTAGTTCTTTTTCCTCCCTCCATTTCTCTCTTCTTTTCCCCTGTTTGCCTGGAGTATGCCCTGCAGGTATTTAACACAGGCCTGACTTTTCTGCTGCGCAATGCTGTTTTACAGGGCACAGGCATTAAACAGGGCTGGTCCTGGCTTCCCTGCCCTGCTTGTCAGCCCAGCAGGCTAACAAAGGTGAATTTGCTCTGTATGAAAGAGGCTCTTGTAGAAAAAGTGCTGTGTGATAGCAGCACTGCAATACTTTGTCCAGTGTCCCGCTGACCATTAATGCCCCGGCACTTATTCTTATAGCTGCTAAACTAAAGCAGGTAATATATACACTCTTTAAAGTCTTTTCATTGGCATGCATGGTTCCATGAAGAACCTTTAACAACCATGGAACCTTTACATTCCACAATAGTGGAAAAAGTTTCCATAGATTTCTAAAATGTTCTTCACACGAAAGGTGCGGTCACATTTAGCTTTGTTCAGAGAAGTCTTGCAAGCGAAATCCAGTCATATGATTGGGAGTTTCTCGTGAGAGCAAAATCGGCACGCAGATTGCGTTCATATATGACCAGTGCTGGTAAAATGAGTCGCAATTAGCAAATTTTCAAAAATGAGTTAGTTATTATCACATTCAATTAAAAACCTTGTTAGAATCCGGCAAAAAATGACTGAGCTACACCAATTTGAAGTCAATAGAGTCTGCAAAGTCAATTTCTAGAAAAATCGAGTTAAAGTTTTCTTAAGGTTCCAAAAAAAAATCACCAGCAGCCATACCTTAAAATCCCTGATAATACCACCAAATTTGAATGAATGAAACAGACAGCCTATATATTAAGACCTACTGTACCACACATCTAATATAATGTTACACATCAGATGTTTTTCCCAACAGTTAACCAAACGTTCACTTAAGACATAACAGATAATGTTTGTGTGAATACTCGCCAAGATAGATTTTTTTAAAGTACTGTAATTCTGTGTAAATGTGTTTATCGGGATTGTGCGCTGTCTAAGGAGTCTTTGTGTGTGTGCTTCGGATCTGTCAGTCAGCGCGAGTAAGTTTGTTTTGTTTACATCAGCATCAGTTTAAAAATCACATTTCATTTGTTCAGGCTCATGCAATCTAGAATTCGCTATGAATATTCATAAAGTTCATAAGTTCATTCATAAAGGAATGCTGCGCTTTACAACAATACCAAACTTGTGTTGAGGGGAAGCGGCAGTCGTCCAGAAGTGAGCAGAGAAAAACAGCATTCTTCATGGTCAAAGAAAATGTACTCCTCTCAGAAAACGTATAAATAAAGATACTTTTAGATGTTTAATTGCTATTTGGAGAATTGGGATCACTAGACGAGGGCTTAATGAACTAATTTTCATGAAGACCAAAATCAACATTTTTGACTTGTTTTGCCTGTAGCTCGAAATTAGCCCATGCGCATTCCGACTCATTTTGCCAGCACGGGTCACATACGATGAACATATTGAATTTAGGCTTTTCATCAACAGAAACATCAGTTGTGATAAATGGAAGCTCAATCATGCTTGCTTGACGTGCGAAAACCAATGAGATTCATTCTCGTGTGTTAAGCAGCACGTTTGAGATTCCGCAGGAAACAAATGAGGTTTGATTAATGATTATATGTGAATAATTTTTGAGTGAACTAACCCTTTAATACATTTCTACGCTACTGACAATGGACCCTTTTTTGATTATGTGACCACACCTTAAGAAAACAGCTCACTGAAAGATTCTTTAGTGAACCAAAAATGGTTCTTCAATGGTACCCCCATTTGGAACCTTTATTTTTTTAAAGGGAACCCCTAGTATTAAGACTTGTATGGCTTAATATAACGTAAATGATGTCTCTTACTGAATCATGTAGTAGAAAACCCATGAAAGATTTACCTTAAATCCATTACATATTTGGACCGATTTTGTTTAGGTGCACAGTGCATTCTGTGTCAATGATGTCAAATGGTTGCACTTGGTGAGCTACTGACACTATTGCTATTTTTACCACAACACAACTCTGAATATAATATACGATGCCATATTGTGCAGCTTTTGTTTGTAATTTCCAGTCATAGGGCAACAAGAGAAGCGATGCAAGTTTTCACTGCTTTACTAATGATAAGAAGAGGAGAAAAGAATAGGAAGTTGTGAAGAATGTGGACGGATAAATCTTCCTAAAGATCCGCGTGTTTGTTCTCTTCACTTTAGCCCTGATGATTTTGAGGCTTTTAGTAGACCACAGCTGAAAGAGCTTACAGTTGTAGATGGATATAACTGTATGCTTTAACCAAATGTCGTGGGCAGCCTATAACACATCTCGATTGAGACAGACTGCCTCAAAGTTTGTGTGTTCTGTGGTGCATGGGATATCTGTGATCGCATAAAACAGTAGCATCTTCTGAGCATGGTTAACTGTGTGTAATGCATTCAGGTGACATATCAGACGATTTTTACACATCAATCATACAACAGTAGCTTGAATAGCCACAGAGACATTGCACGTCTTCGATGTTTTCATCCTCACTAATTTTGCGCTCTGGCTCAAACTGAAAAGGCTGATCGGATTTTAAAAGAAACCCCGCGGGTATAAAGACTTGCTTTACTAGATTACCGTTGCACCAAAACATACAGATGAAAAGTATCAAAGGCATCAGGGCTAAAGTGAAGAGAACAAAGACACAGTTAGGAAGTTTCATTCGTCCACATTCTTCACAATTTCCCATTCTTTTCTCCTCTTCTTATCGCTAATAAAGCAGTAAAGACTTGCATCGCTTCTCTTGTGGCTCATCGACTGGAAATTACAAACAAAAGCTGCACAATATGGCATTGTATATTATATTTGTGTTTCGATAAAAATAGCAACATGGTAGTGTCAGTAGCTCACCGAGTGCAACCATTTGACGTCATCGACATAGAACGCACTGTGCGCCTAAACAAAATAATGCCCCCCATTGTCCAAATATGTCATGGATTTTTAAAATCCAATTTATGGGTTTTCTACTACATATTTCAGTAAGAGACATCATTTACATTATATTAAGCCACACAAGTCTTAATTCCAGGGGTTCTCTTTAAAAGTGTAGCGTTTAATTCCAAAACCATGGGTGGGATATCACAGAGGATTCTTTTCCACGTCATGATGGACACTTCATTCGCAATCGTCCGTGCGCGTAACGCGGCTTAGCGCGTTGCAGATTACATGTCATTTCAGGAGACACTGCACTAAGATTAATACACTATGCTTGTCAACCTGTTTAGCAGGGAGGCCATTTAAATCGAATATTGTCATGGATATAGAAAAATACCATTCCACAGAAGCCCAATGAGGTAATTTGATTAGGCTTCTAAAATGGGAAATCTAACATGAACTAGCTCACAACTCATACAAATCTGATTTAAAAAGACATTAATAGAGAGGCCTAATGGGAAAAATGCCAATTAAGCATTGATTGCCCTGAAATGAATGTGCTCAGTGTTATAGAAGAGATGTGTGTGTATGTTTGTACGTGTATGTTCCCAAAGCAACCGACCTGAGTGTGTGACCTCAGCCCTATATGACACAGAAGCCTCCACAGGCGTCTCTCTCTCTCTCTCTGTCACACAGCTATGGCCGCTCGCCCATGGAGGGTATGACAACGCTATATATTAATTGAGGGTTTTCAGAAATAATAATAATAACAATAAAAAATACCTCTCCACCATATCTTTCCCACTCCATCTGGCCCCCCGCTGTCAGACTACATTAAGAGGTGCATGCAGAGAAAGAGCGAATGAGAGGGAGAGGGGGGCAATGGAAGAGACGAGACGCCATCTCATCTCTCCTGAAGGCAGCAACAATTTCGCTCCATTGTAACAAGGTGCAGCCTAAACTGATAAATTGCAGATTAAATGACGGCCACACTTCACTTGCTCTCTCCCATCACACGTACACACACACGCACGCGATGCCCTCCTTAATTTCACACGTTTCTGCTATTCGCTACCTTCTTGGCCTGTCAATTCTGCCTAATAGCAAGAGGCACTAAAACACCGGGGCCTGACAGACTCAGATCAAGAATGATGAACATCTCTTAGCAGTGAGAGACGCGTCTCCTCAGTCCTGACTTCACCGGATGGCTGAAACTTCTTATGCAGGAATCTGCCGTGATCCTCCTGGAGAAGAGCTCCAGCTGACAGTGCAGACGATGGCTATCTTGAAGTTATTACAACATTTTTTCTTTTGTCAAATCAACTTAGATAATTAATTTGGTTCAGATAACATAATATTTTGAGTTTCTGTTGATTAAACCAATCGCCTTCATTGTATTAACTAAAATTTTTAATTTCAACGAACTCAAAATTTTAAGGCAACCAGGTAACTTTATGTTAAACCAACAATTCTTTTTTACAGTGTAGAGAATGTCCGACAAATTGGTTTGTGTGATATTATTTTGGTGGCTGTATTATAACAAAATTGTATTTTATGGAGCAGAAGGCATTATTTAGGACAAGGGTTTACAAACTTTTTAATGCCAAGGGCCCACACTATAATGACCTAAAATATGAAACATATTTACATAATTATATATAAAATGGTATTTATTAATGTTTTCAGTTAACTTTTAATTTTATATTTTTCCTTTTAAGTATACAGTAGTTTGTTTTATTTTATTTTATTATTATTATTTTTTTAATTTAGCTTTAATTTTTTAAATGTATTTATTTATTTTCTTTTAGTTTTAGGCTAATTTTAGGCCAATCTTAGAATTGTTGCCTTGGTAAATTACATAAAATAAGGTTTTTTCACCTAACATTTTGATCTTAATTTATGTCAAATCCATTTCAATTAGTTTTTGTTAACAATAATAACACTGATACACATGCACACTTATACTTTATATATTATTATTATATTTGTGTTTTCACATTTTGAATCCCCTATCACTCTCGTGGATCCCCTATCACTCTCACTCTCTTCATTCCCTAATTTAAATCTAATAAACAGAATCTTCCTTGAGGATAAAAACAATACCAGTAAGTCTATTTGCTGTGTGCATTTTCATCTAGAATATGTCATTTTTACAATTGCTCATCAACAACAAATCACAGAAATGTTTTTTGTTGAGTGTTAGAATGACATTCAGCAAATGTTTTTGCACCATTTATCAGTTGTGTTTTTAGGTGAAGTGGATGTTAAAATACTTTTTCCTAACCCAGCGTTATATACAGAGTCATAGTAAGCCAAATAAGTTTTGTAGTTATTTGAATACTGTGTCTCTGTGGTGTTTTCAAAACATTATTCTGTTTGTTTCAGCATCCCAATCAGCCCAGCACAACAACGGTGGCTCAACCAATGGCGTTTGTTTGGGGCAGGGCTATCTGTTGGACTGACCAATGGCAAATAGGGGGAGTGTTGTGAATGGGGTGAGGAAACCTATTTGAAAACATTATTTTTTTTATGCTAGCTGTGCACACTTCACATTTAAGATGTTAATTGGGTGTCCATTTGGTGCTTAAATAGCATTATTTATTTTTATTTTAGTTTATTTAGACACTTTATTTTAGTTTATTTAGTTGCGGAGAGACCAGTTCATCACGTTATCAATGTTACCATTCCTTCAGCGTTTCCTGTTCTAGTCGAAGGAGTTTCCAAATAGGCCTATGTGTAAACTTCCCACATAGGCCTCAAAATATTCCTCCATTTTGCAAAAATTGTATCTAAACTAATGGAAGAAAGACACAATTCTCATTTCCACAAGTCTGTCCCAGCCCCCGCCCCATTGCTAGAAAAAAGCGCAGGAAGACATGAAACAGGGTCATTAAAAACCAAAACAGTGAGTAGATGCTTGTCTTCCACGGGTAGATTTGTATTGTATATTCTAATTTTACTGCCTAAATTAGAGAAATAAGCATTCCCATGTAAATTTATTCATGGTGAAGGAGAGGGAGTCTTAGGGGGGTGCAGTAAGATCTGCCAGATAATGCATAATTTCAGAGCTGAGACCCTCATTTCTGCATCAAGCCCCTGCCGTAGCGCCTGGTCATTAAATGCTAAAATAATGGCAACCTCGCAGCTTCCTCAGCCTAATTGCCTCCTTCTCTAGCACTGCATTCTCAAGACAATAATGATGTAGTGTGCCTGTAGCACCAGCCTTTCTATTAATAAGATTGTATTTCTAAGTGTGCTGGATGACGCCAACGTCTTTGGAGTTCAACGTGGTGTGTGTGTGTGCATGTGTGCGAACAAGAAGTGACTGCCGTTTTCATGTTTACTGCACGATGCTTTAGCACATATTCTGCCCAATGTTCTTATACCATGTGTGTATATATAAATACATAGCAGTGTAGGATTTCATTGCTGATCGGCTTGATGCAGGAGGACAATCAAAGAAGAAAAATTCTCATTAATAAAGCACTATGTTCGCTTGTTTGCGCTGGTTGGGTTGCGGTGGTGGATCAAGACTAAGCGTGTGGCATTTTAATGAAATTCACCCCCACTTTTTTAATTGGCGGGGTTTAAGGAGAGCGGCGTGTGCATTTGAAAGCGAGATCAATACGTTTGAGTTATTTTCGTGGATGAGCAGTTTTTCTCTTTCCTCCAAGTGTGGCTGTAATGAAGCTTTCTCTCAGCCTTTTAGCTTACAGGCTAATGCGATTAGCAGAGTCCACATGCCAAACAAACATATTCACCTTTTACCATCAAAAGTGCACATTAGAGCATAGAAATCCCTTCCTGGCTTCTCACTGGAAGGCTCTTTAATAATGTTGGTTTGGTTGATTGTTGATTATCTGAAGACTGAGGTTCTACATCAAGGTCAGTTCCTCGGTTTGTGCTTTTGAACGTACGCACAAGCATGTACTGTATAAACATTCTGCTTGTGACGGCCATAATGGCTCAGGAGTTAAGAGTCAAACCTCTTCCCCTCACACTTGGGCTCAGAGGAGTCTTTCCACAGGGCACTTAAGGCTTTATCTGGCCGTTGAGGGGAACCTCAAGTGGTTTTGACGGCATCGACTACCTTAAGCACCCTCTCAGCGCTCACTCTCTCTGAAACATTTAGCCCCTGCTCATCTTCTCGCATCCTTAAAAGCTGAAATTAATGACAGGAGCTCAGCCGCTCATTTATAATTGCTTCATTATACGGCCGTGTTCTCCTGACAATAATGGTGTTTGTGGTGTATTTCTAATTATGTGGCATTTTTTGTGCTCGTTATCAAGGACTTCAGGTTTCCTCTAATTGCACAGAAAATAATGACTGCCTCTGCCTTAGCCTCGTCTGCTGCTCGCTAGACGTGTCTCTCTTGGATTGCATCACAAACAGTCTCTCTGTGTCGCTAGAGTCTCGTCAGGATGGCCACAAATGCCCAAACATCACTCCTGGTTGGCCTCAGCTGTCTTCTTCGGCCCTTGGGTTCACAGCAGGGACTTTCAAGAAAGATTCTGGGGGATTTTACCAAAGGGATTTATTGTTTGTAAATCTTCTCATAAAAATGTCAAAAGGTGAAATTGGGACATGACCCAGGTTGGATCCCAACAAGCCAAGCTCTTATGTCACATGTGTGTATCAATCAATCAATCTATAGGGGCTTTCGCACCGGAGGAACCTTTTCATAGTTCCTAGAACTATTGACGGAAGTACCTGGATTTTGCCGTGTTCGCACAGATTTTAGTTCTTTGAACTCCTTTTGGGGGAACTAAAAGAGCTCCTACTTCAGAGTAGGGTCTAAAACAGCACTACAGGAACTTTCATACTGAATAGTTCTAGGAACTCAGTTATAGGAACTAGCCACTAGGATAGTTCCCCGAGAACTAATTTCTCCCCCGGGCCATGTTCCTGGTTGCATTCGCACCGGAAATAGGAACTATGAAGCAACCGATAGCGACGTCTTTAAGCGCCGCATTTACGAAATGCTAAAAAACGTGTTTGTTGTGTGTCATGGGTTTCATGATAATGGAGATGGAATGTAAACACATAATTTACGTGAATGAAAGAGCAAAAGTGGGGCTAAGAGATGAAATTTCCTATGACAACTTTCAGTATTGCATATCATCGAGGCTGAGAAAAAAACACAACCCTGCAGACAACAGGTAAATGTCTCTATCGCTGTTTTTGAATTAAATATGTTTACACAGCTTTTTAAAAATTCCGGGTGCTGGTGTTTGACATGCGTTTGACCAATCAACATACACTTACATCCATGATAGTTCCTATAGTGTTGCTTTAGACCCTACTCTGAAGTAGGAGCTAATTTAGTTCCCCCAAAAGGAGTTCCTAGAACTAAAATCGTTCGTAGTTCTTGCGGTTTGAACACTGCAAACATGGAAAACAATGATAGATGGACCTCTCGAGTTAAGGAGAATATCCAACGCAACTTTGAAGGGACCAAGCGAAACATGATTATGTATTTCTGCTCAGCTAGTGACACTGGACATCAACCACACGGCAAACGCTAATACTTTTTCATATACTGTCTTCTTTTTTTGTATAACAGTGCTGTCTAATAACATATTAGACAGGCTGTTAAACAAATTGTAAACTAATAAAAGCGCTATGTGCTCAGGCTCTGGCGTTCTCAGCGCTGTCAAAATAAAAGTCCACCATGGCGTCAAAATAAAAGTCACAACAACAAGCGCAGCTTACGTCACTTCATAGTTCCTACTGGTGGGGCGAATGCAACCAGGAAAACGGCTCTAGGGGAAATTTGTTCCTGGTGGCTAGTTCCTGGTGCAAAAGCCCCGTTCTATCTATCTATCTATCTATCTATCTATCTATCTATCTATCTATCTATCTATCTATCTATCTGTCTATCTGTCTATCTATCTGTCTGTCTGTCTGTCTGTCTGTCGTATATTATTGCATATAATTAAAATGATACAGTAATAGTATACAGTAATAACATGTATAATTGGGTTTAATCAGCTACAATTTTTACATTTTAGATTACATTTGTGTGAATAGTTTTTTTTTTTTTTTTTAGCCATCAAAGTATGTATAAGCACATGCTCCGAGGAAAGTGACATTCTGCATGCGACACTTTAGTGCAAACATCGCTCTACCCAGCAGGGTAAGAATATTTGGAACTAAATGAAAACAAACAAACACAAAAATCATAATTATATCCAATAAGGCCCCTGAGGAGATAATCTCGCCACCCGACGTGTACGAGCGATGACATTTGATGATGCATCCTGCTTAATAATCTGTTGCAGTGATGATGATAGCATCACCAATAAAGTCTTCTTTAGATAGAAGCTTAATTCAACTGCAGGAGATTAAAAACCTGCGCTTAACGCCCACTGCGCTCAGCTGTTCCTTCTCTCCGTGTTACATCGACGGATATGGATAATGCCATTATAATAATTAAAGTGTGTCATGAGCTGAACAAGCCTCGCTGTTTGGAATGGTGTGTAATGGTGACCACCACTGATACTTCCATTTGGGAAAGAAATCCATTTATGTCTGAAACAAATAATAAAACACCAGGAGCATTAGAGTCAGTTTTATTCCTCCGTTTAAAGAAAGACGAAAGCAAGTCTAACTATTTCTCTCTTTTTCTTGCTTCCCCTCTCTCTCTCCTCTTTTTTTGGATTCTGCTGTTGCAGCATCTACCTCCACCACAGTAGGAGCCCTCAGAGGCGGACTTAATTAGTTGCTAAGAGAAAGCCGGCTCTAGCGTGGAGCTGCTAGTTCTGTACAGATCCAAGTTCTACTGTGAACTTTGCTAATTATCAGGTAGTCTGTAATTTTCCCCTCTCCCATGTGGCCCCTGACAAAGAGCTGCAAGAATAGAGGGAACAATTAGATGAAAATGATGCATAGACGTTGAGAGGGGAGTGAAAAGCGAATGGATATATTTCATTTTCCACTCTGAATGTGCTCGGCTGCCCGGCGAGTGCTCATTGTTTTAAAGTCATGAATGAAATCTGATGGAGACATTGTAATGCAGTGAATTTTCAGTGTAAATGTACATCTGATGGCAGAATGGCTCATTGTGCCAATGATGCAATGCTGAAACTTATTTTAGCATTTAGCATGTAATATAGTTAGAGATTATTTTATAGTAGATGATGCAATTAAAGGGATAGTTCACCCCAAAATGATAATTATACCATGATTTACTCACCCTCAAGCCATCCTAGGTGTATATGACTATTTTCTTTCAGACGAACACAATTTTGATTTGAAGTAAAAAATAATGCATCCATCCATAAAAAAAAAGTAATCCATACGGCTCCAGTGGGTTAATAAAGGCCTTCTGAAGAAGAAAAATATCCATATTTAAAACTTTATAAATTCAAATAACTAGCTTCCTGTGGACGATCGTACGCAGAATGCGCAAGTCGATTTGCGGCAGAAGAGTATCCTTTGGCCTGATGCACAACGTAATGACGAACGCAGAGGCACAGAGGAGAGATCAAAACAAATCACCGGTCATGGATTATAAGTCTAAAACGATACTTTTTAAAGAGAAATTTCAGAGGATTACTCATTTGGCGCTAGTTAACTTGCACAGTATGTGCATGGTCGTTCCCTGGAAGCTAGTTATTTGTTTTAAATATGGATATTTTTTCTTACAAAAACGCATCGCTTCGCTTCAGAAGGCCTTTATTAACCCCCTGGAGTCATATGGATTACTTTTTTATGGATGGATGCATTATTTTTGACTTCAAAACGCGGCCCCCCCCATTCACAACCATTATAAACCTTGGAGGACTAAGGATATTTTTTAATATATCTCTGATTGTATTCGTCTGAAAGAAGATAGTCATATACACCTAGGATGGCCTGAGGGTGAGTAAATCATGGGATAATTTTCATTTTTGGGTAAGCTATCCCTTTAAGGTATCATTCTATTTTTTTTTTTTTTTTTTTTTTTTTTTTTTACTCAGATGCCTGTAATAATAAGCCACTGTCCTTAAAAAGCAAGATTGCATACCCGTATGAAAAAGAAGTAGACTTTAGCATACTTTTAAAAAGAAAACTTATTACGGAAATAGTATATGTTAAAAGTATATTCTAGTGTGATTTGAATGTAATGTTTTTGGACACTTAATTACATTGTCATGTACAGTAATTGCAAGTAACATGCATTATAGTTTAAATTTATATAAAATGCAGTTAGTTGCAGTTAGTGTGCTTTTTTGGCCCACTTAGGTACATCTTTATATGTAATTTCATAATTAGTTCTATTGTCTTTGAAATATGGTTTTAGTGTATACTGCCCAATGCTCTGACAAGCATTTATGGTAAACTAAAATTTACTTTAATGTAATTTCTATTGAAACTGTAGCTTATGTCATATATTTAATTATATTTTTTAATACTAGTAGTGGAAATGGCCAAGAGTACCCGCGTACTCTTCTGATGATGAAATTTGCATCACGCACATTACGCTGACCCTCACGTATGCGTAAAAAGTGAACTATACTTTGGGATTTAGTCAGCATATTGAAATAAGTGTACTTCTTTAAAGCATGACAAAAAAAAAAAAAAAAAAAAAAAGATTTAAAATGTACTTTAAAGTAAAACTTTTAATTTGACATTTTTACAAAGCACACTTTTCAAAAGTATGTTTAAGTGTGAAAGTGTACTCTCTGTAAGTACACTTTAGTTGCCTTTATTTCAGTAATATATGTTCTGCAAGTACAGTTTTTTTGTACTTTTACACTACAAATGTAATTAAAAGGTCACTTCAAGGGTAGCATGTTAGCTTTAACGTTAGTTCATTTGGTAGTGCATGTTGCTGCAATGTAACTTCACTGTTAGTCGCTTTAGAAGGAAAAGTGTCAGAGAAATGTAAAAACAGTAAAGTGTGCACTAGCAAATGGTTTTGAATCGTTTTGTGCATGTTCATTTTTATGATCTATTATGGAATAGGTGTGACATGATAAGATCAGGATTCAGGCATTTGCCAGGGCATTTATGAGGACATTGCCATCTGCATTAACCCATTAATATATTCAAATGCCAAGAGTGCCAGGATAAAATTTCTGTTCTGTCTTTTAAATAGACACCCGGTGTCACGTCATGCCAGTTTGGTAATGGTCTTTGCTTCTTGAGTGGCCTTTAAAGTTCAGAGTGTCAACATCACAAGCCATTTCAAAGTCTTTAACATTATCATGGAAAAATTATGTGATCGTTAAACACCCAAGGGGATCCTGATAATAGCAGGACACCCTATCAGATAAAGGAAGCATGTGTGTGAGAGAAAGTAGACCTACAGTACTAAGTGAAACTCAAACAATAATATAATTATAGTTATACATCAGTTAGTTCTGGACCTTAAACCTGATTGGCTGAGTGTTGTTCCAACAGCTTATACAGTCCAACAACACTGAGACTTGTCACTGTTTGTATTATTCTGCTTGTCTGTGTTTGTGCTGTTCCACAAAGTATGTGAACAGTTCCAAGTGGAAGCAGAATTGTAATATTTTGTCTGGAGCAAGTTTTTTGATATTCATTTTGGTTGGAGCATTTCCAGTTGTGTACCGTCCGAGTAATTAACTAAAAGTTGTGACACTATTAACTTAAAGGGATAGTGACGCTACTAATTTAAGAGAAAATGTATCATTATTTAAACACCGTTCCAAACCAACAAGACTTAAATCCATTTTTGGAACACAAATGAAGATATTTCTAATGAAATATAAATCAATAATCAATGTTTATATGTGAATAAAAGCAAAATTAAATCTGTTCATCATATAAAGTGATAGTGTCTCTACAGAAGACTTGGATTAAACCAATTTATGTGGATTATGTTTACCATGTCTTTATGAACTTTTCAAAGTGTCAAAGGTTTGACTTTCAATGGAGGGACAGAAATCTTATAAGTCTGGTTTAAAAATATCTTCACTTGTGTTTTTTCATAATAGTGTTTTCCCAAAGCAGTTTATCTGTTCTTCTGAATGTCTGAACTGTGGGAGTAATTAAACATGCTTACTTAAATGATTCTATCTCTCTTTCTCTGTCACAGCTGTCATGTTGCAAAGTTTGATTCATTATAATCAATCAGTTCATCCCAAATAAATCTCTTATATAGCATTGGAAAGTCTGATTCATTCCAGTGAATCGGTTCATCCTAAACAATTCTTATTCTTACAATGGAAAGTCTGATTCATTCTAGTGAATTGGTTTAATCCTAAACAAATCTCTGTCTTTAATATGTGGTAATAGAAAGATATGTAGATAGATTAATTTTAGTGAATCGGTTCATCCTAAACAGTTCTCTCTTACAAATGTAGCATTGCAAATTCTGATTCAGTAAATTCGGATGTTTTTGTTTGCACCCTAAATTTAACCGTTCAGATTACCCTCTACGTTCACAGACTCTGTTCCGGTCCATGTGTTGCTTGACGACACATGCTTGATGCTTCGGCATCTCCTGAAACTATTTCAGTTAGCAGAGAAATACTGGCCAAATTTAGTCTGAAACATGGCTTGACATTAACACCCGCCAAATGCGGGTGGATTTCAGCAGTGGCATGTAACACAGTCACTCCTACTTTGGCGGGTTGAATTTTATATACATTTTTCAATTGTAACCTTTTAAAAAGGCATCTGAAATAATAAACTGAGTGCAATGTAGTGTTGTCAAAATTATCGATTTTTCAATACTGTCAATACTGAAATATCTGAAACACTTCCAATACTTCCAATACTCATTTACCGCAGAATAGATACAAGATACTAGCTGCCCTTTCTCGCTCTCCGACATCGAGTTCACACACAAACCCACCTTTCCTCTCTCACTCATTTCATTTGCTTTGGATGAATATTGTTGGTGTTACAGGGCTTGAATTTCAGTGTGGGATTGTGCATATTGCACATAATTTTACTCATTCCTGCAGATTTTGTTCTCACACCCAAAGTGTGCGCACATAAAGCCGCCTCTCAGTACTAAATTAAGTTATTTTTTGCTGCTTATTGTACTTAAACTGTCAAATGCACACAAAATAATAAGTATTCACGTCAACACAGTCAGTTATATTTAAAGAGAACATAAACAGTTGAGAAAGAAAATACACGTGTAACAGTATAATGGATCCACGCGTCAGGTCTTAAAGTGACAGCAGCCTAATATACCTGCTGCCAAATTATAAGATAATATTAAAAATATCTATATGGCACTTCTCCCCCATTGTATCGATGTCAAAATTGTGGCCAGTGAAAATGCTGAGTTGGAAAACCACTAGCCACAGTGGACTGTGAGCAAAAAAGTTAATGTCAAGCCCTGTCTGAAACATAATTTACTCAATATTACCGTATGTTCTTGTTTATACAGAAACACAAAACAAAAAAATTGTTGTAGGATTTACTTTAAAACGATTTTCACTCAGAATTTTCAAAGAAACAATAATTTCAAAGAAACAGCAAGTAACACATGGAATTAAATATGAAATTTAGAACTAGAAAGACTGAAATAGTATTTTCTTGTAAAACATTCTCCAATAATCTTTGTTTTACAAAACTTCAAAAAATAATTTTTACAGTGTGTTGTATAAAAGCAATCTCAAATACATACTACACTTGTCCTCTGTCACAATGCCACCATCATCACACAAGTTTTTTCTCCCTCCAGAACTTTAGAAAACAAGCAAGTTTTAGTTGTGCTAAACATTCATTACTATTCGCTGGTAACCGTCTGAAGTTGGTTGTTTTTAAGATGCAAGTTTGTCTTTCTCCCCACCCCTCCACCCAACTTCGTGCTCTATCTCTCCCGTCCACCCTGTCGCTACAGAGTCTCCGTGTCAGTGATACCAGGGGAAAAACTTTTAACATGCACGCCAGAGAGCTCACAGAAAAGAATCCACTTCTACCACACTGCCTTTAATTGTCCCTCAGAGACCAGTGGAATTGGAATCTAAGTGGAAAAGCAGCCTAACTCTCCATCCCTCTGTCTCTCTTTCTTCACTCCATCTCTCTAGGGTGGTGCTGGTGCTCAAGATGGAGGAAGGAGTGGCAGTTTGTTTTGGGCCCAGCGACGTGGCTGTCTTTATATTGTTGCGGGAGCCTGGTCTTTTCCTGTTCTTCAGTGCTCTCTCACTCACTTCCTCTCAGCTCCAGACTGTTGGGCTTTATTAACCCTCCTAAGCACGGGGGACCTAAGGGAGGTCAGACATCGGTCGTTAAAAATCTATTGTGACTCGTCGGGAAAATGAATAAATGAGCACATTATTCCCCCCTTCGTGTTCCGCGCTGTTTGTCTAATCAAGTGCGAGCGGTGGGCGAAGTCAAGCGGGGCTGACGCGCACATTTTATTTAAGTTTTTTGGTCTGTCAGAGGAGCTTAGAGGTGTAATGAAGAAAGGAGCGGTGATTTGAAATATAATCCCATTACCCTGATGAAATTACAAAGACGGTGAGAGTTCACAAATCACACGCTGTGTTTTCTATCAGCAGTGATGCCCCTGTTGAGGTGGTGGCACCCAATGGAAGCCAGCACAGCCAATGAGAAGTGACAGCACTGTAACAGCACTGAGACCGCAGAGCAGGGGAGGAAAGCGGGTGTCTGGATCCCCCTGTACCTCACGCTGGTGCTGCGTTTTTCGCTTAACTCGCTCACTGAGGTCTCCACACCAACCACTGACATGGCTAGCCGTGTTTATTAATAAATAAATAAATATATATATATATATATAATAATGCTTAATAGAGCCTCTAAGATGACTTTGACAAAATAATTGTACTCAGTTTCTACCCTGTTAAATATTTTCGAGGAAAAAAATTGATTCTTTATAAAATGACCATGGTGTTTTAAGACTTTTCCAAGTCTAGAAATCACATTTTTAACTGAGGCTTTCTCATATGTCCAGGTTTTCCAAGACCGTGGGAATTCTTTTGAAGACAAAAACAACTGTTGAAGGATTGAAATACAATAAAAAATTTGAATTATTTTAATGCCAGATTTGTCATATTTTAATTCAATCATTAATTAATTAATCAAAATTCATAAATATTTTTGAGGCCCCCTTGAAAGTTTGCTGAGGCCCCTTACTGGGCCTTGGATCCCTGGTTGAGAACCACTGGCCCTTAAACATAACTGAGTTAACACTCATTCATTAATATTTGTGATTTTCATTAAGATTTTTTTTTTTTTTTTTACTATGTGTGCATAAAATGTGCTAAAACAAACAGGTGTATACACACATTAAGTCAAGTGTTTTTCCAAAAGGCTGTGGGACAGCCGTATTTGTTGGGAAAAAAGAATTATAGAAATCCTTGTCACACAATAAATATTGAAATGACTTATTTCAGTATTAGTTTAGATTATCATAGTGTAGTAGCAAAAAAAGTGAATAACGTCTGATAAAACAATTAAAGTGATCTTTATATTAGGGATGCACCGATACCAAGCTCATGTAGTTGTACTTGTAAAAACTCGTACTTGTAAAAATACCCCCGATACCAAAGACCGATACCTCACGTGACGACACTAACAGAAATTTCCATGCACATACAGAGACACCGGCGGCAGCAGCAGGAACAATGTCAGCCTCAGGGATGTGGAAATACTTCAAAATTAATGATGACAACCCCTACACTGTGAACTTTGTTCTGCATTAATATCAAGAAGAGGTACGAAATAAATGCTGTGAAGAACATCCTTAGATTAATTCTTATGAACAGTCCTCTAGCTGCAGTTAGCCTATAGTGTTGCTTACCCGTATTTAACAGTTACATATTTAACAATGTTATATTTCACTGTACACTTTCGGTTGTGTTAGGGTGACCAGACGTCCCGTTTTTCCCGGGACAGTCCCGTATTTCAGCTCTATTTTTAGTGTCCCGACTTATTAAGAAAAAATCTTTTTGTTCCGTATATCTTTCCTAAAATGTCGTTACAACTGGTGATCATAGAAGGAGTAGGCTAGTAGTAGTGATCTGTCACGCAAGAGCAGCCCAATCAATTCGTCAGATATCAAAATGACCATCTAATCACAATTCGTTATCGATTAGTGAAGGCGGGATAGACGCTGAATGACACACACCAGAAGCGCTCTCTCTCTCTCTCTCTCTCTCTCTCTCTAGTGTGCGCGCTCTCTCTCTCTTTCTTTCTCTCGTGTGCGCGCTCTCTCTCTCTTTTTTTGCGCGCGATCCCAGTTCTCTCATGGTGCGTTCATTTACATGTTAAGTCAATGCAAAGACGCGAATAGACATCCTGTGGCGCGATATACTTCACTTTCCGCGCCCGGACGCGTCTCGCGCCTCCGCGCATCTTTCAAAGTATACTAAACCAAGTATGCGCGCGGATGATCAAGTTCGACACATGCGCAGTACAATTTTTTCTATACTTCCACCAGACTTTGTGTCATCAACCGGACATTCGCTGGACAGGATCGGAGAAGAAAAATAGTGCATCCACCATTGCAACATAGTTCAGAAGATACACCAAGAGAACAGGAATCAAAAGCGATGGAGAAGGCATGCTTCTGAGTTTACTAGTCTTGTTTTTGAATTGCTCTTCACACACTCTTCTTCGATGACTGCACATTGTGCTTAGTACGTGCGTATTGCCACCTCTGTCCTGCTTGCGCATGCGCTGTTGCACACGCACTCGAAATTTGGGCTGCACGCGGACGGGGTGGAAATTACGTCATGCGGACAGTGCACGAACGTGGACAGCTGAAGTATACTCGGGGCTTAAACGTTTCGGGCGAATCGCGCAAGTTGAAAAATCTGAACCTGATTGGCCGCGTTAACCAATCAGGAGCTTGCTCTAGTAGTGACGTGATTACGACATAGCGAGCGGAGGCAGAAATCCGAAACAACAATGGAGGACAAAATCATCTTCGTTGTATGTGGATACCCGGAGCTGTACGATACATCATTGTACTTTTATAGAAACAGGAATAAAAAGGATTTGCTTAGAAGAAAGTGAGTGAGGAGGTCGGACAGTCTGGTTTCATGCGCGAATGAAGTGAGTAAACTCAAAATGTTCAAGCGTCCAAGTACACGTGAATAAATTGCGCAAGTCACGTCTGGTGTGAACGCCCCCAGACAGCACGCGATCAGTTCTCCTTGCGCCTGAATGGTCAAATGCACATGTCATGTCATTATTGTCAAAATATTCATTGTGTGGAGCTGTCCTACATTAATTAGTTTCACTGTGTTGTACTTGGAAAACTGCCACATCACCAAAAAAAAAAGGAAAGAAAAAAGAAATTAATAAATTTATATAAGCATCAGTATCGGTATCGGCGAGTACCAGAAAAAAAGTATTGGTACTTGTACTTGGTCCTTATAAAATGGTATCGGTGCATCCCTACTTTATATAATATAACCAAAAATAATAATAATAATAATAATAATAATAATTAAAGCTGCAAGCAGCGATGAAAGGGCCCTCGCACCCATGCCACTACCACCCAGTGGCTTTAGGAAAACAGCACGATGGGCAATATGCAAGATTAGACTGATCAAATATGATGTTGATCTGGTTAAATGTTTATGAGGAGTTAATCACAGTGTAAAACATGACATTTCCTGTTGCCCGCAGGTGGCACTCTAATAAAATGTGAAGTTTGGGGCAACAACTTCCTGTTTCATGGCAAAACATCGAACTTTGTCAGGCCGCCATGGACAAGCCCTTCAGCGAAAATTCAAGATCTTCGCAATTTAACGTTGCAAAGGTCTTTAGATTAGATTGACCAAATATGATGTTGATCTGATTAAATCTCTAGGAGGAAAAACTGCCAAAATTTAGCAGAGAAAATTCAAAATATCTGACTTCCTGTTGGGCTTTCAGATTTTGCACCCTGGGACTCTTTTGTAGGTATTGGGCTGTTATATGTGTCTACCAAATTTCATACTTTTACGTGAAATGTAGCACGAAGGGTGCTTAATTAAAATTTTGTAGGTGGCGCTATCAAACAATTTTGCCAGACCTAATTCTGAAATCCATATCAGATGTAAATTGTCACCACTTCTGACATGTGTGCAAAGTTTAATGAGTTTTTGAGCATGTTTAGGCCCTCAAAAATGCGATTCATTTCAGAGAAGAATAATAATTGACCAAGCAATTACAATAGGGTCCTCACACCATCGGTGCTCTGGCCCTAATAATTAAATAAAATAATAGTAATATGTTTAACTTGCCTTTCCAGAGCTCAAAGTCTAGCCCACTACTGTAAACCTAGTATTACAGTAGTATTATAAGTTATTAATGTAGCCTTTTTTTCCTCTAGGACTGATCATAACTTTAAGTTAGTTGCATAAAAACGTTTTATTTAACTTAATAATGAAGAACGAAGAGTAAAGTAAGAAATGAAAAGTAAGACTGATTATCCCTTCACTAACCACAAGTTCATCGGACCTGTTTTTAAAACACAAACTAGTTCCTAAATCTTAGCATAATTGCTGTATTTATGCAACTGCCCCGTGATTATAATAAAAATCAACCCCTGGGGCATAAAAGTGCCTGAAGTTAAAGAAACACTCAAGTTTAAATTTATTGACGAAACATGATTACTGTGTTAAAACACTCCCACAGAGGGTTTGTACACAAATAAATGTGTACGTACAGTTTGTGACCCAATGTGTAAAGGAATAAAGATATATCAAACGCAATGACCATGTTAGCGAGGCATCTGTGTGGTAATGGAAAGATTATGTGCGTCCTCTCTCAGGTACTTACCGTGTAATCTCACAATTCAATCTGAGGCAATCCTAGCGAAGTGAGCATTGTGTTATTTGTGAGCGTGGAATCCATATACCCTCTTTGATTTTTCCATTTGATAAGGCCAATACGAGCTATTCATTCCTCAGGAAATAAAATACAGTCGCATTTCGGTTGCAGAGGGTGTGAGGGGTAAATATTATCTTTCAGAGTTCCCCTGTCTGTTCTCTCTCAGAGTTTCTAGTTTAATTGGTTGCTTCACATGCCCTTTAGGAGAACATTACAGAGGGCTAATAATGCTAAAATCTACATCTGCCTATAAAATGCTAGCCATTTTTAAAACTAATGAAGTCAATAGTGTCTTGGTGGGTGTGATGCAGTGAGTGTGCACATGAAATGTGGATTAGGCTACGGTGCAGGAGTACAGCATGCCCCAAATTGCCCTTTCTCAGAATAGAGTTGTATGGAGGTTATTTGTATCTAATTGGTGTGGTGGAATGATAATGACTTGACTGAAATGCCCTTTTAAGCATCACAAGCTCACACGTAGCTTCTCCATTGCCCCGGCGCACTCGACTTATTGACCACATGGAAGCGTTACAGGGCTATAGTGTGGAAACTTCTTCAATAATTGCATTATGTATCACCGCTGTCTCCCGTTAGACCCAAGTACATACTGTACAGTACTGATGAATACGGAATTTTGGAGTCAGACTTAAAGGGTTAATACACCAAAAAATGTAATTCTTTCATCACCTCATGTCATTCCAAACCCATAAGAATTTCGCTCATCTTCAGAACACTAATGAAGATATTTTTAATGAAAGTCTGTTCATCCAAAACTACGATGCTACAAAATGTTCATAAAGAGATTGTAAAAGAAATCTAAATTCATATCTTCTAAAGAGATAGTCACTTTATGATGAAAATATTTAATTTAGGCCTTTATTCCCATATAAACTTTGATGAGCAGACATACATAGAGCACTCAAATTTGGTAAATGAAAGCTCAAGCACACTTGCTTGATGCGTGAGAACCAATGAGGTTTCCAAGAAAGTCGCGTATTAAGCAAGAATGTACATTCACTGATCATTTTAAAGATTAGTTCACTTCAGAATTCAATTTTCTTGATAATTTACTCACCCCCATGTCACCCCCAAGGATTCTGAGGAAAACATTCCAGGATTTTTCTCCATATAGTGCACTTCAACGGCTACCAACAGGTTAAAGGTCCAAATTGCAGTTTCAATGTAGCTTCAAAGGGCTCTACACAATCCCAGCCAAAGAATAAGGGTCTTATCTGGCGAAATGATCAAAAATTTCCAAAAAAAAAGAAAAGAAAAAAAGATATACTTTTTAACCACGAATGCTCGTCTTGCATTGCTCTGCTATGTGTCATGCATTACGTTATCACATTGGAAAGGTCATGTGTGACATAGGGGGAACTACTAAGCAAGTGTTTACAAAGCGTGCAAAGACTAAGTTAAAACATCTGTACAAAAAAAGTTAAAACAATGATGTCAGACGATTTTGAAGTTGAGAAAATGAGAGTTTTTCGCCCTACCGCAGTACTTCCGCCTACGTTACACATGACCTTTCGAACTTGATTATGTAATGTGTGGCGCATCGCAAAGCTAGTGCGAGATGAGTATTTGTGTTTAAAAAGTATATAATTTTTTATTTTTTTTAGAAGATGACAGTTCGTTTCGCTAGAGAAGACCCTTATTCCTCGGTTGGGATCGTGTAGAGCCCTTTGAAGCTGCATTGAAACAGAAATTTGGACCTTCAACCCGTTGGTAGCTGTTGAAGTCCACTATATCAAAGACAAATCCTGGAATGTTTTCCTCAAAAACCTTAATTTCTTTTCGACTGTAGAAAGAAAGAAAGACATAAACATCTTAGATGACATAGGGGTGAATAAATTATTAGGAAATCAATTAATAAATATGGGTTTTGAACAACAAAAGAGTGAGAACTCAATGATTTTAATTTTTGGGTGAGCTATCCCTTTTAATGCAACTAGTTGCAACACATGACCAAGCAACAGTCATAATGAGCATTATGACATAATACTAACATAATACTTGTGCTTATAGAGATACCCAGGAAGCCAGATATCAACTTATGGGCTTGTTACTGACCAATCAAATTTGAAACTTGCGCAATCTTGTCCTCGATCCGTTCATCTATTCCGTGTACACAACAAGCTTGCTTTCCATTGCCCCAGGACACTCAACTTATTAACCACACAGATGGGTTTCAGGACTATAATGTGGAAACTTCTTCAATAATTGCATTATGTATCACAGCTATCTCCAATTAGGCCCAAGTATACTGTACAGTATACTGAATTTTGGAGTTGGACTTAATGCAACTAGTTGCAACACTTGACCGCATGTAGAAAGTAGTCCAGGCAACAGTCATAATGAGCACATTAAGTTAATATTTGTGCTTATAGAGACACCCTGGAAGCCAGATATCAACTTATCATCTTGTTATTGACCAATCAAATTTGAAACTTGCTCGATCCTGTCCTCGATCCACTCATCTATTCTGTGCACGCGACAGCTTGCCATGTGCATGGGAGCAGATTGTACAGAAAAAATACTTTGCTTTCCCCTCTGCCCAGTGGAAAACATGGCTGTCATGTGCCCATCCACGCTCAGCTTGCCCAACCGCCTTTATTCAAAGTGACAGTACAAGGGCTGGGGACCCTCTCCTCTGGCACCCCGGCTCCAGGCCTGCCCATGCGTCTCTGCGGCAGCACATTAATTCTAATAAAGCCTCGCTTTAGCGGACGAGAGTCCCGCATGGGGGGTGGGGTTGCAGAGCGGGGGGCCAGGAGAAGTGGTATAAATACACACTTTAATGAAGGGAGGACATGGGCGCAGGTGGCACGGCTGGGCAGGTGGCACCTCACGCCCTCGGGCTCCTGGGCGACACCACTGTTGCGGCGTGCCCCGCTCTGGGGGGTTGAAGTGGTGGAGATTGCATTTTAATTACCAACCACTTCTTCTCCGTCCTTTACAGGGGTCACAGCCTGCCTGTGCCTCTTGGAGTTGAAGGTGGGCGATGTGGCGCAGGTAAAGTTTGTGAATGTTTACAGGCATCAATGTACACCTTAAGAAAAAAAAAATCTGATTAATAATGGACAATGTCTTGACAGACAATTACATGTAAGTCTACTTTTTCCATTAAGTTTGAGTACATTTCCTTCAACTCTACAACACAACACATACCTGTGAAAAATCAATACAGAAAACTCCCTCATATTAACACAGTAAATGTTAAATGTGGGCCCTATTTTTACATACTTTTCTTAGTTTATTAACGTATAAACAATATTTTGGGAGATTACTATATTTTCTTTATGTTCAAGTATCCTGAAAGAAAAATCACATTTCCACAAAAATATTAAGCAGCACAACTGTTTTCAACATTGATAATAATAAGAAAAGTTTCTTGAGCACCAAATCAGCATATTAGAATAATTTGATCATGTGACCCTGAAGACTGGAGTAAAGATGCTGAAAATTAAGGTTTGCCATCACAGGAATAAATTACATAATAAAATATATTCTAATAGAAAGTTATTTTAAATTGTAACAACATTTCACAATATTACTTTTTACCGACCCTAAACTTTTGAAACTGTAGTTGTTTTATAAAGTGATTCAAGAGTCCTGATCACCAGGTCAGCATTTATATTTCCCTATCTTTGGGGATAAAAAGAGAGAAAACTTTAGGCATCTTAAATAAACCTCTCATGTTCATTTTTCCACTGAGGTAAAAGTTTGGACTTTGAAAAAGTTTGTGTTTTGGATTCTGGCGATCCACATACCAAGGCGGCAGTCTGAGTGCAATTCCTGAGTTATCCTCAAACCGCGAAAGAGCTTGACATATTTACAGCATGCACTCTTCAGTCCCTGAATCATACATGTCCAGTGCATTTCCATGGGGGAAAGGGGGAAATGTAGTGCCTTGCTCATGTGTTAAACCACCCTGGGGGCCCATTCATTAAACATCACTTAAAACTGAAGTCCACACCTGGTTTTCTTCTCTCATTTTTTCGCACATTCTCTCCTTCTCTCCAGTTCTCTCTCTTGGGGTAGGCCATCCTTCTCTCCTCGCAGTGCTAACTCAAAACTCCTGACGTTTTAAATGTTTCTTTTCTGGGATTCGGGTTTCGAGCGTGAGCAGTGACCTTGGTGGGAGATGCTTTATGGATTTGACCTGGGAGTCCCCTCAACAAGCTTGGCTCCTGGATCGGCAGGATGACGGAGGGATGGAATGAAGGGAAGAAGGAAAAGGATGGAGGAGGGTGGGGGTTGGGGGTGTCTGGAAGCACAGGACAGGTGAGGCTGCTGCCTCCCCCCCTCTTGTCCTGCGACTCTGGGGAAGAGGCACTTCAGCACGCCAGCACAGATGTTGTTGCATTGTCTGGAGCTCCAGCCCAACGGGGAGCAAGCTCTCATTAGCTATTGTCTTCCACTCACTGTAGATCCTTGTGATAAATGCAGCAGTCGCTGCTACATCGCCATGCCAAAGAAAAGCACCTCGGATGGTTCAAAAAAAAGAAATGGAGCATCCTTAACAAGTCTGGTTTAATTCAACATATTCATTTTCTCTATGAGTCTACATATTTTATCATGTTAATGTGTCTATGAGTTAGTAGTTTAAAACATTCAAACTCACTCCTGTCTGTCAGTGCGATATATATGAGCTACCATCAGCCTCACTGTATTTGTCATAAAAGCAGATCTTAATGGTAAAATCATTGGGGTGTGTGGAATACAGGAAGTCATTGATGTTTTATGAAGATTAACCATTATATAGAGTACAGAGCGTGCTGTCAGGTAGGACCACGGCAGAAGAAATTTACACAATATATAACATACTCCACCATAAAGAGAAAGAATCCCATGATTCTCTTGGCCCTAAACCTGAAATCAGCCCTTATAGTGTGCAACAGTCGGGTTCAAGAAGTAAAATCCTGTTTAGAGAATTGATTTTGAGCGAGGAATAAACCGTATGTTAAGAGTTTGTTGAAGCTATCAGCCTGCATTATTTCAGCTTATTAAATAATTGTGTTTAACAGCAGAATTCTCTTTATTATAGTAGAAGCGAAGCAAAATAATACTTTGTGAAAATTCAAACGAAGACGGCGAATGAACGGTAAGAAAGAATACAAAATGGAACATACAGTATAGAAGAGTACACAACTTGTATATACTCTTTTGTACTGTATTAGTGGTGACTAACAACAAACTTTTTCGTTAGTCACCAGCTTTTTTCATAATTTTTAAACTTCTGAACTTTTTTCATAATATTTGTTAAATGAGTGATCTTTAGATGAGTCCCTGTATTTGTCCAATTTGACTCATATGCTAATGTAATATATATTATAAACTTGATTTTTAAATGTAGTTTGATCACTATCTTCTCAGTTATTTAAAAGATTAAGAGCCAGATTTACTAAACAGGGCAAATTAGCGTGAGAGCACAATCCCATATAAGCAGATGGGAGTGGAAAGTTTTGCACGTGATCTAATGACAACTCGCAAATGAAAGAACAGACACAGCAGATAATTTCCATAATGACCAACGCAATCTACCAAGAGCAGTGCAAATTAGCGTCTGGTTTAAGACAAGCTTTTTTGGGCAGTAAATAATGCCGAAATACCAGTAAATGACAGGTGCATGACAAATGAAAACAATGTATTCTAAAATCAGCTTAAAACATCAAACATGTTTGATATCTTGGTAACACTTTAGTTTAGGGAACACATATAAACTATTAACTATGACTTTTCCCTCAATAAGCTCCTAATAAGCTTATTACTAGTTAGTAAGGTGGTTGTTAAGTTGAGGTATTGGGTAGGATTAAGAATGTAGAATAAGGTCATACAGAATAAGGCATTAATATGTGCTTAATAAGTACTAATAAATAGCCAATATTCTAGTAATATGCATGCTAATAAACAACTAGTTAAAAGACCCTAAAATAAAGTGTATCTTTTGACTGAATGGAATCATAGTCTGAAAATAAAAAAATGGAGTCTGTGCGCATCATGAACTATTTCTGTGAAATCTGTTAAAAAGTTAGTTCACCCAAAAATGTCATTAATTACTCACCCTCATGTCGTTCTGTAAGACCTTCATTCATCTCCGTAACACAAATTAGGATATTGTTGATGAAATCCGATGGCTCAGTGAGGCCTCTATTGAGAGCAAACCCACTGAAACTCTCAAGATCCATAAAGGTACTTAAAACATATTTAAAACAGTTCATGTGAGTGCAGTGGTTCAACCTTAATATTATAAAGCGACTAGAATACTTTTTGTGCACCAAAAAAACGACTTTTCCTTAATATCTAGTGATGGGCGATTTCAAAACACTGCTTCATGAAGCTTCTGAGCTTTATGAATCTTTTGTTTCGAATTAGTGATTCGGATTTTAATATCAAACGGCTAAACTGCTGAAATCACGTGACTTTGGCGCTACGATCCACTGATTCAATTCGTAAAGCTCTGAAGCATTGTTTTGAAATCGGCCCATCACTAAAAATTGTTGAAAAGTCGTTATTTAGTTTTTTTGCCGCACAAAAACTATTCTTGTCGCTTTATAATATTAAGATAGAACCACTGAACTTACATACTGTATCAAATATGTTTTGAGTACCTTTATGGATCTTGAGAGTTTCAATGGCTTTGCTCTCAATAGAGGCCTCACTAAACCATCGGATTTCATCAGAAATATCTTAATTTGTGTTCTGAAGATGAACAAAGGTCTTACGGGTGTAGAACAACATGAGGGTGAGTAATAAATGACATTATTTTCATTTTTGGGTGAACTGAACCTTTAACTCAAATCTGCAGACTGGCTCAAAGTTTCAGCAACTAGCATTGACTTAAATCCCGGTTTTACAATCACATGTTCATCTGCCTCCACTTTTGAGTGCAACACCCACATCTCAAAATCCAATCAAGTCCTTTTTTGATAATCTGTTACACTTAGGTTTACGGTACAATGCAGAAGAAAAGTTTGTTGCCACTTCCATTTCATTGCAACTATATGCATCCAGAGTACATGACCAAATCAGTATATGAAATCACATCCTCCTTTAAAAATTGTAATTCAAATGTCACTTAGCAGTCTAGTTCTGTCCAGATAGTGCTATACAGACACTATTTTAAAAGACCTTGACCCCTACATCTCTTTACAGGGAATATTGTGAAAGGCTCAATGTTAGATTCACCTCTTTAATGTCCTCATCCAGAAAGACATGAAGGCCATAGCATTGTTTCTCTAATCCTTTCTTCCTAGCCCTCTCATCCCTCGCTGCTTTTCCCCAGCCGGGGCTGTGAACACATTGCAGTGCCCGAGGGCAGTAGCGTGGACAACCTGTGCTCTCCTCACATGAGTGAGCGGCGAGCGGTCCAGGGATCCGAGCTGGCACGCTCAGCCAAACAGGTGTATGATGGGAAGACGCGGGCTGTGAAGGGTGAATTTTCTTACATGGAGGTAATGTTGCTTTTGAAGCCAGTCTTTCTGTTTGGACCTGACTCAAGAAGCTTTTACACACATTGCAAAGTGACTATTTTGAATAAAATTGCCTAATGGGTGTGAATGCCATGAATTTTTGATTATGCTATGCATTTTTCACTTTTCTTAACCCTTGTGGTCTGTGGGCACTTGAGGCATCATCTATGCTCACATTTTAAGTTTCATTACCATACTGCATTACTGAATAAGTAATAATATGAGTCTTCTCATGTTAATTTAAGACTCTTTAGCTATCCTATCAGATAAAGAAAAAAAAAATTATAAATACTTTTTATTTAAATACTTTATTGGCTTTTTGCCTTTATTTGATAGGATAGTAAAGAACTGACTGGGAATTCCCAATCCTGTCATGTATACGTCATTATCAGTTATGCATGTAAAAATAAATATATTGTTGTTTGCGGTATGGAGATACATTATTAAAAAGGATAATATACCATCCTTAATAATGTAACACCACACCCTAAACTCCAATACAATGTATCTTTGTACTCAAAACAATATCCTGTTGTCAACAGACGTCTGACTCTTAATAACATGGTGTAAAAAGCTGAGTTAGTCCCACTCTACACATTGGAATAAAGAAATGACACAGACTCCCTTAGGAGTCACTAAAGCCATTGGACATAAATCTCAAGCAGTCCTGCTCTTGAAGGCTGGACCTTGGGTTACCATAAGAGACCATGCTAGTGGTTATTAAGTGAAAGTTTCCAATCGATAGCCAGAGAGGTGTAATCAGGGAGGGTTTAATTGCACTGGGAGACGACATCTATTCAGGTTATTGCCTCAGCTGTCCAGTGAGGGTTCATTTCCGCTTGGCGCCTATTTCTCTCCTATACTCATGAACCCGTCCCGGGCTGTGCATAAGAGCAGAGAAATGGATAAGAATGACCCTAACCTTTGACCCGCTCACCTTTTTAGTGTGAGGTCACCCAACCGGAATAGATTTTTAATTCAATGCATTATAATATCACTATAGCAGACTGATTGCATGCGCAATAAAGAAAGGCTACAAAATGGCTGCTTTATGGGTCTTGTCTCATCCAAAACGATGAGCCCCTGAAGTCTATTAAAACACTTTGTTTTTTTTAAGTTTTACCAATGAATCAGCAAATGGAAATCTAATGTTCTTGGTTTTTAGAAAGGAAAAAAAGATTAAGAAATGTACCAAAAGACGACTAACTCGGGCTGTTAATTTAATCCGCTCATTTAGTGTAATTGATTATTTTTTTTAAATGATATAAAAAAACAACACAATAAAAATCAACTCTGTGTAAACCAAATCACACTTACCAAGAGAATTAGAACAGAATGCGTTTTTCAAATTTAGCTAATTCTCTGCATCTTAAAAATTTGGTGAGACACTAAAAAACAATGAGACATGATGCAACAACTAATAATGCTTGCCTGGTGCATGGGGTATAATTCACCAACAATTAACAAATATCACAGAAGAAATGTAAAAACACCTCCTTTGAATGGTCCCTAAAGGTCCGAAATTAATTAATCTGTTGCGAAACAATTCACAAAACAATACAAAATGGAGTCTTCAAACATTGATTTTGTTGTCCTCTCTCTTAAAAACAGTACCAATACATACATATCACTGCAGTTTCCAACAAAAATGAACACTAGAGGCAGTAAAACAGCAAGCACTTTTAATCGTTTTCATACACAGTTACGATTATAGGGTCAGATTATGGATTAATGAAGGCTTTTTTTCACGTCTCCTTGCACAATATTATGTTATGACAAAGTGCATGATTTGTAAACCAATATTTTTTTAACTTTGCATCACTTAACCAGCTCCATATCTTTCGCTTTTCTGACATTACAAGCTTTCTCGTAAACTCAGCTGATACGCAGTTGTACTTAGGACGAGGAAGGCTTGGGTACGAATCCGGGGAAAAACAAGTCTCGGTAAAAGAGCTCAAAGATGAGAGATCAAAACAAGCTAAAACGGCACGATTACAGATGCTTTTTATGTCACATTTGCTTTTGTTAACACTATCGGGTAGGTTTAGGTGTAGTGTTGGTGGTACGTTATTTTAAAAAATAATGGAGCATTACACTTTTAGCGCCACTCACTAGACAAATTTCAAATCAGAACTGCGGTGATATGTATAAAAGCAACGTCATAAAAACTGGACATTTCACATTGAAACTGCAGTGATATGTACGTATTGGTATGTATTTTGCAACTCGCGAAAACGTTCCCACAGGTACGTTTTTCTAATGAGACAAAAATGCTTGCTACGGATGCGAAAAATGCAGAAAATTAAACCCGATCCGAATTTTTTTTTTATGATGGATGAAAGTTTCTGAGGCAGCGTGTAAACGTGATTGACACAACATGAGGTCGTGTTTATTTTTTAATGTGCAAAAATTTCGGAGGAGAATTTTGGGCTCAGTGTGCAAAGACCTTTAGTCTGTCTTGGACAGATTGACAAACTCAGTGGCAAAAATGGATTCCTGTGGGTTGTAGGTCTTATTTTTAATGATACATAAATAAAACAAAACAAAACAGCCTTCTGAAGCCACTTTTTGTAATCTCTATTCAATGCTGTCATCTGCCTCAATGCTATTTTATTTTTATAAACGCAATGCAAATAATTTCAATTAATTCTATATTAACTGGCATCTAATATAATTAATTTGATTAATCACTTGATCGCCCAAATAATAAAATGTTCAATGTGGCTATCCAAAACAGATAAAAACATCTCAGCATTTAATCCTTTAACTGTTAGAGAAAGAGTGCCACAAGGAAACTGTGCACCATACGGGCCAGTCTGTGAGAATGGGAGCAGTTTTTTGGAGAGGAGTTGATTTGGCCCCGTCTCCCCTGTAAAGGCTGCGGGCTATTAATTTCTAGCTCCATGTGCTGCCTGATCACCAAAAAATTCCACGGGGCGACTTATTGCGGGGCAATTTAGTGCCACCAAATGACACTGATGTGTATGGATGGCTGGTGTCGCGTCAAATCTGGTAGATGTCAGTAAATTGGAACATATGTTGCTTAAACTATAACATCAGGATAATTCTCCCTTTTAAGATGGCTCATAAAATGGCAATTTACGAGCTCAAATTTGAGGTGACGATAACATAGATAATTTTTAATGGAAGGTTAATGTGGGAATCAAAAGATAAAACCCAAAGCCTTTGGCCTTTTGTGAGAGAGCTGTCTACAGTATGACTGCAAAAAAGAAAGAAGAAAAACGTACAAGTATTTTATGCACCGTGGGGTGTTCCCCTTTCATTACGCTTTATAGCTTAAGGCATAAAAATATACTGAATATTTTCATGGATAATAAAATGTAAGATCCAAGCATGACAGAGAGAGACTAAAAGAGAAAGAGAGAAGCTCAGCGAAAGAGTGAGCGAGTATTCCAGATAAACTAATGCATACAAGGATCTTGTGCTCAAACTGTTCCCCATCACCCAAGATTTAAGATCCCTCTGGAGTGCTGGATTGTGCTGAGGCTCTTTGTAGCATCTCGTCCTCACCGGTTCTCTCTCAGGGCCCGGGACTGAACAGTTGGCAATTGGCGGGCTACGTTATTCCCAGTGCTGCTCCTTCCTAAATAGGCCACATCAGAGAAAACATGACTTTTCACTATTTTAATAAATGGAGCCCTGTCGTCTTCATTATTAATAGCATCCCAGCGTACTTTTCGGATTCGGTTTGTGCAAAGCTACATGAGTAATTTATATTCACATGCACGTGCGAGACTTTGGCCTCCAGTGTATGCATTCTCACTGTCTTTTCTACTGTCAGATATGTGTAGCAAGATAAAATTTTAATGTTTACCAGGGCATTTCTGACCTCTCTAATCCACCTGGTTATTCGTAAAATCAACCCAGCACAGAGGCACAATTAATCAGTGTACAGTGACCTATCCAATTCAAACACAATACGCATGCTGTGTTTGAATAGCAATTTGCATTGAGAAATAAATTTGTACTCTGACTAAAAATTAATGATCACATAGCCCAGGGAGTTTTAAACATATAATGCCAAAATAAACTACAAATAAAGATGTTTCCCTTGAAGGGACATTGTTAAAATATAAAGCCAGCTGTTTATTTTTATAGACCTAGAATATCTTATATTGTGTACAAAAAATAAAAAGCTTGATATTATAATGATAACATGTTGTTTAAAGATTAAATAGTATTTATTTGTCATAGTACTGAAGCCAAACATGTTTTTAAAAAAATATATTTTCTGGAAAATATTTGCTTTTAATTGTAATATTACAATTTAACAGCATATGTGTTAACGTATGCGATTCATTCAAAATCCTTAACATGTTAAAAAAATGTAATGCAAATAAATTACTGAAGCACGTATAATTGCGTCATTTATGTCACACAATTGACTACATTTGAAGTTTGAAACTACATTTCTTGGCTGGATAAAGCAAACCAGCGTCTCGCTAGTAAATTTTTAATGGATGCGGATTGTAATGAAGGTAAAGAAAATTGCAGCGACGTAAAGGAGTCGTACAGGGGTGCATTTCCCGTACAACGACGTAACTCGCAGCTTCACTACCATAGTACGATGCATTGTTGAAGGAATCAACTAGCTAGTCACGACTGTTTCCCAAAATCGTAATCCTGTCGTTGTTGGTGAATGATGTCATGCAGGTGGTGGAGTAATAACGTCTTTAAATGAATACGAATTTGAGATCGAATTAATGCTAGATTGTTTGCTATAAATTACGGACATTTTATCTGAGGACTACTTCTTTTTCTCAGTTATTTTGCTTTATTTCCAGATTCAATCATAAACTTGTTCTTTCATAGCAGAGCACGTACGCACATGCACACCCTTAAAAAAATGATGCTTAAAATCAAATATCTAAATGACATTTGTATATATTCGAAATAAAAGATATACATTGTACTTAATGTCAGCTTATCGAACAGTGCTTATCAAACTGCCAAAGTCACACCCCCCAGTGGTGAACCATTGAAATTTCGAAACACTTATGACGTAACGAAGCCTTGTTTACTGAAATCATGTGACTTTGGCAGTTTGATACGCGCTCTGAACCACTGATACGAAACAAAAGATTCGTAAGGCTTCGAAGCTTCATGAAGCAGTGTTTTGAAATCGCCCATCACTAGATATTGTTGAATCGTTATTCGTTATTTTGTTTTTTGGCGCACAAAAAGTATTCTCGTCGCTTCATAATATTAAGGTAGAACCACTGTAGTCACATGAACTGTTTTAAATACATCTTTAGTAGCTTTCTGGGCATTGAAAGTGTTAATTGTCTTGCTGGCAATGGAGGCCTCACTGAGCCATCGGATTTCATCAAAAATATCTTAATTTGTGTTCTGAAGATGAACAAAGGTCTTACGGGTGTAGAACGACATGAGGGTGAGTAATTAATGACAGAATTTTCATTTTTGGGTGAACTAACCCTTTAAGTCCACATGTCATAAAAACAAGAAACTATGCTTCTAACCACAGCTCGATAGCTGTCGTTCTAAACACACAGGTTTGAGATGCAGTTTGCAAATGTTCGTTTGAAGGATGGTTTCGGGAAACACTAAATTGTTTAACTATGTTAGTAATGACGGAACTTGCGATGTTAGTTGGCTAACGATGCTTTTGGGAAACACACCCCAGACTGTATATTTTTATAAAGAGCACCCCTCTTTCGGCCTCCTGGGAGTCCGTGGACATCAGTTTGAAAAGACCTGAAATAGACTGCCTCATCCACTAATCAATGAATATAGAATATAAACACCCATTGATGCAACCACTGAGTGTCAGGATCTGTAGTCAACACAAGGACAAAGCACAGATTTCACCTCATTCACAGACAGTGGTAGTGATACTGTTCTCTGGCCTACTTTCACAGTCATTCTTCCCCAGACCCCCGGGCAGAGAGAGGAGCTGGGCTGTGGGGGGCCACAGACACAGGGGCTCACTCACATGTCTAGACCAGCCCTCACGCTGCACCACTGCTCTCTACATTTCACAAAAAGAGAGAGAATGAGTGTATCAGTATGGCACACTGCAGCTACAGTAAATATGATTGTCACTTCTTTTCAGTGCTAAATCCCGTTCTGTTCACACTGAGTTTGGTTATTTAGAACTGAATTATTGTTATTGTTATTGTTATACATCAAATCATGGATTCATAAGTTTGGGGTCGGTTAGGTTTTTCAGTATTTTTAAAGAAGTCTCTTATGCTTACCAAGGCTATGTTTATATGATCATAAATACAGTAAAAATGGTCAAATTGATTACTGAATATTGAAAAATATTATTACAATTTAAAATAACTGTTTTTTATTTGAATATATTTTAAAATATAATTTATTCCTGTGATGGTAAAGCTGAATTTAAGCAGCCATTATTCCAGTCTTCAATATCACATCATACTTAAAAAAAAACAAAACAACAACAAAAAAAACAAAACAAAACAAAAACAAACACTTGTGCTGTTTAATATTTTTGTGGAAACCATTATACATATTTTTTTTTCTCCAGGATTTTTTGAAGAATATAAAGTTTAAAAGAACAGCATTTGAAATAAAAATCTGTTGTAATATTATAAATGTCTTTACTGTCACTTTTGATCTAGTTAATCCGTCCTTGCTGAATAAAAGTATGAATTTCTTAAAAAATTAAATGGTACATTGAGTGTGTACAGAACCGAACCGAAGCAGCACTTTTTAAATACATAATTAACAGTGCATCTGACATGCCTTGGTGCCAGTATGAGTTTTAGTGCTGGGGACCGGATAATAGTTATGCAGAATGTCTAGTGTAAATGGACAATTTAACACAGGAAAAAAAAAAAAAAAAAAAAAAGCCCTTATTCATTTAACAATGTTACAATTTGTTCTGGTGGGCGGAAGCAGACCCTTGGTCACATTCTGACACTGGACCGAAAGAGAAGATGCATTTAGTCATGATGGTTGAGATATGAGAGCTTGAATATTGCATGACCTACAAGAAGAAGGCAAAGACAATTTGAGCAAGAAAGGGAAGGAGGGGTGGATGGATGGAGGAGAGCGAGAGGAGCTTTGGTGTGGGGGCTGAAGAGAAGGAAAAAGAGGAGGAGGATAGGGAACAGATGGCTGTGGCCCCCGTCTCTTCAGCACAACAGACGGGGGCCGCAAGATGGCGAGAGCACTCGCAAGAGTCAGCTGCGTTCTGGGGGAATAGGCGACGTCTAGCAGGCAGCTTTGGTTTTAATAACTGTCTAAAAAAAAGGTAGAGTTAATCAGAGTGAGGGACATGCAGACGCAATCCTCAGGATAGTTTATGAATGTGTGCGTACGAGTGCACATGTTCTCACTCATGCTTCTAAAGTGACATCTTCACGGGGTGAAGACAAATGATAATGCGCCAATGAGAAACACAAAAGTTTCCTGTGAAAGTCAAACAGTAGAAGCTCCTCTCTGCAAGACACCGCTCACTAACTGATGTGAGTCTTACTGCCAAACACTTAAGAGTAACAAAATCAATTTATGTACAGTGTCAAATGTCTGGCTTTAATTAACACCATGTTGTTTCGCTTTCAGTTGTGTCCAGTGAATTACGACATCAAAGCCCCAATATCTCACTTGGCATAAGAGGATAACTGTTCGTTTGCTTTGTTTGTTGATGATTTTTCATTCTAAATGGTAAGCAGTTTATAGATGGCATATGTTGGTCTTAAGGCAACACTCTAATTTAAAAAAAAAAAAAATAGGCCAAATCAGGGTCAGCAATTTTGAGGGTTTGCGCGATTAATCAAAATGAAACCGAAATCGCAATATGGCTAGTGCGTTTATCAAATCACAATGTCTGTGTTTTAATTAAGTAAATGTGTGTCAGAGTGAAGCACGGCACTGTGTTCTTTTACTCACAAGCAGCTCATGATCCAGCAGAATAGTTGGTTTATCTTAAAAAAGTAAGTTACCTGGTTGCCTTAAAATTTGAGTTAATACAATGAAGGCAATTGGTTTAATCAACAGAAACTCAAAATATTATGTTATCTGAACCACATTAATTATTTAAGTTGATTTGACAAAAGAAAAATATTGTGATAAATCATGAAAATATTTTTTTACTGTGAGTGTAAATGCCTCTCCACACAAACTCATCTGTGCAAGTGAAGCTTTAAAGGGTTGGTTCACCCAAAAATAAAATTTCTGTCATTAATTACTCGCCCTCATGTTGTTCCAAACCCGTAAGACCTTCGTTCATCTTCAGAACACAAATTAAGATATTTTTGATGAAATCCCAGAGGTTGACTCGTCCATAGACAGCAATATAACCGACACTTTCAAGGTCCAGAAAGGTACTAAAGACATTGTTAAAACAGTCGATGTGACAGCGGTGGTTTAACCTTAATTTTATAAAGCGAAAACAAAACAAAAATATAACGACTTTATTCAACAATCAATCAAAAATATCTTAATTTGTGTTCCGAAGATGACGGAAGGTCTTATGGCTTTGGAACGACATGAGGGCAGTTTAATGCCAAAATAAAAGCCTGATGGTTTAATGTTTAAAAATGAATAAATATTAGCAATTTATTGTTACATTTGTACTGTAAAATAAAAATATTATATTATTTTTTTTAATTTTACAGTGAAATATTACAATAGCAATAATAATAATAATAATAATTATTATTATTATTATCAGATTGATATATATTCTCAAAATTTTCAGCCAAATTGTGCAGTCCTATAAATAAACCTGGAGCTTTGTTTACTATAAATTATATTATACTCCCTCAAAAACAAAACAAAACATAGGATCATTGAAAAGATGGCATTAAAAAAGTGGAGGAAATGTTCCTTTGTTCCTTTTTGACTGAGAAATGATTGAGAATTGGTTTATTGATGATATTGTAATTGATTATATTGAATTTGAAACCCAGATGTCCCATGAACTTGGCAAATTAAGCAAATAAAATGCATCAGTGAATCAAAGTTTACATGATAAAACTTTTTAGCGAATGCTAGCAGAGACAGGTGTGTAAAACATGCTAAATGATCCTGCAAAACAAATGCTAGCATTGCAAAGAATAATTTATCTTCCACTTTATCTTCCTGGTTCTTCTGCAAAAATGATTTATTTGTTGCTAACTTGCAGGTAATTTGTGACAGTTTGTGACACAGGGGTTTGCCAGAACACTAGTTTTTTTTTTTTTTTTTTTTTTTTTTTTTGCAAGGTTGGTAAGGAGACAATTTTATTGACAACATTCAACTGTAAAACTATCTTTAGCCTTGCCATATTGTTCATCTTCAGAGCTTCAGACATTTTTTAGAATGAAAGAACACCTTTATGGTCAAAAGATGACAAACAGAAATATCTCACATGTAAACTCACTATTAGCCTAACCTACCCTAACTGTAGTGGTTAATAAGAATGCTGTTCAACATCCAACAAGGATACTAATACAGGAACGTCCTACTTTAGGTGCATCTATGCATTTATATGCGTGCACATGATCAGGTTCAGCTTCAAACTGTCTTTAAACTCCCTTACTTTGAAGAATGACTGGTCAAAGTTCTAAAACCTTGGCATTTCATCATCATGTTAATTAAACATCATTATGATACACCAATCGTTAACATAAATTCCCTGTACAGAAATTGTTGAATAATTAAAAAAAAACCTTTGAAAAGCATTTGATAAATTAGCCTCTGGTGTCGCTAATGTCCAATCCATATTTTACATCTCACTGATAAAAAAAGAACAGTCAGCGCAACTACTAATTGAGGTTTAATTAGTATGTTAATGTATGCACGGTGTCTGCAATGAGTAGGAATGAGAAGAGAGCAAAGAATGATGAGGAGGAGAGGTACGAGGTGGCATCGCAACATGCTTTTCCTCCATCTCTCTTTCTTCCTGTCTGTCAATCTGTGGTTTTCTCCCTCAACCACAAGGGCCACTTGAAACACCTTTGCTTTCAGATCCAATCACAGTCTCAGCTTCTTGAACAGTTAATAGATTAATGAATACTAATGTAAATCAACCAGCATGGCCTGTAAGCAAGTAGAATCTAGCATATGGAGATTTCTCAATTCCCAAATGGAGACCTTTTATATTCAAGGGTCCTGATAGTTGGTGTAATCAATGACGGCATCTAAGTGGTACTCGTTCTCTCTCTTCATCTCTCCCTCCCTCCCTTTCTTTCCCTCTCTTACTGTGCTCTTTGCAAAGGGCAAAGGACCAGAGCGAGAGAATCATGCATCTTTGGGAATAAAAATTAATAAAATCATAGGATGTCAAAGTGTGCTGGAAAAATGGTGCCCGCTAATGGATTTTCAAACGAAAACAGCTTTTATGCAATCAATCTTTTGGTGCGGGGACCAATTATTTAAGTAATTGTTCATTGCAAATGCTACATGAATTTGCCCATTTGACGTCATTTCAAGTAAACATCTTTTTCTGTCATAAGGGCTGTGAGAGGTCTCTCATTAACTCTTTAGTGGCCGGGCCTCTCTCTGGCTGCTACAGAACAAATCATTCAGCTGGTTTTAATATAATCCACTTGCTTTATATCACATCATCAACTCAATGTAGGAATGTTAACCTGTCTATGTGAAATAACTCTCACATAAATATTCTTATTAGCTTTCTGTTCAATCGGATTCATGCCACAGTCACCTTGCTAGTTTGTTTATAGGCTGCAATTAACAGTACACATATTAAAGACATAAACAGCAAACCGTATCATGCCCTAAATATACTGATATCCCTTGTTAGTATGAGTTAACCTTAGTGTCTTTATAATGAGTATTAAGGTTCCCGGCCAGTCAGCGATGTATTTTCAGGTGGCTGCAATTAACAGACTTGTACTATATATCAGATATTTAGAAGAATTTAAATGAAGCTATACTGTATGTTAGCTAAACATAAAAATGAGTGTCTAACACAAAGAATAATGCGTTTTGTTTTGTTCTCTCTTTTTTTTTTTTCTGTGCTCAGCTGCTGTCAGCATCCAAGGTAACCTTACATTTAACTGTTGTGCGGAGGTGGCTTTGCCAGATGTTCCTGTTTTGATGAGAAGGGAGGATGAAGAAACATCTGTCTGTACAGAAAAAAAACAAGAAAACCTGTGCTTTTATGTTCTATAAGTTCTCCGATGCAAAGCGTACCTCATTCTGCAGAAAATCAAACATTATATAGATCACTGCTATGGTAACGCAACCTGTTGGATCGCATGTTGTTTGATTATATGCATATTATATAGCAGACCAGTGGAGTAGTAACCATTACAACATCATTATATATCAATATATTGGACTGGATAAACCTGTAAGCAGTAATTCAGCTATGGCTAGTGGCCTTTCAGGAAATCCATTTGGAGTAAAGGTCATGTTAAGCAGTTCATATTCATGAGCAAAGCTGATAAGTTTGAGATCGTTACGACGCCCCTGCAACTGACAACAATTTTGTATATCATTGATATTCCACAATTTAGTGTTATGCGATATTGATTTTATGCAACAAGATCAATAAACAAGTTGTTAGTATTGAATTACTTACATTTTAGACAAACTATTGCCAGTTAGTTTCCCTAGTGATAGGAAGTTTTGATTATTTTTTTGACTTGGATCTTTGAGTCTTGTTCAGCAAAATATTTATTCAAGTCATTTGTTTTCGTTAATTTGAGCATAGTTGAATTAAAATGTTACATTTTCAATAGTCAAATTCCCCCAGCACATTTAATTATGCAAACTTTGATCAGGGAAAGGATGATGCACATGCATGGTCACGACAAAGAGTGAATCACTTAGGGGTGCGATATGGACCAAAAAAATTTTTTTGGAAGCCGGATTTATTGCCGATATTTGCGGGCACCTTATCTTTACATAAATGATACGTGATGCCATCGGTTATTTCTTTATGCCTTTCTGAACTCTTTTCGTATGGTGTGCTGTTCACAAATTCCTGTATTAGCGTGTTTGACCGTTGTGCTAGCATCTTGTGCATTACACGGCATTCTGAAAACATGGTGCTCAAGGTAAAAGAAGTTCAAAACCTTTTATAATAAATGTAGACATACGTCTTACATTTATTACTGCAAAAACATGTTCTGTGTGAATGGCCCCTACTCCGTTTTGCTGCAACAATAGTTTGACAGGTCTTGAATCTGTAAATGGCAGTAAAGCAATGCAATTGATGTTGGTAGGTTACATGACAATGACAACATGACGAATGTAGTACATTCATACTACATAGAACATAATTTTGAACAGTCATGAAGTAATTCAATCACTTATTTTATTCTTGAATGAATCAGTTGAATTAATGATTCAATAGCCGCTTTTCCACCGTTGGGCCGAATGGTGCTTATTGCAAAACCGTTCCATTCCAGGCCTATCTGGGCCAGCTGGTACGGTTATGGTTTCATTTTCCTCTGTGGGGCTGATAACGGCCGCTCTTTGGAATGTAATACAAAAGCGTCAGTCATTGCCTTGGTAACGCAATGGTTTACTGATGATATGAGATGTAAATAACAACCGCATTATGGAGGATGATTAGATATTTCTTTTCATTTTATTATTAATTTGTATTTACGTCGTTCAAATAGAGTGCTTGGCTGGCTATGGAGAAACTAGTAACCAGGCAACAGACAAGTGACCAATCCTGTGTGCTGACGTCACTTCACGCATTTTACCAGCACGATTTAGCATGGTTACACAACTGTGCCCAGAATTCTGGGCAGAGAATGGTTTATAATTGTGCCATGCCAAACCGTGCTCCAGTGGAAACACAACTGGAACTACTCCTTACCATTCCAAGAACTGTTCAGCACGACGGTGGAAAAGCTGCTAATGATTCAAGTCACTTGGTTCTTTCCTGAACAAATCTGCAGTAACTCAAAGTAACGTAGGGGCCGTAGCTGGACGTAGGGGCCATCTACATGACACCGTTTTCAACTAAAGTAAAAATGTTTATGCATTCTGGCCATTCATTTACACGACGAAAATGCAAGCTTTTGAAATTGGGTTTCAAAGTTTTTGAAAACGATACCATTATCGTCTCTGTGAAAACGGTGGCATCATGCGTATCCATATTACGTATTTAGTCTATAGGCGTGTAGTGTTTCTTAACAAAGTGACATTGCCAGCTACTGGCCTGGCATGCAGAGTACAGCATTTTTAGGCCTGGTTTCACAGACAGGGCTTAGACTAAGCCAGGATTAGGCATTAGTTCAGTTAGGGCATCTAAGTAGCTTTTATGAACGTGCTCCAGGAAAAAAAACATTACTGGTTTGCATTTTGAGACAAAACAATAGCACTGACATATTTTAAGTATGTCAGGGCAAGTTACTTTCAGTTAAAACAGCTCAAACATGCATTTTAGTCTGGGACTAGTTTAAGCCTTGTCCGTGAAACTGGTGGTTAGTCATTTTCACGGATCCGTGTGAATGGGGATCGTTTTGACAACGTTGTCGTCTGTACGCTGTAACACCTCCTTTGTTTTTTAGATGTTACTATGAGGGGTTCAACAGATTTTTGACATGTACTGATATAAAAACCTCTCCACCGAACAAATGAAACCCATTTTATTTTCCCCACAAGTGCTTATATACATGTGCCACAGAGTCAATGAATAAACAAAAAATAAGCAAGATTTGTCTCTTTTAAATGGGTCAATGAGATGGAGTAAACTTAATGTTTGAATGTCCAGTCTTTTGAGGAGTTTAAGTGATGATGAAGATGAAATGAGCTTAAAATCCACAAGGTTATTTGAGTGCGATGCAATGTTTGAAATCCTATGATCCACAATGAGAGAGATAATCGCGGTCAACGTCGTTTGTTGAGTCGTCCACAGCGCCATGTGGGTTAAGGCCATGTGCTGTAGCCTCGCTACCTGCTTGAGTTAAACTGGGCTTCGAGGTCTCTAATAACTATTGAGTGCTCTCACAATGAACACCATGAAGAGGCACATGTGACATTAAAAAGTCCTTTTTAGAAAGAAAACAAATAGCTAACATTAGTGACCTTATTTAACAAACACAACAGCAGGAATAAAGTCAGTCCATACTCACAGTTCAATTCAATTGAATTCAATTCACATTTATTTGTGTAGATATGTATTGTGAAAAGCGTGTTTCAAAGCAGCTTTACAGAAAATGCATGTCAACATTACAATTTAGAGAATGCAATTAGCTAAAAATGTAAAAATACAATCACTGTTAGCAATTTAATTGAAGGTAGAAGCAATGAGCTCCTGGAAAAATGAATTACATATTAACAATAATTAGGATATATAGAAATTTGGGAATGTGCGTGTTGATCCAGATGTTGCATCTTCTGAAGTCGCGTCTTCTAAAGTCCTCGCAGGAGTTGGCGTCGTCTCTTTAAAGGTGTTGGTCATCTGTGGTCTTCTTAAGAGGCTGGATCCAAACTGAAGCTGATGTACTCTCTAGTCAACGGAAAAACAGAAAAGCAAATGGAGAATAATTAGCGTAGCTGCTGTTCATAACATTAAGCAAAGATAGTCATGTGCAATTGATCTGATATGAAATGCATTATGTGAATGCTTGGCTAAAGAGATGCGTCTTTAACCTAGATTTAAACTGGGGGATTGAGTCTGAGCCCCGAATATTATCAGGAAGGCTATTCCAGAGTTTAGGAGCCAAATGTGAAAAGTTGAGCAGAAACTCAACAAAGGACTTTAAATGAGCAAGAAGGTAGAGTTCAAACCATGAGGCTTCCCTCTACCAAACAAACTAACTTATTCTATGGTGGCCAAGCTTATATGCCTGGTTACCTCCAGGCGCTAGCGCTCTCAAGCTGCTCCTAGTGGTACTACAAGTGATTTCCTAAATACACACCAAGAAATCAACCAGAATAAGGGAGCTAAAAATACAATAATAAAACAGGTAACGTCTTGTCCGTTACAACGCGAAAAAAGCAAAGGAATTTTTTTTCCGATTTTAATACATCGCTGTCATGTAAACATACCCTAAATATACAACAAATACTTGCTGTATAAAGCAAAGTATGATGAATACTTTCCAGGTACAGATTTCTGTAAAATCTCCTTTTGAAGATTGAACACACAGTCACCAAGTCCAGTAAATTCAACTAATAGCCGTTGATCTAATACAAAGAGGTTCATGGTTTTATCTTCAAATGGCCGTTTCTATGGCAACCCACACAAACCGCGGATGAGATAAAGGGCCAGAACCTGGGCCCCCATGGGAGTCGTTAGGCATCTGTCTCCCACCACACCCCTTCTTCATCCCCTCTCCCTCCAGACCTCAGCTGGGGAGGAGCAACCACGCAGATAACGCTTAGCTAACAAATTGCAGCGTGTCTCCCTCTCTACCGTGGCCATCACCTTCCTACTGGGTTAATCAAACATTCGTTCCCCAGCTCCCTTACAGCTCACTGACCAGGAAGCAAGCATGCATGGGTTGCCACTCTATCCCGGCATCAGAATTTCGGACTGACGGACACTTTTAGCCAGGAAAATCCCCATCAATTGTCCTACTCCATTACAGTCACACTGTCTCAGTCAAGCTCCATTGCTCATGGAGTTAGACCTCCACAGCATAATTCCCCCATGAAGTGTGGCGTGTTACACGTCGGAGGGCAGGCAAGAGGCCTGTCAGAGGCAAGGTTCATCAGAGCGCTGTGATTAGACATTTGCAGGTATCTGCAAGGGGCACTCATGCTCCACTGGGTCTCAATGCACCTTCCCTTCTCAATATGTTCCAATCAAGACGCTTTTCTATTCTGCCTTTCTGAAAAGCGGACAGATAAGACCGAAACCCGTGTGTGTTCCCCGCGTGAACGATTCCATTTAACTAATGCAATGATGAGCAACAAAAGATCAAGTGTCCTGAGCAGTGGTAAAAATAGGCTTGTTGAAATGGATGATGATGACCATTCAAAGGCCGCTATCTTCCATTGCTGTCATACAGGAGCGTGTAGAGAGTAGTTTTTCATTAACTCTGACAAGCCTTTTTATGTGTATCCTCATTAAAGGGAGTATGGATTCATTACCAGGCTTGTCTTTTTGATGAAAGTCGACCACCCATTGTTCTTAACGTCTAAGCTATGGAGACGTGCCTCCCGTGTCTCGTTGCAAGTGAATAAAAAAATTAATTCCCCCCCGTTTCATTAAAAAATGTAACTCGGATCATTTTATTTGCCTGGCACTTTTCAGGTTTAAATTAGTCTGAATCTTGGTCCAGTGCTCTGTGTAGATGCCATTAGGGTGTTTGTAACAAAGCGCTGTATGCACGCTTTACCCATCAAGATCGAATTATTCCAGCAGATTCGCTGTTGTTGAGACTTGACAGTTGACGTATGGTTTGATTCTGCCGACTGATATTCCTCTGTGCAATTAAAAGTTTTTTTTCTTTCTAATGCAGACAATGCATTATTTGTTTTGGTGTTTATTAAAGTCTTACACATTTTAATTAGCTGTCATGCTAGTCTCTCAGGTTGTTCACTGTACAGTGAGAATTAGTTTCTATTTAATGATCAGGACTTCATGGCTGTGTGGTTTATAAGGAACATCAGTAAGTCATTTTTAATTGAGATGAGGCAATACTGTAGTCGCTGTAAACAAGTAATGAACTGTAGCATGTCATCCTTGGAAATTTGAAAAGGCAAGCTAATTTCTCAAGACAGATTATGAATTATTTAAATCTCCTTGTTGCTTGAAACACCTTCACAAAAAATGTGGTCACTGTCCTAAAAAAGATGCTGGATAAATTGCTACAAGTACAGTTTAATTGAAAATAGTGAAACATGAGAGAGCTGGAGCATTTCAGGATATAATAAAAATTGATATCATGAGTGGTAAAGAGCATTTACAATGCTCAAAGAAAATGAAAAGACAGCATTGTTGTGGAAATGTTTGGGATAGAGCAAACCCCTTTCCCAGTTAAAAACATTGGTTATATCATAGAATATGTGTCTAGTACACACTTTCAAAAGTAGAAAGAACAAAAGAGAGAAAGAACAATTGATTAATTGATACATTGGAACAATTGGTAAATTGATCATGAATTGAACATTCAATTATGCTTAAAATGTTGCAAATGTATGTGAGAACACATGAGATAGATAGATATATAGATAGATAGATAGATAGATAGATAGATAGATAGATAGATAGATAGATAGATAGATAACCTCAGTCATGGTTTAAAGTGACTATCTGCATGTAATCAAGAGAATGGACATTTTCTGACATATATCCACAGTGCACACTGGGTAATAAGTTAAAACATTGCAGTGGTTTAAGAGCACATCCCTGACCACTACAGATAGATGGGGGGTCTGAAAGACAATAACAGATCCATCACATCCTCCTGCTGCTTTTTTTCAGCCTCATTGGCTGTAGTGTGTACATAAACCCTGGTTGAAACGCGCTGTCCATCAATGAAACTGCACATTATTTTCCTACGATGCACTCCTGCTAACACGCTTCCATTCATTTTCAAAATACCCTGTTTTTACGAGTCTCTGTCTGCCCTGAGAAAGCACAATGATTGTCCTGACAAAGACCTGCGGTTTTTACTGGATTATCATTATTCATTTTTAGACATCGGAAAGCAAGCAATCTCGAGAGCAGTGTAAAGGAGGAATGAAATCTCAGCGATATTAGGCCTTTATTAAAATGCTTTTCAGTAGTTTTGCTGTAGTATTTTCTTTTCTCTGCTTTAACATTATCTAGGTTTTAATACTAAAAAAATAAGAAAGTGTTATTTATGTTAATAGGTAGTTGATGCATAAAATGGTAATGGATTTAACATATATATATATATATATATATATATATTTTTATATACATATTTTACACATTTTTTTATATTCATATTGTGAATAATTGTATAAAGGAAAGTGTATATTTTAGTATTTTAGGTTCTGATCACTGTATCACCTCTTATCCTCACACACACACACACACACACACATATATAATCAAACATCAGTTTTAATATATATATACAGTCAAACCAAAAATTCAGACATTTTTGATATATTTTTACTAGTGGGTGCAGGACACTATAGTTCATTTATGTAAGTGAGGATAGCAAAATAAAGTAAACTGTGACATATTATACCCAAAAATTCTTCATACAGTGAACTACCAGTAAAATTGATAAAAATTTAGAACCAAAAATTATTCAGACACTTTGACCTGACCGTGTTTTGCTTAAGTGTTATATGACATAATTAAGATGCTTTTTTTCTGACACAGTTTAACTCTGAGATCGTCATATTTTATTACCATTTTATAGTGAATAAACTGTATTAATGAATGAGATGTTCAAGGTGTCTGAATAAATTTTAGTTTGACTGTATATATGTATGTATATATATGTGTGTGTGTGTGTGTGTGTGTGTATATATTTATATTATAAAAGTTTAAGTTTGCCTAATATATGTGGGTGTACTGTGTGTAATTATTATGTATATATAAATACAAACACATTCATGTATATATTTGAGAAATATTTACAAGTATATGTATTTATTTATATTTTTATATAATTTATATTATATATAAATACAAATATTTTGTACATAAATAACATATTTCTCTTAAATATATACATTAATTTGTGTGTATTTATATATACATGTTAATTACACACAGTACTCACATATATATTATGCAAACTCAAATTTTTATTTTGTATGTGATTAATTGTATCACGATTAATCGTTTGACAGGCCTAATATATATATATATATATATATATATATATATGAATGTTTTTATAGACATTAAATTAAATGGTCAAACATCAGAACAATCAGAACATATATATATATATATAATAATATTAAATATGATAATTAAATATTATAACAGCAACAACATCAATAATAATAATAATAAGAAGAAAAAAAGCAGTTTAAAATATTTTAGACAGCAGTAAATAAAAAAGTATTCTGTTCATTAAGTTATCATTCCATTGAGTTGGACACTTTGGTTGATGTTAATCCATCACTGAATGACACAAAGTGAGAAAAACAAAAAACAAAAACATAAGTATACCTAAACCAAACTCTGCCCACCTCATACTGTGAATCACCACATCTCTCTCTCTCTCTCTCTTTCTCACACACACACACACACACACACACAAACACACAAACACACACACGTTCCTGCACCGAGGCTGCTTTACACCTCTCTAGTCCCCACCTAGTGGTTTAAGGGGCAGGCAGAGGCAGGCAGCCTTGTTTTAGAAACAGATGATAAATAAATCAAAGTGCACTAAGCACTGCTTCCACATGGCAATCGGCCTCCTTCATAGCGTCTGCACCTCATCAATCACGCCATTGTCTGCCTGAAAGGCGAGCCTTGTAAATGTCATCTCCACTCAAACCCAAGGAGAGGCGAATCAGAATGCACCCACTGAAGAGGGTCTCTCTCTCTCTTGCTCTCTCTCACACATATTTTTTTTTTTTTTTTTTTTTTTTAATTGAGTAGTGTAATTAAACTAAAAAACCCGGCTGGACTGCCTTTTGACAGGACGGATGAAGACCCCTTTTAATAGGGCTATGAAACATATTTGTTAAAAGGGATGAGGCAATATGTGGGCATGTGATTGGTTGCCCTTATGTGTCAGAGTTTTCATTTATGATTAAAACCCAGTGAAATGGGTCCTTGTATTCAATTACAAAAAAACTTGAATGATTGTTTTTATTCCATGACGATAATCAAATAGATGTTGTGTTATAGAGTGCCGCTTGTTCTCATTGATTATCTTACACACATTGAGTCGGTTTAGCTACATTTGTGGATTTTTTTCTTGTGCCAAGACAATTAAGACATGTAATTTGTATTGCTGATTAAAGTAAGAAGACTAACGCTGTGTTCTGATTCACAGGGTGCCTATACAGTGTTCACTGCACCCTACTGAGCAGGAAAGATGTTCACTTCACTTGACAAAATTTGACGAGACCTGACAGCACTTCAGTTGATTAGGAGTTTCAGGTATGATGACATAATATACCCATGTAAAAAATAATAATATGAATTATAATAATTTCATAGATATAAATGAATATCATACATTGATGTGTTTGTATATAAGATACCGTTTAAAATATGTTTTTGTTAACACTTTAGTTTGTGCTTTTATACAGTATATAATACATTATAAAAGTATTTTTAATGCATTAATTATGCATTATAATGCACCTTATAGTGCATTGTATGGTCTCATGAATTGTGACCACAGTTATAATACATTATAATGCTCTTCTGTTAATTTAACACACCTTAAGAAGGTATAATGCATTAAAACAAAACCAATTTCATATTTAACAAGGAATCTGCAAATATTATAATGCATTTTTACTTCAGTTAAAACTATTTATGATATAAAGATATAATGCATTATAACATACATTATTAATACCTTTATAATGGATCATACATAAAAGCTTTAAGTAAAGTGTTGATTTGTTTTTCTTTTTAAAAATAAATAAACACTTTTATTTCAAATAAATGCTGTTCTGTAGAACTTTCTATTAATCTATATCTATATCTATCACAGTTTCCACAAAAATATAAAGCAGCACAACTGTTTTCAACATTGGTAATAATAAGAAATGTTTCCTGAGCGCCAAATCATCATATTAGAATGATTTCTGAAGGATCATGTGACACTGAAGACTGGAGTAATGATGCTAAAAATTCAGCTTTGCATTACAGGAATAAATTACATTTTAAAATATATTTAAATAGAAAACAGTTATTTTAAATTGTAATATTTCACAATTTTTATGGTATTTTTGGCAGCCTTGGTGAGTATTAAAACATAATTAAATTAATAAAATTATTATACTTGAAACCCCTAAATTCTGTGATAATGTTGCAGTGTTTAATATGAAAATAAATGTAAAAAAATTAAATAATAATAACAAATACATTTTACAGTTAATAATTTAATTGGCATCTCATGTGCTTTAAACCTGCAAACTGCTTAGAAATCTCACCACAGGTAAATTAAACCGAGTAAAACATCAGTGCATAAATAGTCAATTTCTCTCTCCACTTTCTGTGAAGTGATATATTACTGTACATTTATTCCCTCTGCCATTTGCAGTGCCCTTCGGACTAAACATTTTCACTTAAGATGACTGAAAACCCTGTGAAGGCGATTGGAACGTACGCTGAGATGATGTAGTATACTGATCATTAGAAGAAAACAGGTTTTGTTAGCACATGTTTTCTATTTCATTTCATTAAACTGCACTCGTGGCTGAGCTCATGTTTTAGGGTGCATCGCCCCCCATGATTATCATCTGCTATTTTAATCCATAAACTCCATCGCCTTTTCTGATGTGCCTATGTTGGGGTAGCATAAGCCACTAAGAGAGGTGCTTCTCATCGGTGGGCGACCCTCTAGAGATATGAACCCTGGGACCCCTCGCGGCGGATCAATAGGACAGGGGTGACGAAATAAATCATGATGTTCAACTGCTGTCTGTCAAACACCCGCATCCACGCACACACAGACAGCACTCAGTTTTATGGCAGTGCTCAGTGTTATTGCAATCTTTTGATAGCTGCAGCTAATTTATCTGATTGCCAGAACACCTCACACTTTCCACCTCTCACGCCTGTGATGCAAAAGTCTACTAAACTGGAGCAAGAAGCGCTTAAAATGATTTACGGAGTCTGTCAATAACGTCGGTGCTCATCATAGCCTGTTGTGAATATGGAAGCCATCTTTACATTTCAGAATAATAATGTGTCCATAGGGAACACAGAAAAAAACAATGGTAGATATCCATCAGGAGCATTTTTTTTCCACTCCGGATGACTTGATGGTTTCTTTGCACGGGCTCCAGACATGAAATAAAAGGCAGGCGAACGATACGCCGCTGCTAGCAGCGGGGCAGACCCCATCAAAAGCAAGAGTGGCACACACACTGAATGAACACGTCAGCTACCTTTTGGCTTTTTTAAATGAAACGGCATAAAGGGCTCCCCTGCCACTCCGCTGCGCTGGCAGCCGCCACCAATTGCGTTGGAAAATCTATTTTGGAGTGAGCGGCCCCCCCTCCCTTTTCACCCTGGTCCCCCTTCTTCTTCCCTTCAAATCAAAAGGAAGAAAAGAGTGACTGCTGGACTGACATCAATCAAAGCCGGGGACGCGCTGGCGGCCAGGAACAGAAGAGGACGGGGTCCAGAGTTCACAGGTTAAAGCAGGCGATGGAGGGAGGAGGGAAGAAACAAGGGGAGGGGGTGGACGGAGGGAAATCGGGCAGCTTGTGCCTGACTTCCGATATCTCCACATTGTAAAAAGTGCTGAGGAGAGAGAGAGAGAGAGAGAGAGAGAGAGAGAGAGAGAGGGAGGTAGCCCCTCCTGTATTCGCCTGCCCTCATTAATCTTCATGCCATCTTCTTTACCTAGTCATGTAGAACGGCTCGATAGAGGGCCGTATAATGGGGAAGGCCCGATGCCAATTACTAGGTTAACATAGTGTTCAGCCCCACTGCAACAAAGGAATGAGATCTTGGAGGATATCTGGGGTGCAGGGGAGCAATGCATAGCATTATGAAAGACAAAAAAAAAAGAAAAAAAGGGGGGAAAAAAGAAGAGGGATAGGTTGACAGAAAATAGGACGTTACCTGTTTTTTGTGATAACTAAACAATACTGAAACTCAGGATTTCAGGGTAATGCAATGTAGTCATTCTTCCTTCATTCTTTTGGTTTCCTGATAAAGGAGATGTGTATTTTTCCAGTGTTAAAATACTCTTAAGCAAACTTAGTATATATATATAAAAAAAGTATATATATAAAAAAACCCATAAAATATTGCTCTGTTTATTTGAGCATCCCAACACATGCTAAACCAAGGGTGCGAGTTTGAGGCAATACTTTTTTGTTTGACCAACCAATGGCAGACATACAGAAAACTGTCTTTTACTTCTTTTTTAAGCATTGCATTTTCAATGCACACTATTGTTAATAATTTTAGGGGTCAGTAAGATTTTTTCTTAAGTCTCTTATGGTCAGCAAGTCTGCATTTATTTAATAAAACATACAATAAAATAGTAATATTGTGAAATATTATTACAATTTAATTTTTTTTAAAAAATGTTTTATATATATTTCAAAATGTAATTTATTCCTGTGATGGCAAAGCTGTGTCACATGATCCTTCAGAACTTATTCTAATACTGATTTGGTGCTCAAGAAACATTTCTTGGTAACACTTTACAATAAGGTTAATTTGTTAACATTAGTTAATGTATTAACTAACATGAACTAACCATGGGCAATACATTTGTTACAGTGTGTATTAATCTTTGTTAATGTTAGTTAATAAAAAAAAAAAGCTGTTCATTGTTTGTTTATGTTAGTTCACAGTGCATTAACTAATGTTAACAAATACAACATTTGATTTTAATAATGTATTAGTAAATGTTGAAATGAACATTAAAGGCACAATATGTAGGATTTTTGGATTAAAATATCCAAAAATCACAGGAACTCACTTGTACTTACATTATCCCAAATGCTTCCAATAATGTTTAAATCCAGAGAAATAAGCCATTTTAACCAGGACACGGACTGTGTTCATGCGTTGCCTATCTATGACATCATACCCATGATATCCTCGATTTCTGGTTTTATTTTGAAGAAACCGTGGAAACACCAAAGATGCTTTAGTATATTATGTGTTTTATTAGACAGGTGAGCAACTGTTTGGATACATTCATCAGCAGGAAACTAATTATGTTGTATAGCTCAACACAGCAAGTCTTATCTCGTTTTCTTGATTTACAGCGAGTACCATGTTTTACCATGTCTAATATCGATCTAGCTTACTGCAGTGTGCAACAAGTGTCTCATAGTAGCTGCCGAACGAATGCAGAGTAGCACTATGACAACTTTCAACACACTCAAATGTGTCTAATATGATAAAACAGTGCTGCTTTACCCCACATACGCTTGACCGGAAGAAGCCGAAGCGGCGACTGCGGCATAATAAAAGTTCCACTGCTCTCGAGACGCGTGTCATGCTCCTCTCTCATTAGCAATCGCTCCAGTTAATAATCTCATCCATGAACATGATTTCTGTCTTGAGTCCCATCCCGATTCTTTTCCACTGGCTGTAGACGTGAAGACAACACCTCCCATGATTCCCCAAAATCAAGGCGTCATCAAGCTATGCCTTTGTTTTGAATAAGCGACCTCTAGTGGCTAAAATTTACATATTGCACCTTTAACTAAGATTAATAAATGCTGTAGAAGTATTTTTAATTCTTAGTTCATGGTAACTAATGAAACCTTATTGTAAAGTATTACCAATTTTTTATTATTATCAACACTGAATATGGTTGTGGTAATTTTTTGTGGTAACCATTTTTTTCAGGATTTTTTGATAAATAGAATGTTCAAAAGAAAAGTATTTATTTGAAATAGACATCTTTTGTAATAATTTAACTGATACATTTAATGTGTCCTTGCTCATTAAAAGTATGAATTTATTTAAATAAAATCTCACTGACACCAAACGTTTGAACAGTAGTGTAAATGTGAATATGTATCCCTTGATTTTCTATAATTAAAAAAAATAGCATTAGCAACTGACACATAATTTAATTTTTTTTTTTTTTTTTTTAAACCACCATCAAGAATTTTGAGGCTAATAAATGTATAAGATAAAGTACATGTTTTAGGTCCTGTAACTTTAAATGGTCCCACAGTGTGACAAATGAATTTTTATCTCCTCTCTTCTCATCATTTCACTTGAGGGATTTTGCAGAGTGATCCTCTTGTAATGAGTGCTGTCAGACGCAGCGCTGTTGTAAAGTGCAGTTATTTAATTCCAGGTGATTAAAATAGGCCTGGCTCAGACTGGCCAGACCCGTGGGCCTGGGGTTTTGTTTAGAGACAAGCTCTATATTAAACGCCCTATAACGGAAATGTCACACCATCACTGTGCGGATGCTTTGGGAGAGAGACAACGTGATATAACAAAGTGTTGATTCAGTCCTTATTGTCTCTAGTTCAAGGTAGCATGTGTGCAATGCACCTGTGCTGTATCTCTCTCTCCCTCTCTCTGTGTGTTTTGATATTGAGGAGAATGACAAGGGCCAACAGGACATCTCTACCTGCTGACGTCAAGTCAAACCCCCTCTGTCCTTCAATGCTGGCTTCAGAGGCTCAGTAGGTGCTGCTCTTGTGCTACATATACAAACAAATTGCACTTATTCACTATAATAGAATTCTGAATTTTCAGCATCTTTACTCCAGTCTTCAGTGTCAGATGACCCTTACGAAATTATTCTCATATGCTGATTTGCTACTCAAGAAACATTTCTTATTATTATCAGAGTTGAAAATGGGTGTGATGTGTAATATTTTTTGAATACCGTGATACTTTTTTTTTTTCATGATTCTTTGATGAGAATAAAGTTCAAAAGAACACCATTTATTTTAAATAGAAATCTTTTGTAACAACTTGCCTATTCAACAACATCCTTGCTAAATAGCAGTATTAGTTTTAATCCCCCCCTACCCCCTTGGGGTAAAATGCCCTCTACTGTTTTTCCCAAAATAACCACTAGATAAACTATAAGTATTTACAGTGAAGCTTACACTGGTGATGTACCTGAAAGAAACGGATTTCACTGTAAATTATCTAATTTTCAGCAGTAAGAAAAAAAAGTGTTTTAAACCTTGTTGTTTTGTAGAACATCAACAGTGATGTGAGAATAGTAAGGCCTGTAGATAGGGAGTATGTGTTATTTAAGGAAAACATAATTATATCTTCAGAATGACAAAAAAAAAAAAAAAAAAATTCAAACATAGTCTGTGGGGTAAAACGCCCCCTTCCCACTATCATAATTACTGTAGTTACTCTGTTGTGAACATCAAATCCTTTGTTTTTCAATCAAATGTAATCTAACTAGGTGGTTGAATATAAATATTTGGACTTTATATTTAAAAATTACCTCAAGTTATCATCAGGTAGCTAGTTAGCTAGCCAGTTAGCATCGGCTAACAATATTTATCAAATAATATTATCATATTATCATTTTGTAAATCATAATGATTGATTATATTCTTTTTAATTTTAAGCTAAAACTGCCTGTACTCTAAGTTTACTGTAAATGTATAAAGCAACTTGCTTTGCAACTTACCCCAAACTTTTGAACGGTAGTGTTTGTGTGTATATATAGATTTTAACATCCTTAAAAAATATACACATTTCATTTACTCTCTCCAGACAAAGATCAGACAATATTAAGCTCTTGACAGTGTGGGGAAACAGCTTTACATTCAATCGGTTGTAAGCGGGGATGGCAGATAAGCAGCATTTTTGTCTGAAATGATAAGGCTAAGAAAGCAAACATATTACAGAGCTCGAATATCTCTATCTATTGCTTCCCAATACCCTATGTCCAATAATTCATTCATTTGTAGCGTGTGAGGATGCCGCTTCCATCCATACATACGTCGCACTGATAAGAGATCTGGAGGCAGAATTGGTAATACAGAATGAATGGGACACTGTTTGAGCTGATTAAATGAATCTGACTCTCTGTCTGGATACAAGTAGTGGCTGCCTAAGAGAGAGAGAGAGGATGATTTTGGTGATATGCACAATTTCATACGACATGTGGCAGCTGCAGCAGAGAGCTGTTAGAGACGGGCCGCCCCTCCCTGACCTCTGTGTCATAGATAACAGGGACACTCACAATAGCCAAACACATCATTAAGGGCTTGAATAGCATAATGATTGATCTATTTCAGGTGACCGCTTTGACGGTTACATTTTGGGCCATGCATGTCACAGAAGATATATATGAAGCAAACATTTGATTAAAACATAAGCTGAATTGAATAAGTCTTCCAGTGATAAGAATCATCATGTTTTCTTAATATAGGGTGAATTACAAATGCTGTCTTTACACCCTTGAAGGGCACTATGTCTCAGTTGCTTTTTGTACATATGACTTAATTTCTTGTATACATTATCGTTCAAAAGTCAAGGATGTAAATTGATCAAAAGTGACAGTAAAGACAATTGTTACAAAAATCAAGAGCAAGTTATTTTCATTTTTCTTTGTTGTTTGATTCATATTAACAGCATATGTAGCAGTAGGTACTGTATGTTACGCTGCTTTCACTTTAATACACAGATCTAATATACACATGTGATTTCTTTCCCTGCTGTTTACTTTTACAGACATAACCGACTGTGTTTATGTGAACTTTGTGTGTTTTTAACATAACCTTATGTGTATTTGACAGTTTAAGCGCAATAAGACATGAAAGAGAACTTAGTTTAATACTCACAGGACGGCCAGCTTTCTGTACACGTGCTTCATATGTGTGCGCTCAGAAAATCATAGAAGTTTAGACTGATATAGCTTTAAAATGCATGCAAATAATAAACTTTCATGATGTTGAAGAACTGCGACGTCACGTGAGCGTGACCGTGATAGAGATGATAATCAAAACCAAACAGATGTTTTAGTTTTTGGCAGAGTATCCGAGACACAAGCTGTACAGGCTCCACCCTCTTCTGGAAAGCGGGGTGGGGAGCAGCAGCTCATTTGCATTTAAAGATACATGCATGAAAACAGCATGATTTTCCTTCCACTCAAAAATGTAAAATTTACAACATGGTATATTAAATTATCTGTGGGGTATTTTGAGCTGAAACTTTATGTTCATGTCATGTGTGCATATCACATGACCGTTCATGCACACTGGGCTTGTGTGTACAAGTGTAAACAGTTGCCTCTTGCACATGTAGGCAGCTGCTTTATTAAAAAAATGCAGAGTTTAACTGCACATTAGCTGCTAAAAATTACAACAAAGCCAGCAAAGATTGCAGTTCAGTCTCCATGTTATTGTTTACACGGTCATCAAGGATATAGAGAGCGAACGTGGGCAGCCACGCCATCGTTTTCAAAAGTCTCAGTTTTGGTCTAAAACGGTTTTCGAAAGTGTCCGTTTTTGAGGCTTGAAAACGCTGGCGTAGTGTAAACAACAGATGTAACCGTAGCGTTTAAGACGTACGCGTTTAAAACGAAAACGCACTAGTGTAAACAGGGCCTTAAATTACATCTTATAAAAATGGGCATAATAGGTCCCCTTTAAAATCTTACCATACAGCCAATGACTATACGTGGAAAATATTTCTTTTTAATACAAAGTCGAAACAAATTCTTTGTTTTTGTTCTTTTTTTTTTTTTTTTTTTTTTTGCGAATTGTCACATGGACAAACTATGCATTTTAAAATTTTAATTAAAGACAATTTAACAATTCAATTCTACAAATTTTTATATATTATAAATATATAAAAATGTATGAAAAATGCAGGATTTCTTTTTAATATTTGTTGGTTTATATGTATTATTATTTTTATTTTTACTCACCTTAGCATACAGTATGTCAACTATAGGTGAAAGTGTTTCTCAAGTTAAATGACTGGCAGATATTAGGTACAATGCATCCAGCTGTACTTTGAGTGTAGAAAACTAAAGTACCACTGAGCTTAAATACAGATTGACCTTAAACGACATATAATACTGCACTAGTAATGATTCCTTTTTATGAAGAAAAAATAAGAATGAGAGAGAGAGAGCACATCTGAGCCACTTATGGCCTTTATTAGGATCACTCATGATTAGCTACAGTTTAAAATGGGTGTGAAGTGTCATTCAATTACAAATGCCAGAGCAGGTAGGGATCAGTGCAAATATCAAGAGCACTGTTCTGAATGAGTGTAATGAGGCACTTTGAACTCAGCTATCATTATGGACAGGACAATCTGAATGATTAGAAAATATTGAATGGATATGTTCAATAAAATAGTGGAGTTTTAGTAAATTAACTAATAACACAGATAACACAAAAATGTAGCAAGGCTAATTTGACATACAGTACATGTGCTTATCAAATACTACAATTTTGAACCAACTATACCTTATTTTTTCAAAAAAGCATGCAAGTTAAAGTCAGACTTTTTAAGTTGACACACTTTTTGATTTGCAACAACAACTGATCAATATTTCGACCTAGCTCATTTCAAGACTTCATATATTTTAGTGAGGAATAAATATATTGCATACTGTTTTCCACACGTTTTGAAATTCTAATTCAAGCATGGCAATACATTTTCCGTTTTCATCTTTCACCAGTCTACCATTCCATTACAGAAAAACACCGGGAGCAAAAGGTTACCTTCTCTACAGAAACATGTAAACAGACTGAAAGGTCATCAAAAAGAGCTCCGTGCCGCTGCGCCCATCTCCAGCGGAGGAGGAATTTTAAAAAAGAAAGGTTGTGAGGAAAAGTGGCTGGCCCTTTCAAAAGCACAGAACAGGACAAGATGGGTAAGTAGAAGAAAGAGAAGCAGAGAGCACATGCTTTCTTCCATATCCACCTCCATAAGTCTCCTGCAACTCAATTGGGTGAATTAGAATAGCAAGGATATATCAGTGTGTAGGACTAACCTTGTTTACCTCTGGGTCTCACGTCTATGCTACTGTTTCAGTGTGGTGTAACAGCACTCAAAAGCATTTAAACATTTGCCCTCAATTTGGGTTGTTCACAGTTAAGTCAGGTCTAAATAAGGGTTAATGAAATAATGAACTAATATGCTATATGTTGCCTACTGTTAATAAAGTTAACATACAGTATAGTAGTCAACCAAAATGCCTGTTACCGCCACGTGTACCGCCGCTGCAAGGCCACTGCGTTAAATACAACCCAGTCACGTCACGCTCATTCGTGAAATCACCACCCGGTGGCGCAAAGGGACGATTTGCAACATTGCTCAGTAAGGCCAACGCTATCTCACGACCAATTTGTACATATTTTACGCAGTGGCTAAATCATACGATTTGTCTAAACCCGTGACAGGTAGGTTTAGGGGTGGGGTTAGGGGTAGGTCATTCATACAAATTCATACGAATTCAGCAAAAAACGTACAAATTCGTACGAGTTAGCCACCTCGTAAAATACTTACGAATTGCCGTGAGGGCTGGTAGGGCTGGAATTGTGACATTTTTACTTGTAAATGAAATTACTGGTGGTAGTAATAATAATAATAATAATAATAATATAGCTTTATAACATTTATTCTCATTATTTATTAGTTCCAGCTATTTGACTACTTTTACAGTGCATGAAGTGTGCTTGCATTTTTTTTACAGTACAGTACTAGTTTTACAGTATTTTAGATGATTACACATGAGGTGTGCATTATGCCATAAAATGAATTAAATGATAAAAAAACATGGATTACTCTAAATGGGAATGAGTGATATAGCCTAGTTTTCTAACACATGGATTTATTTACTTTGTCAATATTTTGACCAAATTATTTAAAAATAAAACATTTGAAACATAATTTTTGTACAAAAATTCGTAATAAGTGGACTACAAGTCTACAAGATTTTGTAAACTTTTTCACATATTGCTTGGGATTAATTCAGTGACAACAGAATAATATAATGCCGTTTCGTTTCAAATGACGCCAGTGACATGGATTAGAGCAATAGAAACGGAAGAGGAATATAAACCAGAGATGACACCTAAAATGGCTGCTGATTTATCGCTGTAGTGAGTTTGGTACTGGGCTTCCATGTATATTAGCGCAACAAATCTGGGTCCATTTAGCAAGGAGATGCTCATACATACATCACCAGTTTCAGCTCCAAGCCAAGGTCAGAACTCATTGCATCAATCTTTTCAGCAGAGGCTACTCCACACAAGGGCAGGTTTGTAACTGTCGCCACGGTAATAGAATCTTTTTTTCCTTCTGCTTCATCTTTTCTCTTATCATGTGAAATATATATTCAACTTCTCCTCTTTCCCTCATTCTCTTCCATTGCATTTTTTTTTATCTTTAAAACATTGGGTGAACCTCATTCTTTTTCTTGCGGACACATGCTCTGAGGATCATAGATTTTTTTAACGCTTTCATTTCTGGCCCTGTCAGAGGGCCTTTATAACAAATAACAATCCTTCTACAAAAAGCCTTGACCTCTTGAAATATCTTTGATAGGTTTTCCCTTTAAAATGTATTGAAAATGAAATGCATTTTTATTTTTTTTTATATACAAAACATATGTATGTACTGTACTATTATTATTTTATACTGTGTTTCTATATATGTGTGTTGGTATGTGTAAGATTTTTGTTTAAAAAAAAGGAATTAATACTTTTATTCGCAAGGATGCGTTAAATTGATCAAAAGCGACAGTAAAGATGTCTGTAATCTTACAAAAGTGTCAATTAAATGCTGTTCTTTTGAACTTTCTATTCATTAATCCCAGAAAAAATGTATCACAGTTTCCACAAAAATATTAAGCAGCACAACTGTTTTTAGCATTAATAATAAGAAGAAATGTTTCTTAAGCAGCAAATCAGCATATTAGAATGATTTCTGAAGGAAAATCATGTGACATTGAAGACTGGAGTAATGATGCTGAAAATTCATGTTTTCATCACAGGAATCAATTACATTTTAAAATATATTCAAATAGAAAACAGTTCTTTTAAATTGTAATAATATTTCACAACATTACTGTTTTTACTGTATTTAATGAAGCCTTTGTGAGAATGAGAGACTTCTTTTAACATTATAAAATCTTACTGACCCCCGTGAAGGCCCGTTCACACCAAGAATGATAACGATAAATATATAGTTCTAAAAAATCGTTAAAAATATAAAAGAATAGCACACCAAAGCTATAACGATAGCGTCATAGAGAAATGATATTGTTGGGATCACTTTCAGAACGATTTTTTCCAGCTGTTAAATGATAAAACAGTGACGGCCAATCAGAATCCGTTCTAATTTAAGGGCTCGCGCATTTAAAATGGCAGACAACATTGCGGAGTTGTCTAGAAAAAGCCACCACTGGTTGACAAGTCAAACCCCCTTTTCAAGGATACTTTAAAGAAAATGGATATATGGAACACAATCGGTCATACCCTCGGAATAAATGGTGAGTATTAAAAGAACGATGAGATTATGCACGGCTAGCAAACAATGTAACATAAAATTACCTCAGATGTAGCGCTTGTTTCGACAACATTGTCTTGCTTCCTTTGAAGTTGCAGTGAAAAAGACTAGGAGTTGTGTTTATTCCGCTATATTAACGTCGTCAGCTATATTCACTGTTAGAGATTAGATCGATGACACTAGCTATTCACTCGAAACATAGCATGCTGAGGACATCTGCTGGTTAAAGCTGTGTAAATGCAACAAGAACAGCAAAAACAAGTTGTACACACTTTGAAACGGCAGCGAGCGAGCTTAAATATAAACAGACCGTTATCGTTCGTTGGTGTGAACGCAGTCGTTACAGTTATCTTTATAGTTATCGTTCTTGGTGTGAACGGGCCTTAACCCATTACCAAACATAACACATGACTCATTATGACTACGTATTTTATCTTTAGGCTATATAAATTCCTTATATACATTTATATAAATAATACTCTAAGAAGACTTTTGTGTTATATGTCATACAGGTTCAGAACAGCATGAGGGTAAGTAAATTATGACAAAATTTTAATTTTGGGGTGAACTAACCCTTTAAGCGTAAAATGAACAGCATGGACATGTAATTTTTCTACAGGATCTACTGTCCACTCAAGAGTCTGAATCTCTTTAAGATAAATTTGGCTTGAGCAATTGTGCTGTGTCAATATTTGCCATTGTGATTACTCCTGCAAAAGTGTGTTATGCTTTATGTAAGATTAATACTAAAATCAATCACCCACAGTCACAGAGCACTTTATGTGAACCAGTCCATTTAGTGAGAGGGGGGAGAAAAAAGAGAGATGGAGAGAGAGAAGAGAAGTGAGTAAATATATAAATAAAAAACAGCACCTCTTTTAATTGATGAACTTGACCTGCTTTTCCTTGATGCCAATTTTCATTTGATCTATAAAAATATGCTTGAGTGACATTATGTGACAGCATCTTAATCACTGTGAGAGTAAATAAGAATAATTTATGCTGGTTGATTGTGGGCAGAGGGCCATGAATCAGTGCTACGTCAAATATAACGCCAGGTGCATTGATGAGGTGGAGAGGCCGTAGACAGCAGATTGGGCTGTAAAAGGAGTAGAGGCGGGAAGCACTGACACTGTTACCCCACTCCCAGCATGCAACAGAGGACACTAGTGGCTAATCTTGGCATCCAAATCTGTGAATGAAGAATGAGTTGTGTTGAGTACGTTATTCTAGTAGATACATAACTCTTAAAATAATAATAATAATTGTTAATTACAATAGAATGAGTAATAGAATGAAAAATATAACATTTATCATATAAATATGAATGATTGTTAATTATATTATTAAAAATATTATTATATTATTTTAATTACATTAAAATAAGTTTTAAATGGTGTTTGCCCCAATATATAGTTTAATAGGTCAGTAGATGTGAAAAAAAAAAAAAAAAAAAATCAGTCACCATGCCAACTTTTTTATCCTAAAATTCATAGCATAGACAAATTAAATAAATAAAAAACTAAGCATCTCATTTCCTCTGCAGTAATTAATAAATCATATCACATTCGCATTCATAGTTGTTCCTTAGGGGTTGCGCATGGCTGCATTGATCTTCCCTTCAGGTCTCATTGTGTGTGTGTGTGTGTGTGTGTCATCACAGGGAAAGTCCCTCAGATAAAGTCCATCATGGAGATGGCTTCTGACAAATATGTCGAGTGTGGCGAAGACATGACAGCTGTCAGTCAAGGCATAGGCACTAGGAGGTAGAACATTTTGTTGGCCACGAGGTTCTGTTTAGGCAGGGACTGAGTGTATGGCAAACTTAGTTTGCACACAGAAATGGCAGGGTCACATAAAGTAAAAATAATAATAATAATAATTAAAGCTGCAAGCAGCATTTACTGGGGTTCAAGCATTTAAGGCCTATGCATAAAAAGGAATTGTTTTATTTAGCAAGCATGTAACCACTTAAATCATAGAGAAACAGCTATGATATGCTAAAACAAACAGAGAGAAAGAAAAGGCTTAAACAATAATACTTCATATATATTAGGCATGCTTACACACACCAACTCATATAAACACAGACACACACATGGGGGCAATTCCAGCGTTATGGACGTGACATTTGGAGTCAAAACATGAAATATAAACTCTCAAAGAATGCATTTAATACCAACATATTGAACCGTCTATTTATATATTCATAATCCTTTATTAAAGTCCAGACATTAGTAAAATGTCAGTCTATACAATCATTTTATATTTTAGATGAAGGAAATATACAGCGTTATGGACGTGACAAAAAAGTCACCAAGTTTTAGGTGTCAACATATTTTTTAGGAATTCTGTGAATTACACTGTGTGAACCAAAAGTAATACTGCCCACTGAATGAAGAAGGGTTGGCTCTTCACAGAGCATAAAATAATTATTTTATTTTATTTTTCGTGTTGGCATTTATGAGGAAAAAACAATGTTACGGACGTGACAGTTCTCCGTTACGGACGTGACCGGTCTGAAAGCGGCACAGAACTGCTTTAAAACTGCTTTAAAACTTTCACAGAGACCTCAAACAGGCATTTAATCTACCAAATATTTAAATCTGGGATACCAGTATGGTAAGACTGCACAATTTATCAACTTTTTACTAAACTTTATACAACTTTATACCCTGTATTGCAAAAGGTTATGGATTAAACCATATTTTCTTGTAGATTCAGTGTTTGAAATACATGAAGGGTAAAGATGTTTTCTGCTAATCTCAGTAAAACATAATTTTCAGGTTTCATTTTACTCATAATGTGGCACAATTGTTAAAACTAATAGTTTAATGGAAATAAAGTGATGAATTTTGACTAAAAAGTGATAGTAAATGTTAAAATAATGACTTTAATAAGTCTAAATATGAATTCTAGAACAATATTAGTGAGTAGTATGACAAAATTACTATTTTAAACAGCAGGTGGCAGCAGAGGACCAGTCATTGGCTTACTACCATTTTAAAAGTGTCTGTTTTGTTTGAAGCACATTTTCCATGTTAACTCCATTAATTAAACGTGCTTACACACACACATTTTGTTGCAGATATGGATATTTGAAATCAATGATAATGAAAATGCTTATTCCAGGTTTCCCCTTTAAACATAATTTTCAGGTCTCAATATAATTGCAATATGGTTATAGCCACCCAAAGGGTAAAGTTGAACTTTTTTTGATAATTATTGATCTAGAGAGTCCAGAGAATTGTCCTGCACTGGTTTCATTCCGATCGGGCGAAAGACCTAGGACTAGTTTGCAAAAGTATTTTTAAAAGTAATTTTACATATTCGCGAATAATTAATGAATGATTTGATTGACATCATTGGCTCTTGAGGCAGAGTTGTTCAGAATGAGGAGATCTATCTAATGATATGCATATTGTGTGGATCTGTGGAAAAAACACGTGATTACAGGGGTGTAAAACTTGTTAGCGCCAACTAGTGGCCTATTTCTTTAAAAATTCTTGCAGACCTCTAGAACCATGAGTCAAAAATGCCCACCGAGTTTCGTTCCGATCGGCCTCCGTTAACCTTGTCTAATAGGTGCTCAAACTTCATTGGCCGATGGCGGCCATGTTTTTTGAGATACACCAATGTCCTCATAGACTATCATGCCTCCTTGGACCAAGACACTGCATACTAGTGATGCGCGGGTCGGCTTTTATTTCCAACCTGCGGGTTCCGCTTTTATGAAATTATTTGTTGCATAGTTACAGCTGTTTTCATGTTTTTTTCAAGTTATAGCCCCACCTAGTGTCCAATTGACGCAATTTTTTTTTATTGTAACCAAAGATTGAGCCCCTACACATGTGTACAGAGTTTAGTGCAAATATGTCATTTTGTTCTTGAGTTATAGCCATTTTAGTAAAAGAATCTCTGCCCTCATCATACGTTTTGGCACCCCTTATCGACCATGGATCAAAATTAACTTTTTTTTGATAATAATTTATATTTAGATATAACTAGTTCAGATGGAAAGGATCTCAAGCTGACTAGCTGAAAACGTTACTGTAGCTATACTCATTAATAGACATGGTACTTCCTTGCAAATAAATTCCAGCACAGCGCTACAACAACCATAATGAAATGTACCCTTCACAATAGATAATGCTTTACAATGAACTCTGTTAGAGAGCTACACATGGCAATTTATCTGTTCAATAAAATTCCTTACTCACCTGTTGAGTAATAAAACCACCGTCTCCATGGCGTTTTTACAACATTTCTAATCTCTCAGTTCTTGCCATCTCAGAACAGCCAAGTCAATCTTGATTCTCGTTTTATTACGAGCTCTGTCACATTCTCTTTTTGCAAGCAGAAGCTCCTCTGTTCGGCATTTGTTTTTAAACAGGTGATTTCCCGAGGGTTCGAGATTTGCTCCATGACAACCTTTCTCGCTCTAACTTATGCCACTCGCTCATGCGTCCAAGGAGCTGGGTCAACTTTATTTTCTTCTCTTTTTACGGATATGACGAGACTCACACAGATGAGTGACATATGAAATTTCAAGTGAAAACCATCTAAAATAACACTTAAAATACAGTAGGCTCACCATAGTGAATCTGGGTAAGACAAACACATTTTGGAAGAAGGATTGATGATGTGTTGACTCATTATTTCAATTTTGTTGATTTTAGAAAAAAAAAAAACAAAAACAAAAAAAACAATGTAACCCAATTCAGCTAGATATGAATCCAGTGTTTTGGATCCAAAAGGAAGTGCACATGTTAAGAAATAGACGTTTGGATCCAAAAATCATATAGTTAGGGCTCCAAACTTGACATTAAACACAATTTTCAACCTATTTTACTTCTATAATTTGATGTATTTCTGACTGAAACAGGATATTCAAAGAGAATGTGCACCGATGAATTGTTCACAGCAAGACAAGGGGCCAGTTGCATAAACTTAGCCTTTATGTTAAGACTGTGTCTTAATAACTAGTTTGACCAACTAGAAGTTAGACAAGAGGTATTCAGTCATACCTTATGTAACTCACTTTAAAAAGAACCACAGAAACGTGCACTTAGAAAGTAAATAGGGTCAATTTTCAAACATGAGCCTAATCTGTCATAATCATGTCGAAATCATCCAGAGCACTTTTAGTATTATTTCATAGACTGGGAAGATGTATGTTTATTAATTTAGCAGATCCCTTTTATCCAAGGTGACTTACTAATAAGATTTGCTCAGACAAAGATTTGTGTGTTTTCCTTTGCGTTATTGTGATTAACAGAAGACAATAACCAGATTGTAAGGGTCTGTAGAAAAGACACCCTAATATGCTGCAGAAACAAAAGACAAATACATTTTAATCTGTTACTGACTTCATGTGGCATTCAGTATAAGGAGAATGCATGGCATATCATCCTGTTATGCTATTGGCATTACGGTACCATATTCCATCAGTCATCAATGGCCACATCTTTATGACTGCTTTCGATCTCTTCCTTCAAAGCCCATTAGCAGTTTTCCCGTTTGAGAGGACAAAGGCACGAGCTGTAGTCCTTGAGTTCTTCTCGCGCTAACACAAAATGACATGTTTCCAATGAATGAACCGATAACCCGTTCTATTTGTTTTTTGCTCTGCGGTTAACAAGTTTCATTAAACAAATGAGGTTGTAATATTTCCGCTGACATTTTAGACCTAGCTGTTGTTTGAGATGTACAGATCTAGAGATTGTAATACAATATACATGCTAGACTATGTATATATCCCAGCCATCCACGTGATGTAAAAGAAAACTTGATTCATCAGACCAGGACACCTTCTTCCATTGCTCCGTGGTCCAGTTCTGATGTTCACGTGCCCGCTGTTGGCGCTTTTAGCGGTGGACAGGGTTCAACATGGGCACCCTGACTGGTCTGCAGCTATACAGCCCCATACGCAACAAACTGTGATGCACTGTGTATCAGAACCAGCATTAACTTCTTGAGCAATTTGAGCTTCAGTAGCTCGTCTGTTGGATCGGACCACACGGGCCAGCCTTCGCTCCCCACGTGCATCAATGAGCCTTGGCCGCCCATGACCCTGTCATCGGTTCACCACTGTTCCTTCCTTGGACCACTTTTAATAGATACTGACCACTGCAGACCGGGAACACCCCACAAGAGCTGCAGTTTTGGAGATGCTCTGACCCAGTCATCTCGCTCAAATTACGCTTGCCAATTTTTCCTGCTTCTAACACATCAACTTTGAGGACAAAATGTTCACTTGCTGCTAATATATCCCACCCACTAACAGGTGCCGTAGTGAAGAGATAATCAGTAATATTCACTTCACCTGTCAGTGGTCATAATGTTATGCCTGATCGGTGTATATAGTTACAAAAAATTACAAAAAGAATTCAGATAAATGCTGTTCTTTTGAAATTTTATCTTTTGATAATCTTAACTTTTGAATGGTAGCGTAGATATATGTAGAGGAAAGTTTGAATGTCATTTGAATATGGTATAAAACTGACGGCAATTTTATACCATCTATATAGTCACTATATTGACATTTCTTTATGAAAGAGAGAGGAACATGGTATTTTATCATTACATATTTCTTGAATGAACACGGGTCTCCATCAAGAGAGATGTGTTTACCCCACTTAATCTGTCTTCAGAGAGGAAGACAAGTCCTTCTGGAGGGCACATGCTGGGCCCTGGCATCTTTTGTGCTGTTGGGGATGATCCTTGGCCCCACTTTTGAGAGACACTGGAGTTCCCCCTTCTCGAAAACAGCTGTCCTCCCCACTCAGCATTTATCTTCTCTGATCTGTCCCGACCTTTTAGAGCTTTCTCATCTGACAGCTTCCAGACACACCAAGTCAAACTTCACTGGGAGCTAATATCACATGCATATACACACTAACACTTATCCTGCTGGCCAGACCTCCAGTGCCACAGGATCCAGTCGAGAGCTTGGCCATATTCTTTGCCACAGGACGCTTGTTGTGAAACAGCATCAAGAGAATAAATGAGAATTTAAAGCTGTATACACTTTAAAAAAAACTTTCTAGTAAATCTAAACATATCTAATGAGATAAAGACTTGAGAAGCAATTTTAGGGGAACATTTTAATATTTTTGATCACTTGATCATTTTTGTAGGAAAAAAAATGAATGTAAACTTTAATTTTTTTTTTTTTTTTTTGCTGCAGTATAATAATATGATTATATTAATAATATGATTCATAATAATAAAAACTTAATTGTATAACCTGAGATATTCACAGTTTTGTTTCTATACTTAACTACTTGCCCATCAGGAAAAACAACCAAAACATACTTCATCCTGTTAAAATATAAGACAAACATTTGCAGACCTTTTTTTTTTTTTTTTTTTTTTTTAACACAAATGACAAAATATTTTGATCCCTCAGAATGGTAAATGAGATATTTCCCCATATTTGCTGAAAATATTTATTTATTTATTTTTAGAAAAACACAACTGGCAATAATTGAATCCTGGAGATGTAGTGCAGGTACTGCAGCTTGTTGACTGTTCACTGTCCACTCAAATGTTCATCTATCATACAGGAGCAAACTGCGGAAATGCATAATATTTTTAAAATGTTGATTAGTGAACCTCGTGCCGCAGTTTATCAAGGTAATACATCACCAGTGATGAGATATTAATCTCTGGATGAGCCATAACCGTTTCTTCCCCTCTGACAGGTCTAGAGCTCACAGGACTTTAATATGACAACGGAGCTCCGAGAGCCATCTCGGAAAATTAATTAAAAACCGAATCAAACCTGGTAGAAAACACAACCAACACTTAATGAGGACTCAACGCCATGAATCAGCCAGCCACCGCAACAGGAGCTTTATATATCCATGGCCACACTTTTAGATGTGCAGTGATGTATTAGCCCTGCGTGTCATGTACAAATGTGGTGTGCTTTTAATGTATTGATACACACACACACACAAACACACACACACACACACACAATCAAACATTAAAAATGCAGCTGGACAGAAACAATGAAAACACCTGACCAACAACATAAAGACAACTTTTTTTTCTTTTTTTTTCAGTTGAAATTAAGTTAAAACAAAAATTAAACAATACAATGCCACAATGCAAATTTAGATTTGATGAGCCAATAAGTCTCTGTGTTTGTGCCACTAATCACGTTAATTGATCTTTCTTTTGTGGCACAGGAGCTGGGCTCAGATTGCATTAGGCATAATGAGGATTTAATGTGGGGTCAAGAGCAGGCCGGGGTCCTACCTTGTCAGGACATTGAGGGAGACTGTGTTTGTTTACACCCCGCTAGGCTCACCGTTCTACACAACAACTGCACCAGGGGACGGCAAGGGGAGGGGCCCACACAGGCTAAATGTTCTCACAAATGTACTTTGAAAATAAAGCAGCTGTTTTGTTTTTTATTTATTTACTTAATTTTTGGGTTTAATTTTTTTTATTTTTTTATATTTAATATATTAAATAGCCTGCTAGGGATGTTCCTGAAGCCTAAATCTGAATTTGAAAAGGCATGGAAAATGAATAACACATTCTACGGAGCCCCTAAAGGGACATGGTTAGGCTTGCTGCAGTAGTCGGTTACATTACAGTATCAGATTTCACTTATCATGTGAAGATAGTAAGGAGAGATGACTGACAGGTTGATGTCGGAGGATTTGGTGCGCAACAGTTCCTGAGCGTTATTGACAGTATTGTAAAATGTGTGGTCAGTACAGCCACTCCCTATACACAGAGTATGCTTGATCACGAATTAGAAAGTGAAAGTAAAAAGCGAACGTGAATTCAAAAGGATACCTTGCATATTGATAGCCCCTCCCTGATGCCAGCAAATGATATACAGTACAATATAATTACCCAACTATATAATTGCGAGAGAACGCAAAAGTATTGAAATATATGAGATTTATAAATCTCCATCACAGTGTCCCTTTAGGGGCTCCATAGAATGCGTAATTTCCTTTTTGAACATAGTATTCAGCTTCGGAGACATATTGAGTACATTTCCATGTATTCATTAACCTTATAAAACATTTAAGAAATATTTAAAAAATATTTTTTAATTTGTTCTACAGTAGAACAGGAAACCAAGAACATTTATTTATTTATATTTTTTTATGAAGAATATTTAAAATATGTATTATTCTAAAAAAAAAAAACCACATTGTGAATTTAGAAAAAAAAAAGAAAAAAAAAAAGAAGCTATATTCCTGTGCGTGTGTGTGTGTTTGTTTGTGTTTGTGTGCACACAACTCCTGAGGTCATGCCACACTTTTCATGACAAAGGGCATAGTGAACCCAGCTCTCCCGTCTGGTGAACAATCCCAGCCCTGTCTGTCTTTCCTCTACAGATCAGCCCACACAAAAGACCAGATTCAGCTGTTTATGAACCCCTCTGCCTCTCTATTCATCTAGTGCTGCCATTATTCCAAGGTCATGCCAAATAGCTGGATTTAGAAAGCCCTAACTGAAGTCCAATTAGATTCACAGTCCTTTCCACACAGCCCAACACTAGCAGGGAACTTTTTTTTTTTTTTTCCCTTCTGTTGGACAGGTGACCTCTATTTAAGAGATACCCAGATATGTAGTAGGGAAGAGATGCATTGAAATGAAATGAAACTTACACAATAAAAGAGAAGAAGATCGGATTAGTTTCCCTTTCATACTGTTTTTGTTTTTGCTTTAGACTAGGACAGAAAAGATTGCAAGTGCATTCGGAAATGAATTTGATATATTTTCTATCACGACATGTTCTGAAAGCTTCTTGTTTTGAAGTTAAGAGACCTGAAAGGGAGGAACAAAAATACCATGTGATATCATGCTTCAGGTATTAATGAGAATTTCATTTTGATAACATTGATGGAGAGATGTTTGAAATATATATAATAAAGTTGTCATCCAGCGAAGGACAAAAACTCAGGGCAATGTTTACCCTTTTAGAAACGGTTCTGGAAATGTCAGGAGAGCCTTTGCCATCTTTGGTACTAACAGAGAGCAGGCCTTGGTCCCTAAGGGCATTTTCAACAAAGCACGTTAAAAGCACCTCTTTTCAAATATAGCGGTAAGGACGGACAGTTATAAGGTGAAACTAAATACATTTTGGCTTGGAGACTGAGCGAGTTAAATCGAACACAGAATCTTAACGCAGTTACTCGGGTTTAGCTGTGTAGAGTAAAGCCAATCCTAATGTTTACTCATTAACTCAGAGGACAGACGGTAGACAGGGACTTGCAACTCCAAAGGGGACAGCTCCTCTAACTGTGTCTCCTTGATAAGTTTGCATTTCAAAAGACCTTGGTCTAATCCATTAGGGGGGCTAGGAAAACAAGATGTTCCTCTCCAGTTTGGCTAATTAGCTTTTTTTTTCCACCCCTCCTCGTCAGAGCAGTCCATATTCTTAAAGTGCTGTTGGGATCCAGATGTGTAACTAGGCTAATGACTGACTGACTAACAAAGAAAAATGGATGCCCATTCTTGAGCAGCGATGGAAGTCTCTGGTAGTCAGTGCCCATTTTAGGCCCACAGAGTTAATCACCCTAAGCGCTTTGCCAAATGCATCTTTACATCCATTTAGTGACATTTAGGTCTGGTAAGTCAGACAGATGTTTGTTTTAGTGGTGATGTGGTAAGTATTGGACAACACTTTGTCTAGCCCTGAGTTTGACTTATTGTAATCTGTTTAAAGGGGTCATTTGTAAATGAGTTAAAGAAAGAAAGAAAGAAAGAAAGAAAGAAAGAAAGAAAGTTCTAGCATTCAGGAGTGTAGCCAATGTATTCAATTAAATGTATTAAAATAAATTAAAAGTATCCTCATATGCAAAACAGCAAATATACTTTTGAGACAAAATGCAAAATTAAAAAGCTATTAGTGCATCAGATTACAGATACAAAATGGCCTGCCTGTATTTGTTTCTGTATTATTGTGATCTCCCAAAACAGTGTATTCTTCATATGTGTCATTTTTGATGTATAGCTTTATAAAATGTTGCAGTAATTAAACTACAGATATATATATGGCGATGTGCTGCTGGAGTCTATTTTTAATGCTGTATGTTTTTTGTGGTTGTTATAAGTTACATTTGATATTAAATGATCTAACTAAATGTCTCACCAGGTTATCTGTTCACTTTCAAACTGTAAAAGATGATGCTAAATTATTTGTGAATGGCTAATTAATATTCATAAGTTAAGCCGTTATAATTTTGTGAGGTCGCACCCAGCCAATCAATCCCCTGCACCTAAACTCACTTATTTTTGGGCCACTTCATCCTTATAAACTAACAGATGTTGATTCAGATGGAAGATTAACTATATTTAGAAGAAATTGATCTAGGTGTTATATGAATTAATGTGTTTTACATAATACTGAAACACTTGAAGTTTACTGTAAGAACAATATGCTAATGAGCATCTTTCCCATGACACATTTTAGGTCCACATGTCCCATGCCTAGCGTCGCCCACAGGGTGAGGGCAGGGAGATGGGTGGCTGATGCAGGCCGCAGTGGCTGTGCTACCTATCTTCCCTTTGAAACAAAGCGGAGCTGACAGAGGCCACCTCAGGAGACGGCTCACTCTCCATCACAGCGCTGAGAGGAAGAGGCAGGGTCTGTCAGGGGTCCCTTACCACTGCAGAGAGCTACGTACCCCCATCCTGCTGCTGTCTCCACTGCACCCAGTTACTTCACGTACGATCCATACATTGAGGAAAGATACAGGTACAGAGTACAGTCAGCAATATCTGATGTGTCTTACGAGTACAGGGGAGACCGGGGGAAGTTGTCACAGAATCACGGGGACTGTGAGTTTTTTTTTTTTTAGGCGAATTCACCCTTCGCCGGGAGTTTTATTGACAGGCAATCTGACCAGTCATAGTGCCAAATACACCATACCTTCTGATGAAGCAACATACCTTCTGATGTTCATGTTTATTTCGTGCAATAACTAGGAAGAGATGATCGGTTCAAGCGTTGCTTGAACTGAGGCACTTCAGCGATCTGTCACAACACATTAAAGAGGCACAAAATGGTATTTATTGTTTGAATTTCTTTTAAAAAATGACAAAATATGAAAGCAATGACTTTGTTTCATACCAAAAGTAACCTCCTCTGTCTTGTCTGTTGGCGTGTTGTCCTCTTTGCAGCGTGATGTACTTTTCACTGCGTGAAAACATGAAGTGTGGTGTGTGAGCGCTTTTTAATTGGTTTTGGGACATAGCAACAGTAACTAAGGGGGTGGGGTTCTTTGCAAAGGGTCAATTGTGCGCCACACTAAAATGTCAACATTTATATATAAACTGCCATTCAGAAGTCTTTGTTGATTTCAATTTTTTTATTGCTTTTGAAAGAAGTCTCTTATGCTCACCAAGGTTACATTTATTTATCAAAAATACAGTAAAAACAGTTATATTGTGAATATTATTACAATTTTAAATGTAATTTATTCCTGTGATGGCAAAGCTGAATTTTCAGCATCATTACTCCAGGCTTCAGTGTCACATGATCCTTCAGATATCATTCTAATATGCTGATTTACTGCTCAAGAAACATTTATTATTATTATTATTATTATTATTATTATCAATGTTAAAAACAGTGCTGCTTAATTTTTTTGTGGAAACTGATAATAAACAACATTTATATACACACACAAGTAATCATTTAAAAAACATACAAAAGAAAAAATATATAAAAGGCAATAAATATTGAAATTTATTTATGTAATTTATGTATGGTTTTATTTATTTATTTATTTATTTATTTTTATCTACCTTTTATATTTTGTTATTGTTTCCACCATTGAGGCATTTTGTCACAACTGTACAACATGTGTTCAATGAGCAGCATTTTTATTTTCTGGGCAGTAATGTCTGAATGTCCAGTAGCTTTTTTGTAGCCAATACATTAAAGTATGTTACTTTCAAAAATCAAATGACCTCAAGAAATATTTACTTGAGCAAAAACTACTGTGAAGAAATGAGACTCAATAAAAAAAATTATATGCTTGATTTTTTTTTAATAAAATACATAAAATATGTCATTATACTGACAAAACAACAACAACAAAAAACTTTGTTACATCGATATACTGCACTGCTCTCTAAAAATCCTCCAACCATTACTGCATGTCGAATTCCACTCTTTACCGCAGCAAATTGAGAGCTTTTCACCTATACCCTTTCAACCAAGGCCATCAGTTTTAATTCTGCAAACTTTCTTCTTCTGTCAAAATTGGTGTGGAGGAAGAGAAACGAGAGAAGAGAAAAAGGAGACAAAGGGAGAGCACCTTTCTAACTTTTATCTGTGCAACAAAATGCTGTTATCCTCGAGTGGTGTCAAGAACTCTATCTCTCGCACGCTTTCTTTCCCCCCCCCCCTCTACCAGGTGACAAGCACAAGACGAGAGAGAGATAAGATTGGAAAAGAATCCCACTCCACTGAGTAAATAAATAATCAATACTCATCTAAATGTAAATGAGAAAGTAGCCCTCTTTGATAGCATCGTTTTTATCAACCAACCAATTTTCCTCAGACACTCACTGGGCCTCAACCAAATCACCATCATTCAGCGTCCGAGTAATGGAGAAGAAAAAAGAACTGTGAGAAAGAGAGAGAGAGAGAGGAGAAAAGGAAAGCTAGTATGAATGGGTCACCTGAAACCTGAAGTTCAGTCAACCTTCACCAACACCATTTCACCAGAAATGCCATTTCGTATTGTTGCACTCTTGTTTTTTTCCATTGAATTTCTGATACTCTTGTCAATTACCGTTCGCATCGAGCTTTCAGCATATCAGTGTCTATATCAATTGCCGCTGCCAAATTGCCTTTTGTCCCTGTTTTGAGTCACTTTTTATCTTCATAACTTCTGCATGTCAGTCTAAGGTAGTAATTTTGAGTCATGCTCACGTATCAGTGCCTTTTTAAAATACAAACTGTATTGATTTCACCTTCCCAGGCTTCATGAGGGCAGGTTGCATGAGAGGGTTTTCACTTCACTTGTCAGTGGCTGTCAAACTGCAGAGTGAAAGATAAAAATGTACTGGCTTAGTGAAATAAAAAGTAAGGTCAGGTTTTAAAATATAAATTACATCAGGAGAATAGATTAGGACTAGGGACATGCTGTTTGAAAACAGCTTTAACAGAAGCTCCTTGACCTGGCCGAACACTTGAGGGTTTTGTGGAGAACATAACACTTTCAAAAAAAAAAAAAATTGCGGCGATAGCAGCTGTAACTACACAACCTTAGAAGCCTAGGAAAGGGATAGTACACCACAAAATGAAACTTTTGTCATCATTTACTTCACCATCAAGTCATTTCAACCCTGTATTATTTTGGTTTTACTAAAATAATACAGGGTTGTAAAGCACAAAAGGAGTTGTAAAGCACAAAAAGGGTTGTCCAAGATTCTGTGGTGCATGATTGGTCACATGACAAGCGGAAATGGATGTAGTTTGGTGTCAGTAATGTTAAACCTGGATTGAAGTGTCCAATGTGATATTTTTAATTGCAATTTTTAAAAAAAGTGTGAAAAAAAAAAAAAAAAGTGTGAAAGACATGTTAGAGCTCTGGCAGACAAGAAGATTATCAGTAAATAAATTACAACAAAATGCTTGTTTGTTTGTTTTAGCATGTTGTTGTTTGTTTTAGCATGTTGTTGTTTTTTTTGTTTGTTTGTTTTTTTGTTTGTTTTTTTTTTAGCTTTTTGAGGCAATTTTTAGGCAGTATTCAGTATCATTACAAAAAATCTTACTTGTAAATTGTTTCTACACTGCCGTTTAGAAGTTTGGGGTCCATAAATAATAATTTTTTAAAAAAGAAATTAAAACTTTTAAGGGCACAAAGATTATTAAATTAATCAAAACTGACAGTAAGCAATAAGGTAGGAGAGGCTGTGCTGTATCGTGAATAAGTCACGGCTGAAGGGCGTTGTTAGGCACGATGCGAAGCTGTATCGTGACTTATTCACGATACAGCACTAGCCTCGAGTACCTTATTGCTTTTATAAAACGGTTACCACACAATACAAATATTAAAGCCAGAAATATGTATCAATGCAATTTTCATGAAGTAAACTTTTTCTAAAAGCCTTCCTTCCACCGGAAAAAAGTCCCTGACCGTGAACAGCAACAGAAGTAACATTTTTACGCCATTAGATGGTGGCAAAGACTGTCTTTATGAGTGTGTCAGTCAGTAGCAAAGACTTTTACACTGGAAAGACTGAATTGTTGTGAAGACGCAACTGACAAATGCTTTGACTAGCGCTGTCAGTCACGGGAAAAATGTTTAAATGTTAAAAGGACAAGATGATACATCGGACATTTAAACAGATTTTTTATTTCGAACATAGGACTGACCTGAAGGAAAATGCTCACTCGGATCTTTTTCTCACAATACTCTTCTACATAATACAGTAAGCTTCAATGAACAATATCAATTGAGAACATACAGTTTATGTTGCTAAGAGTGGTTGCTAAGGGTGTTGTGTAGTGATACACAGAGCCGTTGGGCGAAGCGGTCATAGCCATGTTTTATCGTGAATAAAACACAGCTATTGACCAATCAGAATCAAGGACAGGAACTAACCATTTTATAAAGACATTTATAATGTTACAAACTATGTCTATGCCAAATAAATACTGTTCTGTTTTATCTTTCTATTCAAAGAATCCTGAAAAAATTGTTACATTTTCCACACAAATATTAAGCAGCACAACTGTTTTCAACATGATAATAATTACAAATGTTTCTTGAAGACTTTAGTAATGATGCTGAAAATTCCATCACAGGAATAAATTACATTTTAAAATGTGATAAAATAGAAAACGTTCATTTTAATTGTAATATTTCACAATGTTACTGTTTTTACTGTGTTTTTGATCAAATAAATGCAGACTTCGTGAGCATAAGAGACTTAATTCAGAAACCTTTAACAAGTCTTACTTCCCCCAAACTTTAAAAAAAGTAGCATATTTGGGCCTTCCCAAAAAGAAACAAATAAAACCATTCAACTTTCTGTCCAAAAATGAATGGACATCCATGCATTTCTAAACACTTTCATTTGACCCTCACCCCTTCCCTGACTGATCTAGTGGGAAGAGTTGAAAGTGGTTCTCTCCATCTTAGCTCTGTCACACGCAGAGGTGCTAAACATGGCTGACAGGCCAAGGAGAGTGGGGAGCACGAGTCCCCTCTTACTTCGCCCTGATCCGAGACCTGTAAGGGCCATGTCCAGAGCGAGGGCAGGGGCCTAAACTCGCCCTGACAGCTCCTCGACAGATCTCACAGCCTTACTGACATCTGGACGTGCGCTGTAAAATCGGAGGAGTTCAAACCAATTTGCAGATGGAGCCCAGGTGACACGGGGGGACGGCTCGGTGGGATTAAGGAGGTCGGAGATACCTGTCCACTTGCAATTTGCAATCTCTGTGGAAGGGAAAGAAAGGAAATTCTGTATTAAAAGAGCTTGGAGCAATTCCCAGCCTAAGTTTAATCTTGATGCATGAAATCATCTGTCTGATTTAATTAAGTACTGACTTGGCATTCACGGCCGTGATTTTCAACACACATGCAAGGTAAGTCATGTCAGAAATGAAATTATATAAGTGGAAATGTGATTTTTTTTAGTACACAAAGTGATGAAATGGCTGTTACAAAGATCTGTAAATAAATAGCCCTTCTAAATGAATGGAAGTGAGGTCCGTGTATTCCTCGGAGTAACTAGGCTTTAGGTTTGTAAGATGAGGATTCGGCATAGATGCTCAGTGGGCTTGCTGGAAAATGTCAACAAAGCTGCAAACATCTGCCAGGGACCTGTCAGTTAGATCAGATGGCCCTCTCTGATTCTCCTGTCGCGGCTTCTCGCCGATACCGCACTCCGGAGGGGGGTGGGAGGGTGGAAAGCAGGCGGGAGAGGGCTGAAACTGAAAAGGGAGGCCCTGAAAACCAAAAATGAGCCAACATCTGCCTGATTTGAGCTGTGGAAAAAAAAAAAAAAAAAAGAAGGTTTTTTTTTTTTTTTTTTTGTGCCTTCGGTAGTGAAGAATCACGGATGCATGTGGTGAAATAAGGAGACACCTGTTATTGCAGACAAAGCTGTCAAAAGCCTGAAAAAGTGTGGAAACGGAGTCAGGCTTTGTGTGAGATATGCAGAACACAATATGCCAGGATGTTTGGCTGACACGATTAGAGGAATTGTAGGACAACAAGGCGATTATCAGGGTTAGTATGACTATAAGAGTCATGAAATATACTACCTAGTACATCTAGATTAGGGATGTGCCCGAAGACGAATAATATGTTTGGAAAGGAAATTATGCATACTATGGAGCCCCTAAAGGGACATGGTGATGAAAAAAATGTGATAGAAGGAAACAATACACTTTTGCGTTCTTTTGCAATTACCTAGTTCAGTATATAATGTGCAGGCATCAGGGAGCTGCTAACAAAACGCGGGGGTATGAAATAGCTTTTGAATGCTCGCTCGCTATTTACTTTCACTTTGTGATCACGTGTACTCTGTGAATAGGGAGTGACGGTACTGACCACACATTTTACAATATTGTCAATGAAGCTCAGGATCCTCCAACATCATCCTGTCAGTCATCTCTCCTTACTATCTTCATGCAATAAGTGAAATCTGATACTGTAATGTAACCGACTAACACAGCATGCCTAACCATGTCCCTTTAGGGGCTCAGAGGAATGCGTTATTTATTTTCTGTCTTCCCAAATTCGGATTGAATCTAATTCAGATTGAATCTAATCTAGAGACACTCACACACTTACAAAGCATTAATATAACACTGACTTATGACATATCTCATATAAAAGCCTATAATAGACAACATTTTTACAGGTGGGTTATGCTGGCACCTTAGTAATTACGATAAAATGTAATATGTTTTCATAAACACAGTAGATCTTATGACGATTTTATGGAAGCCTATTTCCAGTTGAGAGATATAATGTTGAAATTACGAGAAAAAGTCGCAAATGCAAAATATAAAGTAGATTTTGATATATAAAATTGCAGTTATGAGAATACAATTTTGAGATATAAAGTCACATAGTAAGATTATATCTCAGATTATCTCATTTGTTAACATAGGTTATGTATTATCTAAAATGAACTAACAATGAGCAATACATTTGTTACAGTATTTATTAATCTTTGTTAATGTTAGTTAATAAAAATGTTAGTTCACAGTGCATTAACTACAACTTTTGATTTTAATAATGCATTAATAAATGTTGTAATTAACATTAATTAAGATTAAGAAACACTGTATAAGCATTGTTCAATAGTTAACTAACATTAACTAATAAAACCTTATTGTAAATTGTTACCAAAGTTTTTAGGATAAACAATAATGTTAAAGGAACAGTCGTAAATTGAAGTGTCAATTGCAAGATATAAAGTACATTTTAATATATAAGATAGCAATTATGAGAACGCAATTGTGAGATATAAAGCCACATTTTGATAACGTTGCAATTATGAGAAACAAAGTTATTTAAAGTTTATAAAGTCACATTGTGAGATATTTAGATACATTTTGAGATATAAAGTTGCGATTTATTTCTCGGTTATGAGAAATAAAATAACAACCTTCAACAGTAAATATTTGAAACTGGCTTCCACAAGATATGGCTCAAGCCCAAAGTATACTTCATTTTTTACGGTTACGCAAAGGGTCAGCGTACAGTGCGTGACACGAATTTCATCATCAGAATAGTACACGTGTACTGTAAGTGCGCCGCTGGATTCTTGTAACCGTGTGTATAATTTTTTTTGCTGTAATTAGTTTATCCACAAGGTGGCAACAGTGGGGGCGTCGATTCACATGGTAGTCAAAGAAAAACTGCATAAACAGAACAGACCGGAAAGCATTCAAGCTACAGCGACAATGGAGGCCTATATAGACGACAGATTGTGTGAAGAACTTAGAAAGTACCCTCATTTACAACTCTAGCATGAAAGAATACAAATAAATTTACATGAGTTGTAACTCATGTAACAATGTGACTCACAATGTGACTCGAACGCCAGTGTACGCGTACAAGTCAAGTAAAGTATATTTTACAAGGCTGTGCATTTGACTGTGCACGTACACTAGCGTACACGTAAAAAAAACAAAGTATACCCAGGGCTTTAAGACAAAGATTCAGCAAATGGTGCCAAAACATCTGCAGTCTTTGTGCTGTTACTGAGAATGACAGTGCAAAGGATTTCATGTGTACCATACCTTCCATTAACTTCATGTGTGCCCTCCCAAGATGACCCTCTCATCCCAGGGGAATCCTTCTCTTCCAGCTCAGCACTGAACCAGACGGTCCGGCTGTGAAACGCTGGGCTGCTAGACAGGTTTGAAAACACTAAGGCAAATCACTGGTGAGAAAAGGCCAACATCCCATTTCATGATCACAACTCCTGATGAGTGTGAAACGTCAACCAGCTGTCCCCTGACTCGACGAGAAACAACCATTCACACACACAAAATATGGAACCCGTCAGCAACCGACATGTTTGCATTTTCCACTAAATGATCAATTACAAACATTATGCTAAATTGAGTAATTTCAAACACGTGGAGCTGGCGCAGAAAGAGGACAGGAGAAGAAAGGAATCGGAGAGATGAAAAAAGCAGTGTCTTTTAAGGGTTTAAAATAATATTTATTCCTCTGACGCTCTCATATCTAAGCAATTTAGCCGTGGTTGGAAATTGTCTGGCTAAGTTCTTCCAGTCCCACAGTTTAATCCGCTCAAGGGAGATTTGCAGACGATTCCCAAAACCATTTTCAACTTAAACTTCTCTCAACCTGGAGAGACAGAAAAAAGCTGGAAAAAAAAATAGCAGAGAAATGTGAAATCTTGACAGGACGAAGCTGGCCTTAATGCTATTCGAGCACAGCTGTTTTCATTTAAATACAAGGTATTCAGCTTTCTTAAAAGCCTAGCATCATCCCTGCTTCCCTCCATAATCTCTCCTGCTCGACACATTTGGAGAAAACACTGTATCACAGTGTGCAGGCAATAGCGCTGACATTCTACTTTGATAAATTCATATTGTTTCTCAAAACAAAATACAGTGAAGGAGAGTAAAACATTACTGAAACCTCATACTTGGCCTAAAGGGCTCAAATATGACACAGCACTTTCCCCTTTTGACTTAGTAATTGAGCTTCTCTCTACAGTATAAATGGATGACATTACAGTGCCCCTATTTTGCTTTTTCGAATATTACATTTCATGTAGTGTGTAATATAGCTGTTTGTGAATGTAAAGGCAAGAGTCTGCAAAGTTTCAAAGATCAAAGTCCACAACAAAAGATCCTAAAAGAATGAATCAATTCTGAACTGCCGAAATGAGTCGTCAGCAATTCCAGTCTCACTTCCTGTAACATACCTATGTAACAATATAACAAATTTGCATAATGCCTGCAAACAACGTCTACTTTGACGCACCTTCAAACACTTAAGTTGTAGCTGAGGCCTGGAAGTGTTTGGTTCATGCCGAGAAGCACATGTTTTCAGCTAGATGCTATTTACACTAAGTGACAATACCAGCATTTTCTTAGCGGTATGCTATTTACACTAGGTGAAAACCGCAATAGATTCTATTTACACCATGTAAAAGTATCAGTTCTTTGCAATAAGAATAAATAGTATTTAGATGCTATCTATACTTTATATTGGCAGATACTATTTGCACCTCAGTATTTTTGTACATTAACAGGATGCAATATTATCATAGAGTGTAAATGGTTATTTTTATTAAAATTATTAAATGGATGCTGCCTTATTGGGAGAATAAAAACCTTCCTTACACCTTCCTCTAACCCTACCCAATAAAGACTTTTAATATTATTAAACACTCGTTCACAGTTTATTTCCACTTTTAGAACATTATTTTAATTTTTATTGAAAATAAATGCGAGCTCAACAAAAGGCGGATTCGAACCCGCATCGATGCAAGCCTTAAGGCCCTTTCACACAGTATGCGCTGCGCTATGAAACCCATTTATTTCAATGGCTTGCACCGTGTGAGGACAGTTTGTTGCTGCGTCGACCAAAGCGCACACGCAGCGGAGCACAGCTTGCGTGCACGCCGCGGTCAAAATAGTTTAACTTTTGCCGCTGCACTCTGTGACGATTACCCGCGCGACCAATAGCAACGGGGCATCCAAACAATCGGTAAGCAAACTGGATGAACAGCTATTGTCTGTGTTGGAATTTCCAGAGCTATACGATACAAATTTGCTGGTCGTATAGAGACATCAGGGGAAAAGCTGTGTCATGGAGACATGACAGACACTGTCAAGAGCTGCTCTCTTTCTTCTTACAAGCAGGGCTAGTGCTATCGCTCGCTTCTTAGCACTTTGCTGCTGACCGAAAGGTGGAACAACAATCAAATAATTAGACGTATAGAACTCCCGCTACAAGTTTGGAAAACTCCGCCTACTGTGCTCTGGCCAGCGTAGCACAAATCACTTTGTATCTGAAGAGCTGCACTGAACTCAGCAGCGAGCGCAGTGCATACCACATCCTGTGTGAAAGCCCCATAACTTATTACTGCTGCGCCACCGAAGACACTGAATTCAATGTGACTTTTTTTAAGCTTGAGCGGCCCAACCAGATGATGGGCAGAGCTAATGTAAATAGCGTTTGCCAACAAGGGGCGCTATTTGCACTTAGTGTCATATAGACACTCCGAAAAAGAAAACGATGCCATTGTTACTGTTTGTATTGCGTGCTAAGGAAGAGCTGAAATTCAGATATGGTTTTGTTTCCGACACACGCTGTAAGCAGTCAACCAGTCACAACAGATTGGGCCTTCTGACCAATCAGAGCAGAGTAGAATCATGAAAAGGAGAGGTTTAGAGAGACTGAATCTTCGAACAAACCCTTTCAGACTCTTTGAGAAATTAGGTGATGTGCAATGTATATTATGAGAAAATTAAAGTGTTTACATACTACTAATAATAGAATATTAATTTAGATAATAGTAACAATAATAATAAAAATATTTATTATTATATATATTGAGTAACACTTTACAATAATGTCTCATTAGTTGATGTATTGGTTAACATGGTACAACAATATTAATAAATGCTGTAGAAGTATTGTTCATTGTTAGGTTATATTAACTAATTTACAGTAGTTATCTAAAGTTAATGAAACCTTATTGTAAAGTGTTACCATATGTGGCTATAGTAACTATTATTATTATTACTATCATGCTTTAAAGTTACATTATTAATAGTAGTCCCTTGTAATAATTAATTTATCATAGTAACTATTATTATAATTATTATTTGGTTCTAAAGATTTTCTTTTGTATTCCACAGAAAAAAAAAAAAAAAGAAAGAAAGTCATACCCCCACCAACCTCCAATGTCCCTGTTGTTTTCGTTCTTTTCTTTTTGTCGGTGTGTTACAGTGGGCAAAATTGGGCTTTGCCTTTTCTGACCTCTCCTCTCCCCACCTCTGAAACGAGATGAAGGACAGCTCATAGCTCCTATATCTCTCAACATGTATATTCACCCCTATTCCCACTTGGTCATGATTCTGCTGCTCAGATCGGGCACTTCTGAATTGCATTGCTCAACAACTGGGCCGCAAACCATTTAAAGACCAATTTCCACCGACCATAACGCCTTTAATGCTGGTGTTGTCAACTCAATTTTCGAATTTTGCCATACACCCTGGCTCCCCCTATTGAAGTGTCATCTGATTTGCTGCGATTCTGACAAGGCTCCAGTCATCACGGTAATCTCTGCGCTGCTCTCCCACTTTTCCTTCTCCGGTAACAACCTTCCATGCCTATCTTACGTCAGAATACAAGATAACGTGGTTTGCTGTGGCACGCTGAATGAGGTAGTGCTGGATGTTTATATTGGAAGTCAGACCTTCTTGCTTGTCCTAGTAAAAATGATCTCACGTCTTTTCGGTTGTCTGTCTGTGGTGACTTGGTCAGACATTTGGTCACTACAGACTGCGTGAGACTGTAAAGAGAAGGTCATCCATTGCAGCAATGACAGCTTTTATTGAGATTAGAGAGCAGTAAATAAACTTTACAGCCACTGGAACCCTTAGCATTCACTTGCTGTTAAAGACGCTTTTCTGATTGTTTGTGGCAAACTCACCTTCTCAGTTAAATTAGGTGGAGTGAAAAGGGCAACTTCTAAAATGTGTAGAGATCCCTTACTTTAAATGAAGGGTTTTGTATTTATTAATATTTTGAATTCGTATTTTTTTTATATATATATTTCCAGTTTTCATTTTAATTTACATGACTTTAAAAAAAACACATTTCTATTAAGCTTTCATTTACTTTTATTTATTAAGTTAAAGGTAGAATAGGCAATTTCAGAGAGGCTAGCATTAGCAAGCTAGCTTTGAAAGCATAAGATCCCACCCTCCTTCAAAGCATCTCCATAACTATGCCTCCTCCAAAAAACACTTGAACGCATACAGCAGAGTCTGCAAAGCTTAACGAAACTAGAGACGCATTAAACAACTTAGGGCGTGTTCACACTTGGTGTCTTTTTTGACAAGAAAATGTTGACAAGGGTGCTTTTTTAGAAAAAAAAAAGCTGGCAGCGTTTGGTTCCAAATATCAGCTGAGGGCGTCTTTTGTTGCTATAACAACAGCTAGCGTATAACGTCAAGCGTTGCCTAATCAGCTAGTTACGGTATTGATAACTGTTGCTGAGCGAATGTTAATGTTAGCTAACGTTAACAGGTGATAGTTTTGTTAACGACAAGTAATAGATGATACACTTTACTTGACCAACCAAGGATCCATCCAATCTGTTCCCACACAGCCTCTTTATAAGTTACAGTAAGTCCATCTACCGGCACCTTCTGCATTTTTTCTCCATTTTTCATTGGTCAGCTGTAGTAGGGCATTTTTTTTTTTTTTTTCCAGAAAAGTTGAACTTTATTCAACTTGAAATAAGGCTCTGAGCTGCAGAAAAAGACGTTGGTGGTGCCGTTTAAAAAAAGTGTAGGGTGCACGGAGGTATGGAAATACATGCATGAAATGAATGCATTCAGACTGTGTGACAAGACGAACATTTTTTTGTCCTGAGACTTCCACAGATGACATATTTACATATTTTTTTCTCTTTCATATTTAGACCACCTCTATTATTGATTGCTGTCAGGATGTGAAGAGAGTTACAAAAAGTGTAATTAAAAAATTTTGCCTACCCTACCTTTAAGTTGTTTTCCCATATTTTTTATATATTTTTTTAGCTTTATTTCATTTAACAAATATGTTTTTTAGTTATACAATAACATCACTGTATAAGTGAATACAGATTATCCATCCATGTTCTCTTATATATAACTTCCCAAGTATATATATAATTTTCATTCATATTAGGGCTTAAAAAAATCCAGGAAGAATGGAATCTATCATTTGAATTTCATTTGAATTATGTTGCTAGATTTTGTCTGAACAATTCAGCAAAATTAAGGTTATCCTCATAATAGCTAACTTCTTTTTGTTAAAAAAAAAAAAAAAAATCATAGACATCATAACTGAGCAACTGTCTCCAATAAGAGGGCACAAATAACTGCACTCATCCCCCACTAAGTTGTCCTCACCACAAAGTCAGTGGCAGAGTGCTGCTTGTGTTTTGAAGAAATTGAAAACACTGCCTGGGGCACTATCACATTACTGGTCATGAGGGAGCCATGGTAAGATCACTTTATGGAATAATCCCCAAAAATAGGCCGCTGTCTCCTCGTATTCTCTAACGCTGGATGGGCACGTAGCCAACCTGACTTTAGGTGCCCCATTCCCAAGTAAGACTGCTGATGGGTGATGATCGCAGTGATGCTTACTATGATGGTGTCATTATTTCTGAACCATATCCTCGACAACCGTATATTTTGGCAATAGATCTGCTTCAGTTAGTTCTTTTGTAGAAAGATCTAGATTTCTAGTTATGACATTGTATGTAATGAGACTAGCATGGCTTAGAGACATAAAGATATAAAGACCACCATTTAAATAACCATTGAAAATTTGAAATTAATAATGTGAGCCAGGATTCTAAGGGATTTTTGTAAAAAAAAAAAAAAAAAAATTATATATATATATTGTATTAATTCCTTGAATATAAGTTATACAAATAAATTATATTACATATTACAATATTATAAATTATTTTGTAAAATATTATTTCATGTCTTTATTGATATTTTCAGTATGATTAGTAGTGCAGCATATTAAATATTTCTTCATTTTACCTCATTGCATTTTTAAATGCAAAATTATAAAACTTTCTATTTGTTTCCTGTTTTTAAATCCCTGATTGCTAATTTTCAGTCCTTTACGTGTTCTTGAAACACCGGCAATTACAACATTAAATAATGTAAAAGAGAATGTAGGAAAGATCAAAGCTAAACATGTTTGAGTGCTATGCAATCTGTTTTCAATATTTGTGATGATCATTATCTTCATTCTTGCTATAACAGTCATCCACACTACACTAGTTATATCAACATTACCTTCAACATCAGCTCACACATCTATTCTCTCCCCTCCTCTCTCTTTCTCTGTGTGGTTCAGGTGAGTCCTGTAGAGGTTGCAGACCTTGTGCTGAACAGTGATGCACAGCCTCCATTACTGCTGTGCCTGCGTCCACATGGCCCGATCTGTTGTTTATGACGCTGACATGTGCAGTAATGGGGGTTTGTTTTTTTCCTGCACCTAAACATGGACCATACCATCATACCCAGCTTGTCTGAACTCTTAGCTGCTGCATTTGTGATAATAAATAATGAAATTTAAATATTTGTATTATTTTGTTATTCTTTAATAAACATTATAATTTATTTAAACTAATTTACTGCATTTATTTAATAAAAGTAAAAAAATTGTAAAAAAATAAAAAATAAAATAAAATAAAAATTGATGCAATAAATAAGTGCTACTATATATATATATATATATATATATATATATATATATATATATATACACACACACCGATCAGGCATAACATTATGACCACCTTCCTAATTGTTGGTCCCCCTTTTGCTGCCAAAACAGCCCTGACCCATAGAGGCATGGACTCCACTAGACCCCTGAAGGTGTGCTGTGGTATCTGGCACCAAGATGTTAGCAGCAGATCCTTTAAGTCCTGTAAGTTGTGAGGTGGAGCCTCCATGGATTGGACTTGTTTCTTCAGCACATCCTACAGATGCTCGATTGGATTGAGATATGGGAAATTTGGAGGCCAAGTCAACACCTCAAACTCGTTATTGTGCTCCTCAAATCATTCCTGAACCATTTTTGCTTTGTGGCAGGGCACATTATCCTGCTGAAAGAGGCTTGAGCCACCAGTGAATACCGTTTGGGTGTACATGGTCTGCAATAATGCTTAGGGAGGTGGTATGTGTCAAAGTAACATCCACATGGATGGCAGGACCCAAGGTTTCCCAGCAGAACATTGCCCAAAGCATCACACTGCCTCCGCTGGCCTGCCTTCTTCCCGTGCATCCTGGTGCCATGTGTTCCCCAGGTAAGCGACGCGCACGTACCCAGCCATCCATGTGATGTAAAAGAAAATGTGATTCATCAGACCAGGCCACCTTCTTCCATTGCTCCATGATCCTGTTCTGATGCTCACGTGCCCATTGTTGGCGCTTTCGGCAGTGGACAGTGTGTATTCTGACAACCTTCTGTCAGAATTAACTTCTTGAGCAATTTGAGCTTTGGTGCGAGTAGATCCAGAGGGGAGTGAGGTTTAGGGGGGTGAGTGTAACTGAGGCCAGCTAGTAAGAGCAATGCGAGTAAACCTCACTCCCCTGGCCTCAAGAGGCGCACTAGCCACTGATGCTAGAGGTTGTGGTCTTTAGCATCTTTGTTAGCGTGCCCACCTCCCATGCCGGAATCCCTGGTTCAAATCCCACATTTAGAGCAATGTGAGTAGAACCGTAGGGGTTACATTGGTGCCGTGACCCGGATGGGAGTGAGGTTTAGGGTGGTGAGTGTAATGAAGGCCAGTCAGTAAGAGCTGTATGAGTAAACCTCACTCCCCTGGCCTCAAGAGGCACACTAGTGACTGGCGCTAGAGGCTGTGGACTTTATCGTCATTGATAGCACGCCTGCCTCCCATGGCAGAAACGCCGGTTCGAATTCCCCTCGAAGCGGTGCGAGTAGAACGAGAGGGATGGGTAGCATTGGTGCCGTGACCCGGATAGGAATGAGGTTTAGGCGGGGTGAGTGTAACGTAGGCCAGCTAGTAAGAGTTGTGCGAGTAAACCTCACTCCCCTGGCCTCAAGAGGCGCACTAGCGTCTGACTCTAAAGGTTGCGGTCTTTCTTTGTTAGCGTGCCCACCTCCAGTGCCAGAAGCGCCAGTTAGAATCCCACTCTGAGTGGTGCGAGTAGAACCAGAGGGGTTACATATAGTAACAAAATGAAGACTTTAGTCATGTCAGTGGCCATATAAAATAGAGAAAGGAGGCTGAAGAGGAAAAAAAAAGAAGAGACACAAAGAAAAAACATCCACTGTTAAATGCCATGAGAAATATGAAAAAATGAAAGGTGTCTAGTTTAATGATGAAGAGATATTATCAAATATACTGAATGATGTGATTCCCAGCAGGATCTTGAGGGCTTCAGAGCCACAAGCGTATGAGAATGTGACATTAAAACATGGCAGCTGTCACTAACAAGGAAAGTCAGAATCAGTGCCCTGTTTTTGAGCTCAAATGCAAATATATGCTCTGTGAATATATGAAAAGTTAAACGCAATTACCCTGTCAAATTCTATTTTTTTTTTTTTTTTTTTTTTTGCATTTCTGAGATAAACAACTCTGAGAAGCATCTTCCTTCACAAAATAAATATCGTTCTACTTTACAGAGCTGAAAGAGTCTTGCGGCATTTTCATTCAAATTTGATGCAGGTGGTACAGCGTCTGCTTTCGGTAGCCTGGGGCTACACTGAAAATGCTCTTAAATTCTTTAAGAAGGCTTTTAAGTTAATCTAGATTGCAAATACAAGAGCCTTTAGAGAATTGCCAAAACTTTTTAACTAGAAGACCCTGTGTAGCTTAGGAAAAAGCAAAAATATCCAAACACTAAAGGTCCTTGTAACTGAACACAACAAAGGGTACTGTCTCAGAGACCGAACGCCTCAACATTCAAGTTCCCTGTAGATTTTCTCATTGTAGTCTCATATCATCACAGAACTCTGGGATTTCACTTGAACTCCCTCAAGACTTAGTTCACCCAAATATGAAAATTCTGTCATCTTATACTCACCCTCATCTAAATGTTCTTTCTCTGCAGAGCACAAAAAAAAAAAAAAGTTTTTTCCCCCTTTGCAATTACAATGAACTTTCTAAGTCTTTCTCCTTGTTTTGTAGATGTGATGTTTCATTTGTAAACAAATTATTGTTTTTAATGAATGGGTTGATCTGGTTCCCAAAAAAGTTCTGAATGAGTCATTCACGAATCAAACTGATCTGGATCTTGAATAAATGTACTGAATTTGGAGCTAATTCAGACCATTCATTCAAATCATTATTGTGAACTGAAAAACTGTTGTATGGACGACTCTTTGGTGCTTTTGCATTCTTTTTTTTAAAGCTTGAAAGCCTCATTCCCATTTGATTGTAAAAAAATATAGACATTTATAACAATATCAACCAGTACATTATTAAAAGGTTTTCTTATTGTGGTACACTGACAATAGAAATTCATACAGGTTTGGGATGACATGAGGGTGAGTAAATGATGGTTTTTGAGTGAAATGTTCCAACCCTCATGATTTTGCGATTTCATACAAAAACGTACAAAGCAGATTGTACAAATTCCCTCAAATTAGCCACCAGTTCACAAAATTGTAGTAGTTACGAATTGCTAGAGAGTTTGTTAAATATATTTACATCTATTTCTTGATTCCAAAAACCCAAACTTGACTTAAGCAAGATTTTTTTACATAGTAAAGTAGCATAAAAAGGACCACTGAAACCTAAAATGAATAAAATGACTTTTATGTCAACACATCAGGAGCTTAAGGGCGGAACAATCAGGCTTCTTTCTGTTTACTCTAATTTTTTCCAGCCCTGCTTAGTACATGCTGGGCACCTCGGAGGAGGGGGAGCTGGAGAGGTTACCCCCACATCTGGAGCAATGAGTTTGACCCCCTCGAAAGGGCGCAGAAGTTGCCCCCCGAAAAGGCGCAAACAAAAGCGTCGGCGAGAACGTCGGGGCCCTGCGCGCCATTCATCGCGCCTAATGACTTGTTCATTAAGAGTGATGATGGATAAAGACTTCTCACGCTGAGATGAAATCAAGATTTATACGCGCTGTTTCCGCACCCAACTCGTGGGAAGATCATCATCATTTAATTCTATCTCTGCGGCCGGTGATGGGCATCCAGAGAGCGGGTTATCAAACGGTGCAGTCAGCTGGCAAAACCTGCATGCAGACACACACACACATATACACACGCTCGCAAACACACGTGGGGAGAAAAAGAGAAAAAAAACACGCCTTTGGCACATCTGGAGTTTGCCGCCACAGCTGAGGGTGAGCTATAGATGCTGGCAGGAGGCCAAATCACAGAACGAGAGTGAGAGGAACAGAGATAGAGAGAGAGGGAGGAACACATACACGTTAGGACACCGCCAGTGTTAATCTCATCAAGGAAATTACTAACGAAAATGTTTGTTAACGAAGGGTTTTTGACTTTATAACGCTTGATAACATTAACAAAGATGAGACGGAAAAAATGAATCATGGCAATAATTAAAATACACTGTTGATGGAATGATGAAAATAAACAAAGTTGCAAAATAGGCTTATTAAAAATGCTTTTTGACATTGTATTTTATCATCTAAATTTTTTGCCTTTTTTTTTTTCTTGTGAGCATGTTGCTTTGTGTTTTGTTATTTATTGTCAAACCAAATTAAACATTCATTATCCCCAAAAAATATAGTACTAGAACTTACAATTGCACAGAAAATGCGTAACGTAATGAATACGTTGCTGCCACAACAATATAATGCAGTAAACAGTTTCTAAAACACAAAAAAATAGTCTAAAAAGCAAACTCAGTAACGTTATATTTTGCTAAATTGGATAAATCTTTTGTATGTTCAATACATGTTTAAATGTTTATAATTTTCTTAAAATGCGTGAACATTTTGGTCACACTTTAGGTTAGGGTCCAATTCTCACTATTAACTAACTATTAACTATGACTTTTGCCTCAATAAACTCCTAATTACTGCTTATTAATAGTTGGTAAAGTAGTTGATAAGTTTAGGTATTGGGTAGGATTAGGAATGTAGAATATGGTCATGCAGAATAAGGCATTAATACGTGCTTAATAAGTACTAATAAACAGCCAATATATAACTAGTTAATAGTGAGATTTGGACCCTAAACTAAAGTTCATTATCATCATCATTCTACACATTATCAAATAAAATGTAATTGCATGTAATTTCAAAGTAAAATTAACTAAAAAATAATGATTATAAAATGATGAAATCTTGACTAAATTTTAAAGATATTTTCACTAAAAGACAAAAAAAAAAAAGAAGTACAAATTAGCACAAGAAACTGCCAGATCCACACAGGTTCTTCTTGTTTAGATCCTGATCATTATTTATTTAATTATTTATTTGTTCACACCATATGTGTATATACTATCTTCTCCAAACTGAGATACTGCAGAAAGAGAAAAAACACACACCCTGAACATTAGTGTGTGCACTCACATCTCTGGCCCTGCGACCCACCTTCCTCTCTCTCTTCAGCTCCTTATCTCGAGGTGGAAATAGGCCCCAAGACACTTCATCAGTGTCCTTCAGCCAGCTATCTACAGCTCCCAACTTTTATTAAAACTTCAGCTCTTATCAGCTCTCAGGTAATTCAGGCATGACAAATTGGGCACCAGATGCCACCTCTATTTGAGGCCAGCACTCCATTCGTGCTCCCGCTCAGAGCCAATGGAAAGGTGGTGAGCTGTTGCATTGTGGGATGCTCACCTTTAGGCCTGATACGTCAAACGTTCACAACCTGTCATATTTTTTTAAATGATTTAATCATAGCAAGGACACTGAGAATAGTTCACCCCAACAAAAAAAAGAAAAAAGATAATTCTGTCATTTACTCATCCTCATGTTGTTCCAAACCGGCATGCAGTTGCTTTTTCTGTGAAACACAAATGTAGATGTAGCAAAGTTCGTTGATAAGGGAAGAAGGAGTTGGGAACCTGCAATGTTCATCAAACTTTTAATGACAAAATAAACAAACAACAAAATGAAAGTAAAGGACAGCCCCTCACGGATGACTCCCACATATAAACATAACAAAACACAACATAAATGTCCCAGACCTGGTCCTCTCTCACCTTCCTCTGTCATTGCTCCTTCTTTTATCCTTCCGGAGCTCCTCCATGGGATTCGAGACCTTTGTGGCACACAGGTGATGCTCATTAACACTCGCGCCACTAGCCTCGCTCCCTTCCCACGGCTCTCGGCTCCACCCTGCTTGCCACAGTAGACATTTATAAAAAATGTTTGGCATGTAACAATAGTTTATAGTGACCACATCAGTCACATTCCAAAAAGGACAAAAAATGAATTATGTTATGACTAACACTCAATAATCAAAGTCTTCTGAAGCCTCAGGTTTTTGAACTTTTTGATGCCAGAGACCCTGAGATATTGAGGATCCCCTCGTATATATTTTCAATAAAATATAAAGGTATTTATATACTTTAACACCCTTTATAGATAAAAATGTATACAATTTATACTATACTATTTAGAAAATACTTCACATGCTATAAAGCCAGCATGATGCTAAATAATTAAAAATGCTAAATGCTAAAGTAAATAATTAAGCTAAAATAAATTAAAATAAATGAAAAGGCAAAAAACATTAAAATATTATCTCTAAAATATTTACTTTGCATTAAATTAAAGCTGTTTTTTTTTTTAAATTACTATGACGGTACTGTCAAGAGTGCTTTTCATATTAAATACTCAAAAGTAGCTTTTATGGAAGCATAATATTAAAGTATCAATATTGCTTTATAACCTGCACTGAACAAGCTATAGGCAACAGGGGTGATACGAAAGTTGAATACAGACTATTATTTAAATTCACCATGAAATCCAAATGGACAATTCTTGTTTTTTATTTTGTTTTTTTATGGAATATTGCAGTATTTATTATAAAAGATTTATCTGTGATAGGGCTGCATGATATATCGCGATTTATCGCAAATTTTTACGTACGTGATTTGGCAAAGGCTTTGATTATTTTATGCGCAGCTTGTCAGAGCTGTACGAGTTTGAGTCGTTTATTTTGCACATTTAAAAGAGAGCAACACGCGTCAAACATGTTTCCAGACATGAGCAGTTATTAATATATTGTCAAACAGAAGACAACATTTATGTGATCAGTAGTGATCAGTGATAAGTGATCAGTAGTAAATGCTTCTCCATCTGAAAGCCAGAAGGCGCTCTTGTGCAGAAACTCTAAATATGCCCTGCCGTAGAAGTAGATAACGTGTCATTCCAGGAAATCCCTATGGCATCATACTATCGCTGTAGCTGAATAAACAGAAAATTGAAATGCTTTGATTAATTAAACATCTGTGTAAGAAGCCACATCATCTCACAGAAGGATGCTCAACTGTCGTTATGAAGTGAGTTTGGAGTAAAAACATGTTATTAAATGTTGTCTTCTGTTGGACAATATATTAATAACTGCTCATGTCTGGAAAGATGTTTGACGCGTGTTGCTCTCTTTTAAATGTGCAAAATAAACGACTCAAACTCGCAGTTCTTTCAGATGGATTAGCATTTGGTGCCATACTTCATTGAAAAGCTGCACATAAAAATAATCACAGCCTTTGCGATTTCATAATCGCACTAAGAATTGCGTTTAAGCGTGATTTCAATTTTATTTTTCGTATCGTGCGATAAATTGTGCAGCCCTAATTTGTGCCCTCATAACCTTTAATCAAAATAACTTCCCCTTTCTCTTCTTTAATATCTCTTTTCTTCTCTGATGATGTGTTTACTGGCATGAGGGCGGGATAACCTGTCACTCACATGACATCACAGCAATAGGCAAACCAAAACAATCCAATTCCTGATGGACAAAATCAAGTCCCGCCCTACATTTTTTCTTGTTTGAGAGGCTGATATACATCGAGATAGGGAAGAAAAGATTATTGCAACTTAGTTTCATGCTGACTTTAAGGAAGGAGAGATTAGTAAATAAACAAATGAATGAATGAAGTTTTAATTTCTAACTGCTTTAAGCTAGGGCTGTCAATAGCTCATGATTAATCTCATGATTTCCAACCAGTGTTTAGAAAGAAAAGTCTTTTTTTCTAAATTTTTCCCTCCTGAAATTTCCAGTGGACCATAGTTTATAACCTTCTGTTCTGAATATATATGTGATAGTTTTGTGAGAGGAGCAGACTAAAATTTCATTATTCACTGATAATTTTGCTCTCCCGTGAATCTTGAGTCCAGCCTCTTTTAGCATCCAGATTTAAAAAATGGCAAGTCACGTTTGGTTACTACACACACAAGAGTCATTATCAGACCGAAGATCAGAGCGATACATTACGAGGCGGCCTTGTGTGTGAATTCTGCAGGCAGTCACGGCAACCTCATATTTACTGTCCACCACGGTACACATTTCACAATGGCCCATTCTAAAGATAGGGCGCTGTTTATTGCGCTTTTAAAAAAGGCTGAATATGGAGCAAGTTAGCTGAACCTTAGCGTGCAAATGATGTGTGCACTCACTTAAATAAAATCACGCCGGCCCCAGGAGACTGCACTGAAAATCAATCAACAGCCAGACGTCCCACCGTACAATATAACTACATATTAAACTGATGTGATAGCGCAGCATTAATATAGACTCATATAGACAGGCCCCAAACTCAAAACACACAGAACAGGTCCTATGCTGACAGAGACTTTTCAGAAAAGTGCACAACATATATTCGCTTTAAAAATAGCACCATAAAAAAAGAGTACATGTCACAGGACAGGGACAATAATTGAATATACCAGACTGGATTCAGCTGAAGCCCTGTCCAGCAGTGCATTGAGAAGCTGACAATAATGAGCTCTCTACACAGAACAGGAGAGAGGATGAACCCAGGGAGAGAGGAAGGGAGGGCCACACTGGTCTGGACCCTTGACGGGAGATTGTATGAGGACCCTCAGTCGTAAATAAGAGCCCCTGATGGTGTGGGCTCAGCGGACGTGAAGCATGAGATTGAAAACCAAAGGCATGGGACACAGAGAGAGAGACTGCTGTACTGAACACTGCATAACTCTGCTGACAATCACTGGCTTGTCACCAGCTCACACACACACAGATACAGAACATGCACGTCGATTCAAGCTGAGGGTTCCAAAAATGTTAATATATATTTTTCACAAATGATTTTTTTGCCACATGAATTTATAAAACACTTTTGTGCCTGTAATAACAATATATATGTTACAACAAAAAATATATGGTGATCTAATATAGACTGGTTAAAAAAAACAATGATAATAAGGTAACATTTTTACAGTGTCCTTTTCACACGTTACAAGCACTTACTGTAGTAATAACTGTAAATTATGCATAATTACATGCAACTGTTCCTATGCCAAACCTTAATCCTAACGTTAACTCTATAGTAAATAAATGTAGTGGTAACACTTTAGTATAGGGAACATGTATTCACTATTAACTACGACTTTTCCCTAATTTACTACTTATTAATAGTTAGTAAGGTAGTTGTTAGGTTTAGGTATTAGGTAGGATTAAGAATGCAGAATAAGGTCATGCAAAATAAGGCATTAATATATGCTTAATAAGTACTAATAAACAGCTAATATTCTTGTAATATGCATGCTAATAAGCAACTAGTTAAAAAACCCTAAAATAAAGTGTTACCAATGTAGTTCATTAATATTACTCAGTACTTAAATGTATAATTACACTGTAATTATACATTCAAATAAATAAATGCATTTTTTAGTAAATTATATATAAACATAAACATATTTACTTTCTTAAAATTTTAATATTTAACAATTATTTATATATTTTTAAAAAATAAACATGGTTAATACATATTTTAATATATATATATATATATATATATATATATATTTGCTTGTCTGTGCTTGGTGTTCCAGACAAACTGTTAGTCTGTGCATTGCTCTGCAACATGCTCTGCTTCTTTTGACTGTATTTTCATTGGCAGACATACATTAAGTAAAATAAAAGTTTCTCCATAAGCTCACAGACAATTTTTCACAGCCCAGGTCCTGCTAATGGCCTTGTCTCTCATGTGTGTCCACCCACAAATGAAAGATAAAAAGAACAAGGAACATAACCAAATCATGTAAATTAAAAATATATTTCAAAACATGGCCTCTAAGTGAATCACAATTACATGAACACACATAATCAGATTCATCTGCCGCTATCATTATTTCAGCCAGGCTTTGTGCGATTGGCTACCCTCACCCACACCCCCACCCCTCCCCGCTTTAGGTTCCTTTCCGTCACATGAGACGAGTCTCTTGGCCAGGATGCCAGCTGTTAGCCTGGGCTAAAATGTGTTTTAAGTGCTGCTGCAGGCTGGTAATGCGCCGCACAGCCTGCCAGGCCGCAGGCCTCTGAAGGCAAATGAGAGAATCAGTGGTTAAAAAGCAGGCCTTCACTTGGGCCCAGGCCAGAATTTAATCTACTGCACGGAGCCGTGGCATTGCCCGGGGGGTACGGGCTGAGATTTGTCTTTGCTCTCTGTCTCTTCCCTCCTTCCCTTCATCCTTCTGAAAATCTTTTCGCTGGAGCTCCATGTTGCTGAGTGCCTATGGGCCCTGGCACAGAGATGCATCCTACTTTGAGTCAATTAGCGATTCGAATTAAAGAGTAGCACAAAAAGCCTTCAAAGTGAATTAGCTAAAACAAGCAATCTGGATTGGTCGCTGAGTAATGTAGGACTCTCAGTCATTAGAGTGTGCAACCAAATGCTGGAGTTGTCTTTTTTTTCATGTGCTTTACATTAAATTTACATTTGTGTCTGTGCACCAATTAAAGGGTTAACAACAAGCTGTTTACCCAAACTCCCCCAGGAGTTACTCAAGGACACAGGCAAACATCACCTGAGACCACATTCTGTCAAAACAATAGAGCAAAAGCAACCAGCCAAATGCCTTCCATGCTCATTTAAAACAAAATGTAGAGTTATAGGAACCTGAAAAACCAGCTCTAATTCAGAACTGTTTCTATATAATTAATTTTCATGATGTTTGGTTCAATTAACATTCTTCTGGTGCGGAGAGGACACTATACTAAAATAGCTGGACAGTGTTACACTGTAAAAAAGAATAGTTGGTTTAACTTAAAAAAGTAAGTTACCTGGCTGCCTTAAAATTGAGTTCATTGAAATTAAAAGTACAATACAGTGAAGGCGATTGGTTTAATCAACAGAAACTCAAAATATTGTTATCTGAACCACATTAATTTTATTCAACAAAAGAAAAAATGGCTCATCAGTCTCAAAGACAAATCTTTTGACTTCAAGTCCAAATTATAATGAAAAGAAATTGATGTTCCCAAAAGTAGCATTGTTTTTGCTTTGTTACTGATACTTCGGAACTAAAATAATTGTTAATGGAATCATTACAGAATCAGAACTGTCATTTGAAATCAGAAACAGAATCATTAAATTCCTTAGGATTCCCATATATAGCTGACTGGCATGGACTCACTGTTATATTATCAGACTCTCAACTCATATGACAACCTTCAAAAGAAAGAGATTTTCTTAATTTTTTTTTTTTTTTAAATGAAACCCATCTTGACTCATTCTCCCAGTTTCACAGACAAGGCTTAAGCTAGTCCTAGACTAAAATGCAAGTTTTAGCTTTTTTAACTAAAAGCAACTTGTACTGACATATCTTAAAATATGTCAGTGCCATTATTTTATCTCAAGATGCATACCAGTAATATTTTTTTCAAGTATACATGTATAGAAGTTACTTAAATCAGGGTTCCCACTCTAAGCCAAATGTCAAATTCCCTGATATTTCCCTGACTTTCACTGACTAAAAAGGTGAATTTCTATGACCTATAATTAACGGAAAAACAGGCCGCTGCCACCTAAATACAGACAGTATTTTAAATCCATCCATTTGCAAGCTTTATTTACTTGTTTACAGACTTTTTAGTACAAAACTAAGTTAAACACACTATTTGTGTGTGTGTGTGTGTGTGTGTGTGTGTGTGTGTGTGTGTGTGTGTGCTTTTAAATGCACTTTGATATTATTCTGTACTATTTCTACAGAAATTAATTTATAGTTTTTATTCTTACATGGGTTAAACGCTCTAGAGGATTTTCTGTTTGTCATCAAGTTCATCATTCAGTCTTTTTATTTCTTCACATTTAGTTTTTGCAGACCATCTTAGACTGTTTGACACTTGGCTATTTCTGTAAAATGGTTGTTAGGTGACCAGATTTCTCATGATGGAATAAAGAATTTTTTTATTTCACGATATATATACACATTTATTTAACATCTTTTGTTGTTTTAATAACATTAATGACAAATATTTGATTAGACTACTATCCCTTTAAGACCGAATCCTTGGATTTAATACAGTATACTGACACATATACTGTTTTCACCCACCTATTTACGTCCACTTAAGCCATAACCGACTGTATTTACGTGAGATACTCCACACGATGAACATTTTGACAACTATGTGTGCATTTGACCATTCAGGCGCAAGAACTGATCGCGCGCGATAGAGTGCTTCTGGTGTGTGTCATTCAGTGCGATTTGGCCTATCCCGCCTTCACTAATTAACAACGAATTGTGATTGTATGGTAATTTCGTTCAATGACGAATTGATTGGGCTGTTCTTGCGTGACAACACTACTATTACTACTCCTTCTATGATCACCCAGTTGTAACGAAGTTTTAAAAAAGATGAAATACGGGACAAATCATGATTTTTTTTTTTAAAGGTCGGGACACTAAAAATAGAGCTGAAATACGGGACTGGGACGTGTGGTCACCCTTTTTTATGATTATTTAAGTCTGAAATAATTGTTAAATAAATGATTAATTATTTAAGTCCTGGAAAACTTATCAGAAGTAATGTTGGTAGTTTATCCAATATGCATATATTAATTTATTCATATTTATTTACTCTATCACGGTGAACGACGGTAACGACCAATTTGAAAATTCTGTGGGACTGGCACTAGGGGGCGAAATGTGACAGTCCTATCCTAATGTCGTGTGCAGTGAAAAGGTGGTCTTTTTTTGTTTTTTGTTTACCATGTCCTAACAAGCTAAGACACGACTAAATCAATCATAAATCACAGCCAATCATAACCAGTGTGTTCGCAGCTAAACACGAAAACCAAACATAAATAAAACCATTAAACATTATTCAAAATACTGACAATCTTTGTCATGAAATACACTTGCTTGAGCTTTGCATAATATTAAAATGGTTTGAGCTTAAATATCTTTTTGCATGACTTTAGCCACGATGGATAATTTAACGTTACCTCAGATTTTGAAAAGAAATGAAAGGAAACAACAACAGCGTTCAAACTGTAAGTAATAAATACTTTTCTTTGTGCATTTATGTCCTTATGCCCTCTGTATGACCTGAACTATTAGCTGCAAAATCCCAGAAATATAGAAACCATTTAAAAAATAGAATCCTTGTGTGGCGGCTGGTTAGGACAGTCTTTTGAAGTGGTCATTTTGAAGCCAAAGCTCTTGAAATTTACATTTTCCTGGCATGTTTGCCTTAGTTAACAGGTACAGGTGACTGCATTTGACTTAAGTGATTGCCAGTTGACGAGCGGGAATGGGATAAAATGCAGCTGAAAAGTAGCCCAACTAGCCTATATGCAAAACGTGTGAAACAACGCGGAAAAAAAAAAGGTATAGAAAAATTACATTTTAATAAATGGAAACTAAAATTTAAAGCAACAAACAAAATTCCCTCGATATTCCATGACTTGGACAAAAAAAAAAAAAAAAAAAAAAAAAATTCCCTGACTTTCAGTGTCTGGAATAGACCTTTTAAAATGCCATGATATTCCAGAAATTCCATGACCCGTGGGAACCCTGTTAAATATCCTAATTGAACTAAGGCCTAATCCTAGTTTAGGCCAAGCCCTGTCTGTGAAACCGGGCCATTATGTTTGAATTCTGCACAAACCACAGTTTAACCTCAAAGACCTGAATCAGGGTTGGTGTTTCCCTTGTTTTCCATATCCTCACTTATTTGAAAAATAAGCCAATTCCCTCAACAAAAATGCATTTGGTTTGGCAATTTGTTTTGTTCTTCAACTTTACTGGATAAACTGGACTTGGGTAGGATCAGCTGGTGATAAATCGTGTCCATTAAGCTTGGATCCTGTGCACCTTAAAGTAAAACACATAGCAAAAAAGAAGGAGATCATTAGGAAAATGAGGAGAGACCTGAACTGTGTTTGTGAGAGTCGGAGATAAATGATAGCATCTCACTCTGGTCCATTATGGATTCTATTTATACAGCCGTCCTCAGAGGAACAACGCTGGTCCACAGCCTCATGTAGAATTAGGTTACCAGCGTGTTTGGAGACTCTTCTCAGCAATAAATAAAAATGGATTGAAACAACGCAGTTGCAATGTTCATCATTTTGGTGACATTTTTACTTATGTCTTTAGCATTTATGTATTACGTTTACTATACTATCTAATGGTTTACAAGAGGCTTAAGTTGTTGTTGTTGTTTTTTTTTGTTTTTTTTTGTTAAACAGGACTAATAGAAAATAGAAAAATGACACCAAGAAACCATCTGAATCAATGCACCTGTGTTTTTGAGGGTACACCAGCAGCAGTCCTAGTTTACCTGAAACCCTAGATGAGACAAGACAGTTGTATTGAAGATTTAGTTGAGTACCTAGGTTCAAAATAATGTTTAAATGAATAAAAAATGCAATTGAACTTTACATACAGTGATCACTATACTGTACATTTTCGTTGAAGAAAATATAAGCTTTTGACAATACAATTAAATTGTTAATTTTGATTATCAATTAACTCTTTTTGTGTTCTACAGGAAAAATGTCATACGAGTTCAATGATGACAGAATTTTTGATTTGAAGCAAGTGTGACTCATTTCAGACAAACACATTTACCTACAATAATCACTGAACTTAAAGTCGGCATGATCAAAATGAATCAAAATGTCAACTCAATCTTCCAGGACTTCTCTTTGGAGATGTATGTTGACCTTATCCACCCCTATCTTACAATTAACTGAAAGCTTGCATTCAGATCTGCCTTCATCTACACTGTAAAAAACAATAAGTAAAATGTACTTACTCAAGTTTTTGCATGCATATTTTTAAGTAAATTTCAAATATGGAATTAAGTAATTCTACTTAAATAAGTAAAATAAGTAATTTGAACTTGGCCAGTAAAAGGTTGAGTAATTTCTACTTAGTTGAAGTTTGTTTTGCAATACATTTTACTCAAAAAATATAACACTGAATTAAACTACACTTTTAAAGTGTATGCTTTACTTGGAAACATCTAAGTAAATAGTACAATAGATATTGTATAGACACCATATCTACATATTAGAAGTAACGCGGCACCTGAACACAGAGACCTCAATACTTGGTACACAATCCACAATGATGGTAACATTCGATGGATTGTTTTTGAATGTGAATGTGGCATTTTGAGTAGAAAATGAACTCCACATGTCAGGTTAGTAAACATAACCATAAAAGCAATGATAAAACAGTGTAAATACAGCTAAAAAAACAGTGATTCAAGGCCCAGTGCATGATGGGAACACCAGTATCAGAAAAGTTGAGTAGTTTTACTTAATTTTATAATGTTGATATTTACACTTTAATTTCTACAAGCTTAAATTGAGTACTAATATAGAATTTACTTTAATTCTTGCCTGAACTTACTTATACCATAAAATCATTTTTTTTACGATGTAATCATCAACCAATAGATAGAAGCAAGTCCCTCCCTACTCAAATGTACATCACAAGACGGAAGAAAAAATCTGTCACTACTTGTTATATCGCGACTTTAAAGAGGACCTATAATGCCCCTTTTATAAGATGTAATAAGTCTCTGGTGTCCCCAGAATGTGTCTGTGAATTTTCCAAAATACCTCACAGATCTTGTTAAATTTGCTCCTATTTGGGTGTGAGCAAAAACATACAGTTTTTGTGTGTCCCTTTAAATGCAAATCAGCTGCTGCTCCCGGCCGCTTTCCAAAATAAGGTGAAGCTGTAACAGCTCGCGCTTTGGTTGCTCAACAACAACAAAGCTGGAGAATATCACGCAGCCAAAATGACGATTGTCAGTAACGGTGTTACATTGTTCAAACCGGAGTCAGACACTGATGGAGAGACTCAAGAAGAAGTTACAACTTTTAGAATGCAACCGGATGTTTCTGAATAGTTAGTGGATAAATGTATGTAGTTGCTGTGGAGTTGATTCAACTCATCGACTAGCATGTGCCGTCATGTTAATCTTTTGTGTAAATCCAGTGTTGAATTGACCCTTGTCTGATTCTGTGGGCTACAAAAGAAGATGTAATGCTGGATGTTCACGTTTTTTTATATACAATGAAAGCAAATAGTGTCCAGGGGCTACCAAGCTCTAAAACTGACAAAAAAGCACAATAAAAGAACCAAACCAAGTCCATAAGGCTCAATATTCCAAGTCTTCTGAAGTCATTTGATAGCTTTGTGTGAGGAACAGACTGAAATTGCTGAAAATTTCCCTTACATTTACTGTAAAAAAAAAAAAAAAAAGTATGTAAACAAAATGGATAATGTACTTCCTGAAAATTACCAGTACATTATCTAGTAATTTTACAAACATTTCTGTTAACCCTAAAACACAACGCAATGAAGTTCAAAATTCAAAATACCGGTAAAACACCTACAAAAAAATTTATGTCAAATTAATACAGTACATTGTGCCCTATTTTTACAGATTTTTTTTCAATAAAAAAATGTACATATTAAAATTTGGCACATCGCAATTGGTTACAAGACATGAGAACCAATGATGTTGGCATCGTAGATGTCAAACCTGGCCTGGTGCTTCTTGATGCGCCTTATTTGAATAAACGTGAATGAGATTTCACATTCTGTCACCTCACGCACTCTAAAGTATGTTTGAGACACCAACCTTCCCTGTTCTTCCTTTCTGACTGACATAGTGATCTGGGCTCTGATAGGCCCCTTGTCACAGTCCTAACGCTCTGACGCAGGTTAACCTCGCTCGCTCTGCAAATGAGAATTTGACTGACAGTGCAGCGTAGGGGAGTGATGTGGAAAGAGGATGGCTGGTGTTCCCCGCTTTGTCCAGGCTGCTGCTCCCCCATCTTCAGGTGGAACAGAAGCGAAGGAGCATAAATGATTGCCCCCTGTATTTTTTCATTAGACTTTCCTTTTGTTACTGGATACATAAATCGGCACTGGCACAATGCAATATGTATGGTGCTGCTCCACCTGCGGACGCGAGGTAATGGCTGCCATGTCACAGGAGTCAGGGATGATAAGTGAACCGCGGTGAATGTTAATGATAGTGATCATTCTGGCCTGCTCCACCTCTCCATCTTCCCTCTCAGGCCCTGTGTGTCACCGCCCGTGTGGCAGGGTTCAAGGGAGTAAAACGAAAACAAACGCTCAAGGTAAAGAAAGAAAGGAGCATAGGAACAAGGGTTGGCATGGATGGATAGGAACAGCTATGGCATGTAAGCAGCACGAGTGCTTTAAATAAAAATAGTGACCTGTGAGTTTAACTCCACTTGTTCTGTTTGTTTTTTTCCGTAACTTCCTGTTTAGTGTCCAAAGCAGTGAAAAAAAACATGAACACATTTACATACATTTACTCCATGGATTTTTAGTATGAACTCAACAGAAGAATGAATGCATTATAAATATGTGGATTGAAACCTATCTGCTGGACAACGCATCAAACAGGTCATGTGACTGGATATTTTACTAATAATAATTAGAACATTAGAATATTCTGATTTATCACAAATTAAAGATAGAAGGAGAGAGAGAGGGGGGCAGATGGAGAGATATAGATAGTGTTAAATATTATTATGTAGGCTAACAAATAAAAAATATAGTAAAACAGAAAATTTGTATTGTTTCCAACTTGAATGTGTGACATATAATAACAATGTCCAATATATTATAAAATGTAACACATTTAAGTTGGAAACAATGTTTCCCTGGTGCAACATGAACACCCAAAATAACAGTGTTATGATGGATTCTGTTATTGTGTTAGTTTTAGTCGGGTTTACACGTGTTTTAGTTCAGTTTCCTGTGTTTGAATTTGTTACCATGGCTTGTCATTGATGGTTTGAGTTGTTGCACTTGATTTCGTTGATTAGTTTGCCTTGGTATTTAAACCCTGTGTTTGTTAAGTTCATTGTCCGTTCACGTCACATTACACCAGTTATTCTGAGGCCTGTTGCATGAAGCCAGTTTCAGTTGCTACCAAGGTAATTTTGAGATTAGATTGTGCAAACTGGTTTTCGGGCTCAAGAAGGTGGATTAGTTTTTAGCGATGTTCATCGCGATGGTAACTTACGCTACATGGCTAACCTGCTAGGCTACTCAGGAGCAGGTTTTATTCTGGGTTAGAGATCGAAAACCAAAACTGACATGTATCTAATGTAATAAAGCCACTCCCCCTGTATCTCTCACGCCAAATTAAAGAAGTTTATTGTGAAAAAAATTTTTTTTGCTGCTAGTTTTATTATATTATATTTATGTAAAAAAAAAAAAATTTAATCTTTAATATATAGGCTAAACGTACCTATTAAGCTCAAGTACCCATTAAGCACACTACCATCTTTGAGCTCAGATTATAAAAAGAAAAAATAATGTATTATCCTACTTGATGTCTTAACCAATTGATGTGTTTGTTATTACATACCTCCTGTAATTTCAAGAAAATCAGACCATTGCACACTGAGATATGGGTATCCATTGTGTTCACATTGTCTGGCGGCCATTTTGAAAGCTGTCTGAAAAGGAGTCTCTTAAATGTGCATTTTTAAGGTGCTTAAGCCTTTTTTGGGGGTAGTTATAACTACTTACTGCAAAATTAAGAGATTAATGTTTAGACTTTTGCATAGTATAACCTGGAACCTGTATGTGGGAAATAATTACAGTTAGATCAAAAAGATTTTTAGCAACATAGCGCAGATGCTACAGAACATAGTTAGCTTACTAGCTGTATAAGATTGTTTGCTACACAAATATATTACTTTACAGGCATTACTGGCTCATAATTTTAAATCCATATTATACATTTACAGTATACTGATGGTCTGTGGTTTTAAACTGCTGTGATTTTTAAAGACTTCATATTATTGTTAGGTGAGCTTAACTGCTTCAGTGTGACATCAATAAGAAAAAGTATAATTTCATAGATATTGTCAATAATAGTTGTTCATATTAAAATATGTATAAACTTAATACATGACCTAGATTATTTATTTATCAAAATCTTGTCCTTTAAATTTAATGTAATAATTAAAATATATATAATGTAATATAATGTAAATAATTAATTAAAAATTGTTGCTGCATCAATTTAATCTCAGTGTGCTCCCTTTAAGCTCATCCACATTAAATGTCTATGTAAATACTTCATAAACAGACTTTAAATATTAACTGATGGTTGTCACTTTAAGTTAATCTTTATAAAATGATTAATAACTTATTTTCACAGCCTTAAAGGGTTAGTTCACCCAAAAATGAAAATTACCCCATGGTTTACTCACCATCAAACTATCCTAGGTGTATATAACTATATTTCAGACTAATACAATCGGAGTTATATTAACATTTTTGGTATTAAATAATGTCCTGGCTCTTCCAAGCTTTATAATGACAGTAAATGGAGGATGAGGTTGTGAAGCCCAAAAAAGTGAAACCATCCATCATAAAAGATATCCACATGGCTCCGGGGGGTTAATAAAGGCCTTCTGAAGTGGAGTGATGCATTTGTGTAAGAAAAAGTAACTTTAAAAACTAAAATAACTAGCTTCCGACAGATGGCCGTATACATTTACGGCAAAAGAGTGAACTCTGAGTTGACATAATGACGAACGCGGAATCGGTCGAGGATGTTGCATGATTTTTTTTTTTTTTGTGATTGACAAATAAAACATTTTTCATTTATTTAAAAAGGTTGTTTAAAATAAACAAGAAATTTTAATAAAACATGTTGTGAGCTTAATGGCAACAGGGGTGTGCTTAAAGGGTACAAAAATGTACCCATTAAGCACAGCCAGACTTTTTGCATTTAATGATGTACATCTTAATTGAAATGCATTTGTCCTTTAAAATAAAATTAAATATTATTGTGTGAGAGATTAATATTTTATTTTAACATAACTTCTTGTACTGAAACCAATATCCTGTGCAGTAAAAATGTCTCAATGTAGATTTTGGTGAGCTTAAATAGGTACATTTACCCTAACGCTTTTAAACAGACTAAACTTGTGTGTTCTTTTGAGCTCTTATTATTTAAAGTCCCTCTGTAGTCAATAATTTTATCCTGTAAAACTCATCTTTGATTACCAAAATTATACATTTAAACTTTGTTTTTTTCCTGTGAAAAAAAAAATTCTTAATGCCTTAAAATAGCTTGAATGTAACTCTACACCCTTACCTCATTTAATATACATGGGTCTGAATATAATAATTAGCCCCGCCTCCACTCACTCGCACAAGCTCAGACGAGATCCACTCGGTCAACTTACTGAAGTAAACGCTGTGGTACACAGTGGTATCGCTTTTTACAACGCCGGACACATAACGGTAATTAATATGATTACTGTTTTGCTTGACTATGTTATCAAACAGCTAATAATATGTTGCTAATGTTACACAAACTATGTTCCCGTTCGCAAGTCAGACAGCTGTCTTCTAACAATCAGTATCCTTAGAAACGCTTTGAACAACTCAGAACGTCAGTGGAGAAAGGCATATAGTTCCCCATAACATAGTAATATACATCAAACACCCGCCATATTGCTAAATCTACCCGATTTTTCATATCAACAGAAAAATATACTGGGATAACCTTCTTTTGAGACTTACTTGCGTGGTCAGTTAATGATATGCTAAAGCCCGCTGGCATGTTGACGTGATTGGTTACATGGTAGTTTGTGACGTCACAAAACACCAGTGATTTCAAACCGCAGGTTTGAGACTGTCTTTAGATCACTGCAGTTTTAAAGAGAAAATACTCAGCAATGGTGTTGACTTATGAATTTGCAAATGGTTTGTCTTAAAGCATGTTAAAAACACCAGATAGACATATGAACAACATTAAAAACTTGATTTTCACCACAGGGGGACTTTACATTCAGTTGATTCATTGATATGGTCACATATTTTCTTTCAGCTGCCTTCCCAAACTCTCGCTGCAGCATCAGTGTTTATTCCTGCCTTGTAAATGCGTTTAAATCCATATTTTTCATAACAATCTCTTCATCTTCAACAAAGAAGTGAATTGTGCAGTCTCTTGACACATTCATGAATGTGTGCACATGTGACATATTCAGGTGCATGCGCTTCAGTGTTAATCACAAACTCTTGATCAAAACCCTGAGTAGACAAAGAACGTCCCTAACCCTATCTCTAACCCTACTGTTGTGAGCCCACTGAACCTGATCTAAACCAGGTTGGATTTGTATGGTTTTGTCAACTCTAAACTTTGTTCAGCTAGCTTCATGCAACAGGCCTCTGTTCATGTTTTGGAGTCATAGTTTTGTTTTTGAGTTTGTATTCAATAAAATTGTAACATGCCTGCACATAGATCCTACTCATCTCATCTTTGCCACAATCGCACGTGACATATCTTATGAAATTTAATTTTATATTAAGATCAATACTAAAACATTTCCCTTTAAGAACACGCAAAAACAACACAAAACAATTTTACTTTGTTCCCACTTGTTGTGTTGTTGTTCTATTCTGCACAATGTGTTCTTGAACACATGCAGACGAGCCACAATATGGTTAATTGCATTGCGAGACGCTTATCTTTTTTTCTTTTTTTTTTTTTTGATTAAGCACACGGGCGGAAGTTGAGAACAGGTGGATACAGACAGATGTTGTAATTTACATTGAGAAACATGCCTGGGGTTCATATCTGGCCATTGTTGTAAATGGCTCTGACAACCTGCACACAAGCTGTGCTTGCCACCAGTTCCAGACACACTAATGAAAGCTGACAATATCTGGACAAATGAAATGGGCTCATCCCTATTACAAAGTATGCACGGATTGGGTGAACATCTTTGCGTATGACCTTATTTAGGGTGAGAAGTAGCTTTTGGAAGTTCTACGTTGTAGTTCTATTGGAACATGACATGGAACATCATAGAGGTGATAAAAATTCTAAATCAATGTTAAGTCAAATGTTAAAGTTTAACATGTTTATTAGCTAAGAGTAAAAAAAAAAAAGTTTTTATGTGGCTGTGAATTAGAAATAAAATAACGTAAATTTCTGAAACAAACACTCTTTAACATGTTTTTTAACCACTTTGTTGGTTGGGAAAATAATTGGATCAAAGTGAGACTGGATTTTAGAGAGGTCAATCACACACTTCCTCTTGAGTATTTCTAATGTTGCAATTTAACATTTTAGAATCATTTAATATATTATTTTTTTACTGCAATTTGTTACATAAACAGCCAAACGGGGGGAAAGCAACTTATCATTTCTTTCTAATTAGTATTTTTCAGAAATAGTCGAAGATAAACATTTAATTAAGCCTTGATCCATTTCTTCATGTTATTTCACTGTTGTTACTTAGTTCCTTACAGGCAATGAATGTGAATGTCACTCCCATCTGGAGCTTGTGAGCCTTTTGTAGATGCACATCAAGCAGTCGAAATGTGACAGGACTTATAATGGACTCAGAGCGGCAGAATGCCTCCGAAAGCGGCCCACAACAGTGTCTCTGAATTACCCTGCCTCGCCGAAGATGACGATTAGATACGCCGAGGACACTGCAGGTGCTTTCTACCGGTGGCGTTTCCTTATTAGTCAGATGTCACTCAAGCCTGTTTACAATACCAGGTATCTGCTTTTGATTTGCTCTGACAGAAAACTGCATTTTAACATCTCACGAGTGTCCAAACAAATACACAATTACGTACACACACACACACACACACGTATAGACTCATCTTCCACACTGTAACTCCATCCTTCAATTCCACACAGAGCTGGACCAATTATTTTCTGCTGTACCAGCATTTCCAAAGCAGCAAGAGAGGGAGAAAAAAACAAACAATACACCTCTCGGCGACACGCACACACAAACACACAGCACCCATGTCCTCCCACCCTTCTCCATTACTCAGCCTTCTCCTTGTCTAACTTTGCCAAAGTCTTTGGAAGTAGCCAAATGCGGTCATGCCTGCTTAGCTTCCTGGACGGATTGTGCCAGAGAGGGAAATAAGACACAGATGTATACAAACACAGGGTGGTGCCAGTTGCGAGACAGTTAACAGCTTCATCTCCACCTTCTCTCCCCCTGCAGCCGGGCACAGGTGGGGTATAATTAGGTTCCTCTCTCCACAGTTCAAAGTCAAGCCTTTACCAGTTGTGACAACCGAAAGGAGGCTACATCCCCATGTACTCACCGCTATCCTACAATCTCTCTCCCCCAAAAAACTCTACGAAATGAAAATACGGTAAGTTGGTCCCAGCTGATGCCAGTGGGCACGTCTTACAGCGTCGGCAGCTAACAGTTTGAGTTGGCATGGGTGAGCGGTGAGGGCCAAGTTTTCCCAAACACACCTTACCTTCGCACTTGCAAACGCCCTGCTGAAGACGGAGTCCCAGACCAGAGCTTGAGCTGTCAGTCTAGACGTCCTTCACAAGTTGAGCTTTTATCTGGCTTTGAGGAGGAAGAAAACCAGAGGGGGTTTTGGTGTAAAACTGAGATTTATTTCCATCAAGTCACATCATATCAGCCAAATCGGCCAACTCAGTGCTGAGGAGAGAAATTACCAAAGATGCTTTTGATTGTGGGGACTAGAGTGAGAGGGAAAACAAGACAACACAGTATGCTTGACAACTTCAGACAGACAGCAAAACCACAAAAAGGAAAAGAAACAGCCTTATTGCCAAATTCAACACTGCTCTTTTTCAAAATGTCTCCAATAAGGCATGAATGTTTGGAAACCACACTACAGAACCCTCATAATTTATGATACCATGTACAACCCAGTGTTTACATAGTTACAAAGATTTTTTCAATCAAGATCCAAAAAACAAAGTTGCGCTGAATTGTTCCTGCGAACTGTATGAACTATAAAAATGCACTAGATATTTACACTTTCTGAAGAAAATGTGTTTGCTGCTTGCACAATTCAGTCCATCTGTTCAATCGAATCTGCCTAGGACCCCAGGGGGTTGCTGTTTGTAATGCCTGATCAGACTAAAACATGCGATATGTATAAAACCAGTGTTCAAAGTGGGCCGGTACGCACTTCTCACATGTTGCCGGTAATCTGACTGCCCCGACCCTGAACACAATGGCAACTGTATAAAGCTATAACTGAATATTTGCATTGGGTACATGCTACGCTAGCAGTCAAATCAGCTAGTGATATGCTAAGCTAGTACACTGAACAGTTAGTGATTCATGTCTGCTCACTTTATTAACTCCATAAACCCATTCGCTTTATGAGACGAGCTTAAACAACGAGCCCAAAAATGCTTATAATCAGTGATCATGGCAAAACAGGAAGTGCTCTGTGTGAAACAGGCTGTACAAGCAGCATAAACAAAACACGACGCCTCCGTCGACTATGTTTTGTTAAATTGCTTAAAATAAAGAGTGTTACTGTAATATTACTTTGGTCACAATTAATAACAGACACCAAACACGAGAGACGCCAGAACTTTGCTATGGTTTCCAATCTGTCAATCATCGCATTTTTGAGAGTAAGTCGTGTTCCGTACACACATGTAATGAAATTTAGGGGATTCACTCCTGAATTCAAATGCGGTTGTCACTCCTGAAACTTACAGTGTGTACATGGCCCAATGCTGCAGTAATAAGATTAAAAATATAGTGAATTTTCAGCACTTCAGTCTTGAGTGTCACATGATGCTTCAGAAATCATTCTAATATGCTGATTTGATGCTCAAGAAACATTTCTTTTTATTCTTATTAGTATTGCTTAATGAAGTGTGTAAAGATGTGGAATCATTACTTTTAGGATCCTTTGATGAACAGAATCTGAAATAGAAATAATTGTATAATTATAAGTGCCTTTACTGTCAATTCTGATTAGTTTAATGTGTCCTGCTGAAAAAAAAAAAAAAAAAGCAAGAAAGAGAACTGACCCCAATGAATGTTAGTGTACATCATGAAGACATTGTGCAGGATCAGGCACTGATAGAGTACCCATTAACATTTATTTTAGCCAGTAGAATCACTTTGCTGGGTAACACTTTATTTTACGGTGACAGTTACACGTTACTACATGTACTTACTGTGTAATAACAGTAAATTATGCATAATTACAATTAACAAATCCTAAACAATACCTTAACCCTAACCGTAACTATATAGTAAATACATGTAGTTAATAATATTACTTATTTGAGTAACTACGTCACCTGCGTAACCTGCTGCTGCCACTATATACTAAGGTGATTTGGGTAGTTAATAGGGAGATCTGAGTGTTTTCAGCACATTGCTACATGCTTGCTAAGGAATTGATTATAAACCCAAAGAAAAAGCCTCTCTATGATAGTCTGGTTTTTTAGATATGGCTTATATCCCTCTTTCTATTTAAGTCTATGGGAGTTCTCACAGTTCTATCATCCCAGACATTAAAACATGTACGTCTCATCACTTAGAAAAGTAAAAGAAAATTATCAATGTGTGCAAAGTGTAAAGATACAGTAATGTTGGAGACTTAAACTCTTATCTTTATGTTATGTGAGTGGCATGGAAAAGTGTGTGTGCATGTGCAGAGAAGCGGGGAGTCTTATTAAGGAATATTTGCTTGACACTGAGTGATTTGAGTATTCACCCACTCTTCAGGCACGCTGGTATAAAACACATTAACCGTCTTTTGATCACACTTTACCTGACACTGTTCATCTGCAGTTATCTGCTCTTCTCGCAACGCTGCCTTTGTCACCGCGTGGAGTCTCCTGTGAAAACAGAGGGTAGATTATGGAAAGCAGGGGAGAGAGATGGACTTACTAGACAGCATCCTTTGCCAGCCAGAAAATTGAGATCGAGTCTGAATTACAAAATTGCAGCTCTGGGCCAAGAAATATATTTATGCTCGATAGACCCATGGCTTGATATTGATCCGACATTGTCTGCTGACACATTAGTACCCATGAGAGAAAAAAAAAAGTTTCATTATGTCACTGAGAGGAAACCACTCTATTAATAGACAAGGTGTCATTTTATATTGGTGGTAATTAGTTTTGACCACAAGTTAAAGGCATGTTAATGCATCATAATGTTTTAATGCCTCGTGTGTTTCTTTGGCTCTCAAAACCAACATTGTTCACCTCTCAAATGTTTCTGTTCCAAAAAATCCAACACTATTAACTCTCTTTCTAAATTCAAACAGTAATTTGAACTTCAAAGCTTTCTAGTATCCTCAAATCACATTCAGGCCAATCACGTAACGCTTTGAACTCAGAAAGAAGTTTCTGTGAAGACCTGGTTCAGAAATAAAAACGAATATAGCACACATTCACGAGGCAAAAATGCCAAGAAAACCCCTGCCCAGTAATATTTCTTTTTAATGATCAGGTTTCCAGCTGTACCACCGATGAGGATCAAAGGAAATTGAAATGCGTCTTATGGTTCTCCGTGATTAGAGCAGAAAACCCCATACCACGCATGGTTGGGGATGGTCCTGCTGACGACAAGCTTGCTCAAGGCCGATTTAAAACAATCGCACCAGCACAATCAGGATATCCTTCAAAATGGTTATCTGAAGCACAACGGTGTTGTTGACAAGCAAAAGACATGGGAACAAAAATGGGATAAGCAGCATACTCTTCCATTCAAAAGTTTGGGGTCAGTCATTTTTTTTTTTTTCTTTTAAGAAAATAATACTTTTAATCAGCAGGGATGCATTAATTTGATCAAAAAGTGACAGTGAAGACATTTATAATACAAACGATTTCAATTTCAAATATATGCTGTTTTTACTTTGAACTTTTGATTTATTAAAGGCCCTGTTTACACCTGGTAGTAAGATGCGTTTTGGTCGATCGGATCAAAAGACGAGGGAGACACATTACCGTTTACACCTGGTGTTTTAATTGGTCTCTTTTTCAACCACTTTTGTCCTGATTACTTTAAGGGGAGGGTCTATGGGTGAGTAAATATATGGGCTTTTTTCAGATCTTTCGATCGAATGAAATAAGATCACACAATTCACATATGAACGTGAACGGAGACGACGGAAAAACATATGGAGAGCAGTAGCTTTCGTTTCTGCTCTGACAGCCGCAAGACCACACCGAACTCTGTGAGTGTGTGTTAGAAATTAGGAATGGTGAAAGAATATTGTGCGTTGGTACGTTTTTTGTCTTCAAACAAAACTTTGGTCTTCAGCAGACAAAGTTTAAAACCCATCTGCCTAGCGCGGTTCCCATAATGTTTACGCATTAGGTCAGTAGGTGGAAAATAGGTGGTCTTTTGTGGCTGTTCGAACATATTCGACCACATGAGCGTCTACACTGTGAAAGCAGTCTGGTTGAATGTGTTTTCAGCTACCTCTGGAAGTGTGTGACAAGATTTCTCGTTGAGGTGAAAAGCTGTCTTGCGATATTGCCGTGACGGAGTGTGAGGGTGAAATTAGGATAGAATTTGCCACCAAAACATTTACATTGCGCCTCCACTGATGTTTTGCTTTTTATAGAAGTAAAAACTATTTAATTCAGTTGGATAACAGTCGCTTCAAACCCATCCAGCTCATCCAACATGAGCTGCAGAGTCGTACATAGTGCCGCATGGAATCAGAGTTCACTGATCATGTGACGAGAGTAAGTGATGAGATGACTGACAAGACCATGGCGGAGGATTCGTTGCACAACAGAGCCTAAACATCTGACAAATGTCTTATCTTGTAAAATGCGTGCTCAGCACCGCCACTCTCTATTCACAGAGTACGCATGAAAGCGGAAGCAAAACGCATTTTAGCCTGCATTTTGAAAGCGGTTCCCTGATGTATGCAAATATCTCCCAATATGAAAGCTATCTTAGGCTGGGCTGTGTAGTCATAACCATCTCTCAGCTCTGTATCATGTTTGAAGAAACATTTGATCTCTATGTGCACTTTGAATATTGAGAGAGTACTTTGATTATGGTTGCACTTATTGTTTGCACTTAATAAGACTAAGAGTTTTTATTTCTATGATCAATTTGTGGAAAGGAGTTCAGTTAGGAGGTCAAAAGTTGTATAAATCTACAGTTGTAAGGACTGAAGAGAATCATACAGGAGAAAAGCTAGTGAGTTGAGTTTGTGTCAAAATCTTTTACAGTGCTTGAGTGCTGTTGTCTTTTACAGATAATTAATACAAACCCGATTCCAAAAAAGTTGGGACACTATACAAATTGTAAATAAAAAAGGAATGCAATAATTTACAAATCTCATAAACTTATATTTTATTCACAATAGAATATAGATAACATATCAAATGTTGAAAGTGAGACATTTTGAAATGTCATGCCAAATATTGGCTCATTTTGGATTTCATGAGAGCTACACAATCCAAAAAAGTTGGGACAGGTAGCAATAAGAGGCCGGAAAAGTTAAATGTACATATAAGGAACAGCTGGAGGACCAATTTGCAACTTATTAGGTCAATTGGCAACATGATTGAGTATAAAAAAAGCCTCTCAGAGTGGTAGTGTCTCTCAGAAGTCAAGATGGGCAAAGGGCAATTCCCCCAATGCTGCGACGAAAAATAGTGGAGCAATATCAGAAAGGAGTTTATCAGAGAAAAATTGCAAAGAGTTTGAAGTTATCATCATCTACAGTGCATAATATCATCCAGAGATTCAGAGAATCTGGAGCAATCTCTGTGCGTAAGGGTCAAGGCCGGAAAACCATACTGGATGCCCGTGATCTTCAGGCCCTTAGACGGCACTGCATCACATACAGGAATGCTACTGTAATGGAAATCACAACATGGGCTCAGGAATACTTCCAGAAAACATTGTCGGTGAACACAATCCACTGTGCCATTCGCCGTTGCCGGCTAAAACTCTATAGGTCAAAAAAGAAGCCATATCTAAACATGATCCAGAAGCGCTGGCGTTTTCTCTGGGCCAACGCTCATTTAAAATGGACTGTGGCAAAGTGGAAAACTGTTCTGTGGTCAGACGAATCAAAATTTCCAAAGTTCTTTTTGGAAAACTGGGACGCCATGTCATCCGGACTAAAGAGGACAAGGACAACCCAAGTTGTTATCAGCGCTCAGTTCAGAAGCCTGCATCTCTGATGGTATGGGGTTGCACAAGTGCATGTGGCATGAGCAGCTTACACATCTGGAAAGGCACCATCAATGCTGAAAGGTATATCCAAGTTCTAGAACAACATATGCTCCCATCCAGACGTCATCTCTTTCAGGGAAGACCTTGCATTTTCCAACATGACAATGCCAGACCACATACTGCATCAATTACAACATCATGGCTGCGTAGAAGAAGGATCCGGGTACTGAAATGGTTAGCCTGCAGTCCAGATCTTTCACCCATAGAAAACATTTGGCGCATCATAAAGAGGAAGATACGACAAAGAAGACCTAAGACAGTTGAGCAACTAGAAGCCTGTATTAGACAAGAATGGGACAACATTCCTAGTCCTAAACTTGAGCAACTTGTCTCCTCAGTCCCCAGATGTTTGCAGACTGTTATAAAAAGAAGAGCGGATGCCACACAGTGGTAAACATGGCCTTGTCCCAACTTTTTTGAGATGTGTTGATGCCATGAAATTTAAAATCAACTTATTTTTCCCTTAAAATTAAACATTTTCTCAGTTTAAACATTTGATATGTCATCTATGTTGTGTTCTGAATAAAATATTGAAATTTGAAACTTCCACACCATTGCATTCCTTTTTTATTCACAATTTGTACAGTGTCCCAACTTTTTTGGAATCGGGTTTGTACACAGAAAGTAGAACTGAAATATCATTCATTACAAGATTAGATAAAACATTTCAAATGCACCTGCTGACTATTTTTCTAGTCATGTATTTAGTCATTGAGGATTTCTTAAAAATACTGTGTAAAAATCTCTTCTCATTCTCGTGAACTAAATCTTGTATCTCGTCTCGTGAGCTATAACCGTCTCATGACACCTCTAGTTTTAGACCCCGTTTACACCTGTATTTAGTGTCGTCCACTTGTGATCCGATCGACCAAAATGCATCTTAATACCAGGTTTAAACAGGGCCAAAGAATCCTGAAAAAATGTATCATGGTTTCCACAAAAATATTAAGCCGTTTTCAACATAGATAATAATATGAAATGTTCACCAAATCAGCATGTTATAATGATTTCTGAAGGATCATGTGACTTTTCTTGTGACTGTAAATGTGGCGGCTGAAAATTCAGGATACATTTTAAAATATATGAACATAGAAAATTGTTATTTTAAATTGTAATAATATTTCAAAATATTTACTGTATTTTTAATCAAATAAATGCAGCCTTCGTGAGCATACAAATTTTTACTAACCCCAAACTTTTGAACTGTATATTTACATTGCATAGGGGTGCAACTTGAAGTGAGGAACGGGGGGTAAAAAGTATGACCCAAACTTTAACTTAAGCATGATTGTAATAGGAATAAAAACTTGTATGATATCATACGATTTAGCCATGTCTTACAAATTATTTTGAGTGTGTGTTGATGGAGGCAGATTTCTGGCAGCATGCTTGATTCTCATACACTGCAGCTGCACTGCACAACTTCAGATGACCTCAGCCAAAGAAAAAGCGCATGCATCTCTAAATCTCATCCCCTAATTAACAGAAAATTAGCATGAACTGTTTCAGGATGTGCTGGAAATGCATCACCTTCCTCTAGCATTTTTTTCTTCGAAATTAGGTTTAGAGTTACACGTTTGGCAGGCAGTAATGCAGTGTCTTCAAACTTCTAGTGAATAGAGACGTTTTTATATGCAGATCAGTAACATAAAGATAATTATATACAATACAATACATTTATACTACAACGATAATTGAAAAAAAATGGCATGTTCCTTGGTCATGCTGATGTGTTGAAAGTGCAAAACATGTCAGCACAAGATTGTGTGGTTTTGCCTCTAACAAGCTAACTGCATCTTTTACACACTGTTGAAGGTGTGGCTTCACACTTTGCAAGTGTCAAATGTACAAAACATTAACAAGTAGCCAGATTTTCCCACTCTGAACATTTCAACCTCTAACATCTAGATTCCTTTCGGTTCGTCTCATCAATGCGTGCCACAGTCGAAAGTTCAACACTTGCACCACTTTGAGCTAAAAATGGAAGACTTAAATAACATAAGTAGAATAATTATTTACTTGACAGTTTAATAGCGAGAACACAGAAGTTTCCCGGGTGGGCCCTCAGTATGATCTCACAAAGAACTGCTGTTTCCATTCCAGCCTTCAAAGCTGGAGCATTAGACGCTTGGCACTACCACCGAGGCACACATCACGTAGATTTCAACGTTTGAACAAATTTAAGTTTTAGTCAGTGCTGTTATTGTTAACTAAAACATATATATATATCTACATCTATATATAAATATATATATATATCATGACAACTCTCTGAAGATTGTTAGCATGGTAATGAATATGACAGTGTTAATGTATTTGGTCTTGGCGGAATAGATCTGCTACATTGCTGCTGAATTGCTGCTGCTGTAGATTATTGCTGTTGTTGTAGATTATTGCTGCTGCAGAGCAAGTACAGGAACTTGTTACTGTCAATACATACACTGATACACTGCTACAAGTAAGACATATTGCATATGTAGCATATATCAATAGCATATATCAATTACCTATAGCAGGTCTATGCAGGTGGAGCTGGGGAAGGTGGAGGGTTTTAGAGGAACTCTGAACAAACTGCTATAGTGAATGTAACCAGCCATATATATATATATATATATATATATATATATATATATATATATAAATATTAGATGGAACACTTATTTCAATAATCTAAGCGCATGGTCTAAAGCACACGGCACAAGTGCGCTTAGGGCGTGTCCAAATCCACTTTTGCTAGTTTGAGGATGGAAAAAATGGTTGGTGCAATCGGCGCATGGTTTAAAGGGTTGTCCCTAATCTCTTAATGAGTAATGGGTGTGTTTTGGCCGTAACGTGCAATAAACCAATCAGAGTCTCATCTCCCTTTCCCTTTATAAGCCAGTTGCATTCTTGCCGTGGCAGATTCACTATTTACATGGTGGAATTTGTAAGTGGAAAAACTGAGCGCTTCTCTGGTAAGGAAATGGATCTGCTCGTGCACGAGGTTAAAGCACACGAGCAGACAACATACAGGAAAAGCCAGATTCCACTAAAGCATTTTTATCTTTATGCACACAATAATAATCTTTTACATTGTTATCCTTTTATTTTTAATATTTGGCATGTTTGTGTGCTGCTGCGTGTCCCTGTGTGTGTAATAAGCAGAGTGTACGCACGTTGTGCACCCACATATAGGCACATATTACTAACGTGCTCAAATAACAAAACCAATATTGCGCATTTCAGTTGCCTCAAAACAGTAATGCACCAATAATGCGCCTGAACACACCTTGTTTTCAGACCAGCACACCCATGGGCACACAAATGCATTTGCTATTTACAACGTGGCACACGACGTGAAAATGATAATTGCGTTGGGCCCTTAAACTTAAAAAACTGGAAAGTAACTGGATAAAATCGGTTAAAGTACTAGAATTACTAAAAATTTAAATTGAAGCTAAATAGAAATATTATAAAAAAGCAAAAACTAGTAAAATGAAGAAGAAAAAAAAAAAGAAAAAAAAAAAAACCCCACTAAATTAAAAAACTAAATTTATCACCACAGTGGAATTATAAGGTTCTATCTGCATTCTGAGCAGTTTTGAGATATTAAGCTTTAAAGTTCTTGCATTCCATTCGACTTTGTAAATTGAACCCTTTTGTTTTCTAAATAAAAAAAACAAAACAAAATGTACACAACATAAAAATATCACATAATGTAAATAAGTTTAAGTCACAGAATAAGAATATGTGAATAACTCAATAATACACACACACACACACACACACACACACATATATATATATATATATATATATACACACACACACACAAATTTACAAATGTTTATGTTAAATGTGATTAATCGATTTTACAGCGCTATCAGATTCATCAAGCAAAATATTTCAGCCTCAAAACTCTTGAATGATAAAGCTTTGATATGCATTTTGTTAATCTATGCTGATGTTTGACTTCAAAGTTAACCTAGAAACTTTTTAAAAGCATTTTTGTAAAGGCCACTTTGCTTTGCAAATTATCTTGAGTGTACTTTAACAAGGGCCCATTTTGTATATTTTTTTCATCAGCAGAAAAGAGTCTGTCCACGCCTGTCAAATCTCTCTTCCTTTTAACACTGCACACATACCCTCTCCAGCCTCTCAACCTCTCTCCTAATTGCATTGCTTTTAGCACAGTAAATCTCTCTGTGTCACTGGCTGCACTCTCCGCACATAACGTATTGCCTCCGCGCCGGCACGCCTGACACTTTCAAAAACTTGCTGCCTTCAAAAATCTCAACTGTAATGACATGATTAATGCTCTTATTAATTAATTGCTAAATGTATGCTAATTGTTTAATTGGTCGCTTGATCTATTTAAGATCATTTATAAATTAAATGAGTTGATTTACCCTGTGTATTGATTGGATCTGACAATGAATTATTTGGCCAGCTACCTGATTTGCAATTTCTCCAATTAATTCACAAAACGGACGTTTGAAGACCGGCAGGGTGAGGTTAGCACCATCCAGGTGATCTACACAGGGCCTGACAAAAACTCTGCTTATTTATGAAACCGAGCAGGTGAAAATAATCCATTAATATTAATGTAGAACCGTAAATTTTCATAAGAGCTGGCTTACGGAGAGCTAATCTTCGAGCATTTGTCATTGTAAATCTAAATGTGCTTCAAAAATTCTGGCTGAAAAAAGAGAGCTTACCTTTGAAAATCCTCAGGGGGATAAGAACTGATTTTCACAAAGCTTTGGTATGGTTTTTAGCTTCATTTTAAAGTCAGACAAAGCACACACACACAATGAACGCACTGCGTCTCAAAGTTTCTGCCTCAGCAGATACAAATATTTCATTTTTTGTGGTGATTTCATTAATATTTGTAGGTATTCATACATAAAGTATAATAATACAAAACAGAATTTATATTAAATTAGGTCAATTTTAAAATAAATGCATTAAAAACATTATAAATACAAGAAAATGCATATTCCTTTATAGGCCTACTCTACATTTCAGTATCCAATACAAATGTATACAAATATGTGCACTTTACATATGAATATTAGTGAGATCATGGTACAATTTTGCCATGATCAAGCCATTAACTCTCTGTTTTGTCAGGTTAATATATTTATATTGCACATACTACATTGGTCTTCAATATGACCAAGAAAAATAAAAAAAATAAAATCTGAAAAAATAAGAAAAATGACAAAGTGCCCTGAAACACCTTTAAAAGCTCAGAGCTGTTTGTGCATTATTTCAATATTAGTTTACAAGCCTTTAAGACTATAAATTCAACAGGATTTTGGTGTTGCAGTTTCTCTTGCACTGATTTACAGTGGAGTTTAAAGACATTGTTTGGTGAAGCGTAGGGAACTGCTGGGGCCCTCGCTATAAACCTACTTAGAGACATATAGAAAGACATACAAGTTCTCTTACCCAAATGGAAGACAAAATCACACCGGCTCAGGTCTATTATACTTGCCTAGTGCAATTCTGGGGTGCGTTTCCCGAAAGCATCGTTAGTCAACTATGTCGTAAGTCCCATTGAACTCTATTGGTAATGACGGAACTTGCGACCAGTTCGCTTTAGGGAAACGCACCCCAGGCCAGATATTCACTGAAATGTATTGTTGCTCCTCACTGTAGGCTAAACACCAAACAACTCTTCCATAGAGACTGAATGATTATTTGATGCAGTTATCAAAAGGACAACTAACAACTTTGTTTTTAGCAAAGCAATAGTCATTTAAGCACAAGAATATGAAATTTTTCCATTAATGATTTATTTTGACATGTGCTTCTTGTTCTGACACATGTCTTTGCTGTGGCCATTCATGTTTTTCTTTAACATCACACATTACTTCATAAGATAGCTGTTGTCATCTTTCAGTGGGAGAAGTACCACACCTGACAAGAATTGTAAAATTATTTTAGAAGAGCACCTCTGAGAGAATAAATAGAAAAAAACTTAAGTGGAGAAGCTCAAATACAGGGAAACAATAGTGCAAATTAGCTTCACAATAAGTACAAGTAAAACACAAAAGGATTTTTCCTGTTATACAGTCCATTTTTTATACTAGACCTTGAGAGAAATTCTTCAATAAAGTTTGGGCAGTTAAATGTTATTAAGTCTTGATTATTTAAACAATGACAAGAAAATGAACATAATTAAACCTAACAGAATGGAAATAAAAAGCTAAAGTTGGCAACTGAAATTTATTATACTTATTTCTGTATATTGAAAAGAAAGTAATGTTTTAGAGTGAGACTACAAATAACATGACATTTATATTTCACCAACAAACTGGAGTAAAAAACAATCCTGTTATTAAAAAGGTGATGTTTGTACAACTCATTTTAGCTATTTGTAATAAGTTTGATTAATTAACTGATTTTTTTTTTTTTTTTTTTTTATTTAGCTTTTTCACAGTTTTCGGCAAAGTGCATCCTAAATTTTCAGCGCATCCCTTATTTCTTACGTTGTCAAATGTCAGTTTGTTCTCAGTATCTACCTGGGACATAACGCATTTCAGTCAGATAAATAAAAGTAATTAAAGTAAAGTATTAACTAATGTCTGAATTCTAAATCTTTGTTTCTCCCTCTTTCACACTTTTATTTTCTCCACACTTTTTTCAGTCCATATGTCTTGTTGTCTAATGATTTTTATAAACTCCATTGCTGTTACAGCTCCATCACAATTCTTGAGGCCAACTGGATATTAGCAGCCATTTAGGCTGATTTAGGCTAATGCTTCACATCATCTGTGAAGAATGTACAGTATCTCTCCGTCTCTTTCTCTCTCATTCTCTTTCCAAAGAAGAACCTCAGGGGATCAGGCACCCCGTTTCACTTTTGTAGACTTATTACCCTGCATGCCTACAGACCTGTATGTGATCAGAGCTGAAGTTTCTTAACTGCCTAAACTTGCACATAAATGCTTCTCCAAGGTGCCATTTTCTGACTCTGAAATGGCATGTTGCCTCTAGTTGGTAAATGAATTCCAGCATCACTAAGATTAGGCTATGTTTTTGTGACAGTCTAAATAATAGCAAAATCTACACAATGCCATATACCGTAAAAAACAAGCCAGTTAACTCCTCCAGCAATCGCTGGGGTCACACTGGCCTAAAGTTTAGTAAGGAACTCACAGTAGTTTTGACCAGGTGCTAGTGATGCATTGGTGTCTAAAGAGGGGGGGGTATGTCAATTTTTCAAGATGACAAAGCTATGTAAAAGTCTTAAATGGTAAGCCCTAGATATACACACAGCCTTGGAAAGTATACTTAATTTGATTCATATACAGGCGTTCGCGTTTTGAGCAATCTCTTGACATGAGTTACAACTCATGTAAACATCTTTGTATTCTTTTTATAGAGTTGTACAAATGAGGGTACTTTCTAAGCTCTTCGCACATTCTCTCGTCTATATAGGCCTCCATTGTCGCTGTAGCTTGCATTCTTTCCCGTCTGTTCTGTTTATGCAGTCTTTCTTTCATTACCTTGTGAATCGACGGTTGCCAAAAAAAAATTAAATGTGCATGTGCGACCTGTGCGTACAAGTATGTGTGGTTACAAAAATCCGGCGGTACGTGTATTCTTCTGATGATGAAATTCTCATCACGCGCACTGTACGCTAACCCTTGTGTACACGTAAAAAGTGAAGTATACTTTGGGCTTAATATTTCATACTAATATATATTATCATAATAAGTCATACTTCTTTGCATGAAATGTATAGAAATCATAGACCTAAATACATTATTATACAAGGTATCAGGGTTTTTTGCTTGCTTTACTAAAAACCATGGTATAGATTATATGACGTAGATAGTTATTTAAAGACAATATCCATATCATTGAAGTTATATAACATACACTACTGTTCAAAAGTGTGGCGTCAGTAATATTTTTTTGAAGGAAATTATTACATTTATTTTGATTTCTATATCAAATTAATTCTTCTTCTACTCATCAAAAATCCTGAAAAAATTTTTTCATAGTTTCCACAAAAATATTAAGCAGCAGTTTTCAACACTGATAATAAGAAATGTTTCTTGAGTACCAAACCATTACAATAATTTCTAAAGCATCATGTGACACTGAAGACTGGAGTAAATTACAATTTAAAATATATTCAAATAGAAAACTAATTGTATTAATTGTAACAATATTTCAAAATATTACAGTTTTTTGCCCGTGTTTTTAATCAAATAAATGCAGTCTTTGTGAGGATAAGACTCTCAGACCCAAAACTTTTGGTAGTGAATATTTATTTTATTGCAAATAAAATGACAATTTAATATATGTATATTTATTTTATTTATATAATATAAATATCACTACAGCATATTTAGGTTATGTTGACAGCTAAAGCTATTGTCATTGGTTTTAGATGGGTATCTGCAATATCCTAGTTGGTCGGTGTACTGCATATGCTCTCAGCTACACTATTGACTTTGCCTTCCCGAGAGCATCAAAAGAGTCACTGACAGGTTGGCTGGATGAAATGCTCTCTTACTGGTGGGTGGTGAAGACTAGGAGATGGTCTGCACTACTTCCTGTGGCATTTAAGAGAGCAGGAAGGAAAGGAGGGAGGTGATGAATGGCGATGGGTAGTGCCAGCAGCGAGGACTGCAGGAGAAGCTCATTCAGGCCTGCCTGCCTGTCTGATTTATAGCGCAGGGAGGGCACTGTGTACACCTCACCATTTGCCATTTTGCCCTCTTGCTGTTCTCCTTCTCTCCATTGTCGATGCAGAAAAGGTTAGGGGGCATCGAACTGACACAGGCGTTGCGCACATCTGGCTAAGTGTAGGAGTTCTTTACTTTGATGGGGAAAGCACCAGGGATGTGGCTTAGTAAATACACTCACCAGAACAACACCTGTCGTAGTTTTGATTCGGCGCTCGGCACACTTCAGGCATCCTCAGCCATCCTTTTTATTTTTTAACTCTATCAAACGCAGTGGATGAGTGACAGAAAGACGGACAGATGGTGAGATATTGTTATAAACAAGAGTTGAAAGGCAGCTGACGTTTGAAGGGCCTCTTCACAATAATCACAGTAAGGGCAGAACGAGTCGCAAACATTCACGCAACAGACACGGCGTCTACCTGAGCTGTGTGATTACTCCACCCCGAGTCGTGCCCTTCTCAGGCTAATTACCACCTGTCAGACAGCTGTGTCACCTCACCTGCGTTTCTCAAACACTCCTCTTCTTTGATGAGGTTCAAAATATTATCTTTCCGATGAAGAAAAAGCAACGTGTGCACGTGTGTGACTGGTGGGGTAATTATCATGTTTGCGCTGTCAGTGGAGCTGATTAGCCTGACTCATAAAAATATGACCCTCCGGCCCAACAAAAACAAGGCCACCCATATTTATAACAGGCAAAGGGAGAAAACACCTGAGCGGACTATTAGTCTGTCACAACACACTCTCGCCATCCAACACACACACGAATTTAAACACTTCCACATGGAGCTCAAGTCAGCATTTTATGAGCTCTCGTTAAACGCACCTTGACAACTCAGCAGGCGAGCTTGTTGTCACTCAGTTTGAGTTTGTTTAAATTTGGGATAAAAAAAGAAAATAAAATATATGCTTTTTATTTTTTTATCATTTATTCTTTTTGTACATTGTAAGAAGTAATACGCTATATCTACGCAAAATTGTGGCAACAGATTACAAGCCACATTATTAATTAATTTCAACATATAAGAACTGAGTTAGAATTAAACTATTAAAATCAACCATTTAAAAGGAATAAAATTTAAAATATCTGAATAACAGACAGACATCAACATATGTGTTTTAGCAAACATTGTTACAAAAACCACAAACTGACATAAAAAGCATGATTCAAACTAAGGAAATACTGATCATCATAATGGCGACCAACCATTTTCAATAAAACATCAACATCTAAACCTCTCTTAATTCTCAAAAAGAACTGTAGAAGAATGACAGAAATAAAGCCAGTCTGGTTAGTAATAAGAGAGATTTAATGTCTTTTCAGTTGATTTCATAAGGCAGTGGCTGAAGTCAGTTGTAGTTCTTCTTCTTGTTTCTCTTTCCTTTAGTGATTCTGCTTGTTATCAATAGGTGTCTTCAGTGTTGGCAATAAAAAAAAGAGTTCTTAATTCATCTTTGACGTCTGTCATTCATTCAGATATTTTTGTTTAAATTTTACTTAAATGGCTGACTTTTAAGGAATTAATTTAATTCATTCTAGCTCAATACTTATATTTTGAGCTTAATTAATAATTTTGCTTGTAATATGTTGCCATAATTTTATTGAGTAGATATAGCATATTACTTTTTACAGTCTATCTATCTATCTATCTATCTATCTAGTCTGTCTGTCATTTTATCTATCGTTCTGTCTGTGGATCTATCTATATTATCATCTATCATTCTGTCTATTGATCTATATAAAATATATTTTATGTTCGCATGAGAATAGGAAATGCAAAGTTTATATAGTATCTGTAAAAATGTGAGCAATGTTTTTTTCATCCTAAGTTTTTAATGTTATTTAGATCTTGGGAAACATTCTATAAATGTTCTCTTGTATATCCATAATTCTCGACTCAACACTTTTATTTTACATGCAGAAACTGTAATTTTAAGAAGTGAATCAAACAACATTAAACTGAATGAAGAGAGAGGGAGGGGGAGAGAGGGAAGGAGGCAGAGAGAAGAATAAAATTGGGAGTTTGTTGGCAGCTGAGTGACAGAAACAAACAGTCCAGGCTTGAATAGCGCTGCGTGTTGACTCTGACAGGTAACATGTCACCCAATCGAAGGCAAGCCGTTAATTAAGACTCACACTCTCTCTCTCTCTCTCACACACACGCACACACACACACACAATGCACACCATTCTGCATATGGACTTGCACAAACATGCTAACAAAAAACAAATTCAATCTTTCTGTCCTTATAAATGCATGTTTTTTGAGGGTGAAGATATTTTTATATGTACATTACATGCATGGTATGTAAAATTACATAGAAATATAAGGTTTAATATTTATTTTAACGTGTCCTTATGACAGTGTAATTATACATTTAATTACTATTAATTAACAACGTACTTGCTATAGGGTTAGGTGCTTGTGATGTATAATTTTCTGTATTACTATAGTAACTAAATGTAACGTGTAACAAGAACACTGTAAAATAAAGTGTTATCAAATGCAAGTCTGGTTATAATAATAATTTTATCAAGTTTCAGCAAAAATGAATATACTTAAAAGAATAAATATATATTTTTTAATATTTTGCTAAGACAGATAATTACACAGTTTCGTAAATTCTTCAGTGATACACTTAGTTGTTGTTCTTAACTGTATCAATGATTAGTAATAAAAATAATAATTTCTTGACAAATATCACCAGGCTGTAAGTTGATATGACCACGTGGAATGACAAGTTAAAGTAAAATAATCAGAATAGTGACATTTTCTCGGCAACACGTTACAATAAGATTCATTTGTTAACATTAGTTAATGTATTGACTAACATGAACTAACCATGAGCAATACATTTGTTACTGTATTTGCTAATCTTGATTTTAATAATGTATTAGTAAATGTTGAAATTAATATTAATAAAGATTAATAAATGCTGTAGAAGTGCTGTTCATTATAGTTTACGTTAACTAATGTAGTTAACTAATGTTAACTAATGAACCTTATTGTAATGTGTTACCATTTTCTCCAACTTATACATGGAGTAAATAAGCTGCACCAGGTACACAAATAAATGCCTCAGTGAAAGTCATACGTAACATTTAAGCTACCAAGAATCCAATATCAATGCGAATTGATCTTGCTGGCGTATTTTTATTGTCCCTATGCACTTTTAGAGACCCCTGTCTTATTAAATCATATTTAAATAATAAAATCAATGCCGTTAAAATGTTTTGGGAGGATTTTAAGGCCATGGAGATGATATAAGCATTTGAAACTCTATTAATTTCATTGGTACATGGCGTCATATTTAGATTTAATAGAAAGTTTTTAATGAAGCACGATTGGAAAGAGGATCTTCTACTCCATTACGGTTTGATGGATGGTGGAGAAAGGTTAGCAGACACTCATTAGCACTCTCTTAAATTACCAAAGCAGTAGCCACCCTTTTTTCTTGTTTTTGCTCTCTCTCTTACTTTCTCTCTCTCTCTCATCATTTTACTCTGTTGAAATAAATAATCTTGAGGGAAGAGATGCTGTATTGGGTCCATGTGTAATTAGGACATTTCCGCCAGAGGCAAACAGTGGCAGTGAATCAGAAAATCTAAATGTAGAAATGAAGATACACTAAACAAAATGTACAGATGTGCTGCCCATATATCTGCTTTCTGATTTTTCACATCTTTTCCTAATGCTAACTCCAAGGCACAATTACAATGTCACATAAAAAAAAAAAAAAATGGTGAAAATTGACATGAAAGACGCAGCAAAATTCGATGTTGATCCCGTGGTAGGTATAATCCAGGTGGGCGTCCGTCTCTGAGTATGTAAATGTGCTGGTACATTTGATGTGATATTATCATAATGGCCCCTGCAGGAAAGTCTGCATCTCCATCATCTCACGTGCCACATAGATGATGGAGACCCTGGTGAACTAATATACATATTAAAATAGATGTACATATAAATTATATGGGGGTGTTTTATATTCGGATGAATGATGACGCAGAGCTAATGCAATGCCGTTATGAATGAAAGGCAGATGTTGGGCTGGAATATCACATGTGCATGTAGCATGGACATGGAAAAAAGGCATAAATTATAAGTATTGCATATATTTAAAGCAAGATGAAAAGACATGGCTACGGCCAGGATAACTACAGGTTATGTTTCTCATGATACACTGTAGAAGTGACACCTTGTTTGCAAGAAAAATAGCCTATAATTTAATTAATATAATTAAGAAATGAATAAAAAAGCTTCAGGATTATCTGAATGCAGATGGGAGCGATTCAAAGAATTTAAAAAGAAACAAAAAAGTTAATTGTTTTTCATAATTGCTTGTTTTATACAATTCTTGGTAACACTTTACAATTAGGTTTCATTTGTTAACATTTGTTAGTGAACATGAACTAACAATGAACAATATTTCTGCAGCATTTATATGAACATTAACATTTTTATTAACTAACAGTAGCAAAGGTTACCCTTACAAAAAATAAGTTTATTCAAGTGTGATATTAGTATACTTTTTTTTTTAACTAAAAAAATAAGTACTTTCAGTCTACTTTTTATGTACTTCTCAGAAATATACCTAAAATTACACTTAAGTATACTTGAATTTTACTGACAGAAAAGTCTAAGTATGTATGGCCTATACTCAATATTTTGATATATATCTATATTCTATTTTGATATATCTATATTTTGATGTAGTACTGAAATAGTACACTCACGAGTACATACTAGTACATTGATATTAGTATACTTACTATTGTCACAATCTCGGTCTTGTTTTGTCTTGTTAAACTTTTATGTTAAAAAAATGCATTCTGAGTTTCCATTGTGTCTGTGTTCCTTTCCTGTTTGGTTTTCATTTCTATGTGTTGTCATATTAGTCACCATGGTCACCTTCATTAGTTCCAGCTGTTGTTCATTATCTACTCATTGCATTGTGTATTTAAACTCTTGCTTTTCAGTTGGGTTTTATGGGCCGTTGTTGGTGTTCATGTGTTTGATCAGGGGGGTGCTTGGACGTTCTTGTTTTCTTCAGGTCACTCTTGTCTGGACTATTTGCCTGTGCAGGGTTTGGAATGGGATTATCTGTGACTTTGCCTTCTGTTAATAAACTTTGTGTGCATTTGGATTCGCCCTTGTCTCATCTTCATGCACCCGTTACAACTATAGTATACTTAAAAATATATTTGAACTTTACTTAGATATATTTAAATTATCTTGAAGTATACTTAGTTTTTGTAAGGGTAATAAATACTGTAAATAATATAATTTATGTTAGTTAATGCATTAACTAATGTTAACAAATTAAACTTTTTTTTTTTAAAATACACAAATCATGTTTAGGCATAATTAATATATAAGCACATATTTTTAAAAATGCCTTATATTAACAGTATGTTAAAAACAATATATTATACACCATGTTAAAAATACACAAATTATTTTAAGCATAATTAATACAGATAATACACAGAGAGCATCATGACAGCTGTAGGAGTAACATGGTCTGGATTGAAAACGGCTCTGGAATGAACTAAGCACACCCCTGTGCACATACCTCAGGCTTAGTACACCGATCATTACAAAACCCCTCAACTCCCCCCAACCCTCTGCCACAATCCATTGCCCCTGCAGCCTCCTGTCTGCAGATCATTACAGCTCTGATTATTAGTGACAACAGCGAACACCCATCACTCAGCCAGCGTGCCATATTGGCAGATGAACAGTACCCTCCGCTCCACACAGCCCCGCTCCCGGACCACAAATCTAGCTGAGAGGGGCCCAGACTGATGATGAGTTCTTTCAGAGGGTATGGCTTGTTGACTTTGAAAGGGGTCAGTGCGAGTGCACCATACCAAACTAACTAGCAACAGCAACAAAGTCTACCTACCTATCTTCGTTAGAGAAATCATTTTACATTATTGTCCATATTGACCACATTATATTTGAATAGAATGAATTCCAAAAGTACTGATACTAATCAGTTGTCAGTCTGTGCCTTATTGTTGGGTTATTTAGTGACTTTGGGCCAGATTTACTAAACATGGCAAATTAGCTTGAGAACGGAATTCCAAAAAAGTGCAAATGGGTGTGGAAAGTTCTGATGACACGCAAATTAAAGAACACAGATGCAGCCGGATCATTTCCATAATGACCAAAGCAATCTAACAAGAGCAGCGCAAATTAGCGCCTGGTTTAAGATATGCTTTTTTTGGGTAGTAAATAATGGGGCTAATACCAGTAAATTGACTAGTGCAATCCTTAGTAAATCATCTTGCATGATTAATTTAAATACTCTCCTCCCATACATCTTGTGTCTGAAAGGGAAACTCCTACAAATGCATATGCAATAAGGTCAGCCGCAAAAATAACTGTTCACACCTTTTCAGCGCTAATTTTTCACTGTGTGTCTTTAGTAAATCCTGACAGTTTTTTTAATGCCAAAAGAGTAAATTAGTAAATCTGGCCCCAAATCTTCATTAGGTTATTACGCCAGTAAGTGACGACAACAAGTGACTGTCATTATGAGTGAATCATTAAAAAAATACTGATTCATTTAGGAACAAAAGTAGTGACTTTAATGAATAAGTCATTGAATCATTGACTCAACCAATTCATTCAAAAATAAAATTTAATTCAGTTACAAAACTTTTGACTGTCTTTATGAGTCAATCACTGAATCAGTGATTCGACAGAATTAATTCAAGAATTAAACACCATACTGTGTGTTGCTCAGAGATTCAGTGGAACCAACAATTTTTGTTGGCAAAGCAGAAAGTAACTGGCTTCAGTTCTGTTGTTTTTTTCTTGTTAAATACAATTAAACATACAAACTAGAGACAAAATTATTCTTTGTATTGGATTTTAATGGTTTTGTGAATTCATTGTGCCTCTTTATTTAGATTACAATACAATGTAATGCAATCATATTTTTTTTTATTGCAGTTTTCATTTTACTGCTTATTTGCAGAGTAAGTAGCTAATATGAATTACTTATGAACTACATGTACTTAGAATGTGATTATTATATGGACACATTATGTACCCAATTTTTTTAGTGATCAATCATAGTAATATGCGTACACTGTAATGTAAAGTGTTACTCAGCATTGTGATAATATTCAGGCAGTTCATTTTCTTTTCATTTATTAGCCTACAGTAAAATCCTCAAAGCAAGGTAAGAGTGAGGGGGAAAAAAACTTCAGTTCATAAATTTGCATAAAGCAACGGTAATAAAGAATTTACTCATGCTAATCCAAATGGGCAACGTTAAAGAAGCCTAATAATAATTATTTATTCATGCAACATGGTCCCCACTGAATGTGGTCATTTTTTAACGTATGTGTTTATTCTTTTTTAATAATGCTGGCGAATCAAAATAGTCTCCCCTCTGCCACTGGCCCGTAAATAATGATAAATCAAATGTTTCATCTCACTGGAACGCCAAATAAGCAAATAATGCAATTTTATCAATTAGGCTTTTGTCTTAATTGTTGACTTCACTTAGTGTGCGAGCAGCAGCAAGGCAGAGCGCTGTGCCATTTTTCAATTAAAAGGTCCAGATGTTTTCCGAGGCATCAGTAGGCACCAGCAGTTATGAGAAATGCTTCATCTGCATTGTAATAATCACTACAATATCAGCTCCGGGCAGCATTTACATACTCATGTTTTATTCCGGCCCTCTTTTCTAATGTAGCGCTTAATTATAGTCAGCATCCCACAATGGCAGGCCTCTGGAGCACCCAAATTTATTTACTCTGTAATGTGGAAAGGCACCGGTCTTTTTCCCAGTGAAGCTGTAATGTGCCACTCTCGCAGTGGTAGATAATGGTTGTCCACACCTTTGTAGTGCTATTTTTTCACCATGTGTCTTTAGTAAAATCCTGACAGTTTTTTAAAGCCAAAAGAGGGTTTGCGCTGACACAAGCTGTTAGTAAATCTGGCCCAAAATCTTCATTAGGTTATTACGCCAGTAGGTGGCAACAACAAGTGACTGTCTTTAAAAATCATTAAAAAAATTAATTCACATGATTAATTCAAAAACACTGATTCATTTAGGAACAAAAGTAGTGACGTTTTGAATAAGTAATTGAATCATTGACTCAACCAATTCATTCAAAACTATGATTTAATTCAGTTACGAATCTTTAGACTGTCTTTATGAGTGAATCACTGAATCAGTGATTTATCAGATCTCATACTCTTTTGGAGTGGAAGTCATATAGGCTACAGGTTAGAAAGAAAAAGAAAGAAGAAAGAAAGAAAGAAAGAAAGAAAGAAAGAAAGAAAGAAAGAAAGAAAGAAAGAAAGAAAGAAAGAAAGAAAGAAAGAAAAGAAAAAGAAAGAAAGAAAGAAAGAAAGAATGAATTTTGGTAACACTTTACAATAAGGTCCCATTATTAATGTTGTTAAAGGGTTAGTTCAACCAAAAATTCTGTCATTAATTACTCACCCTCGTGTCGTTCCACATCTGTAAGACCTTCGTTCATCTTCGAAACACAAATTTATTTAGATATTTTTAATGAAGATATTTTTAATGAAATCTGAGCTTTCTGTCCCTTCATAGAGATCCAATGCAACTACAACTTTCAAGGTCCAGAAAGGTAGGAAAAGTACTCCATGTGACTCTAGTGGTTCAACCTCAAATTTATGAAGAGATAAGAGTACTTTGTTTGTTTGGACAGTACTTTGTTTCGAAAAAAAACAAAAAAACAACAAAAAACAAAAAAAACAAACAAACATAATTTACTACTTTATTTATGAAAATATTGATCTGCAACATGCGTTCACGAGAGCATCATCGTGTTATGTTCATGAGAGAGCTGACATTGTTGCATGAACATGCTTTGGATAATATTATTTTTGTAAATAATTTTTTTTTACTCGCGTTGCTTAATAAGGTTAAACCACTAGAGTTACATGGAATACTTTTCCTACCTTTCTGGACCTTGAAAGTTGTAGTTGTGTTAGATCTCTATGGAGGGACAGAAAGCTCTCAGATTTCATTAAAAATATTTTCATTTGTGTTCCGAAGATGAACGAAGGTCTTATGGATGTGGAACGACACGAGGGTGAGTAAATTAATGACAGAATTTTCATTTTTGTGTGAACTAATCCCTTAACATTAATTGTCATCTAATGTTAACAAATGGATCCTTATTGTAACATTTTACCAGAATTTATATTTTTGGATTTTTAGGTGAACTATTCCTTTAAGAAATAAATAAATAAAAATGACAGAATATTTCTTTTTAGGTTAACTATTAAAGACTGGCTACACCTTTATGTTCTTGAGCACTGAGCTCTTCCAGTTGTGAAGGGCAGGTCATATTCCGTCTTCAGTGTCTCCATGTGTTCATTAGAGAGAAAAAGTGAATGAGTGCAAAGGAGGAACATTACAATTGGGCAAGATGCATTCATGCTGAGATAGAAAGAGCTATTCTCTCTTTCTCTTTCTCTCTGTCTTGTGTGTGTGAGCATGCAAGCAAGAGTAAGAAAGAGAGAGTTGTAATCCACTTTCTGTTCTCGCTGCAGAAGGCAATCAAATGTGCTGCTCATGTGTAAAGACACTTATCTGCTCGGGGAGTATTTCAACATCATATTTCCACAGGAAGTGAGTATCAGCCTTGACAGGCGATTGCCTCTGTTCTCTCATATGTCTCTATAGACAGCACCTCAGAAGGAGACAAAACAGAGAGCGTGAACAGAGAGAGGGAAAAAAGTGACATTTTCTCAAAGAAAGGCCTTTTACAACAATCATATAAAAGTTATCAATATCCTCAGGAGTGGCAGCGTTGTGCACGTGAGGCATGGTCGTCACGGGGGTGATCGCCTGGTGATAAAGATGGAAATTTTAATCAGGCCCGCTCATCTTCCCTGTGTGCGGGCACCCTAGTTCTGCAGCTCGCTCAAGGCGCTTTTTATCATTTCTTTGTAAAACGATTTCTCTTCATCATTTTCAGAGCAGGTAATATACCCCTTGCTACTGCTTCGAGCTAGACAGACTTAATGTGTTCTTAAATTCACAAACAAATAGCTTATTTTGTGATTGTTTCGGCGCTCGTGCCGTTCTGTTCAGCAGGTGCGCTACATCTGCATCTTTTGGAGTCGTTTTCAGCGAAGAGGGTATTTCACTTGCTCCACTCCTGTCCTATTCTTTAATCTTCTTCAAATCAGGTAAATGCCACCGCTGGAGTATTACTGGCACGGCGCGGGGGGAAAAAGTGTGTCAATTTCAATACCACCCAGATAAAACAAGCTCAGCTCGGCTTCCTACCAAGCAAGAGAGATGCTAATCAAATTCACACAGTCTGAATTTTTTTATAGCTTTAAAGGATTGTCAAGGCTAATGGCGCCTCCTCCGCTGAATGTCGTCTGGCAGTAAATCAGTGCGTGCGGGCCTCTTCCCCAAAAACAATGACTAATACCGCACTCTGTCTCTCCAAACGCCGGACTGGTGTGAAAAATCTGGGCGAAGTGGCCCTCCTGACACTGATGCATCGCAGACGCAGCCACAGCTGCATTCATCATGTCCTATGCTAAATTAATCTTGATAGGCTGGAAACCAAATTACATTAGTCCTCTGTTTCACACACTGCTCTCATGAAGGGAGCTGAACAAATATTTATGGTTAATTACTGTTTTTAAGATAATTACAGACAGGTTGTGTGACTTTGAACATGGAAATCTGAGATATGAACTTAAGAGATCAGGTTGGGAAAGATGAAACTTGAGCCAAACTTTAAAAGATATTACACTCTAAAAAAATGCTGGGTTAAAAACAACCCAAGTTGAGTTGAAAATGGACAAACCCAGCGATTGGGCTGTTTTAACCCAGCGGTTGAGTTAAATTTCGCCCAGCCTCTGGGTAGTTTTATTTAACACAACTATTGTTTTGTATTGCTTGCTTAGAATGAACCCAAAATATGTTGGAAATTAACATTTATTGATGTTTAACGTTTATTAATACATTTAAATAATAAATAATTCAACATTTATTAAATTGCTTAATTATTGTTGCCTCTAGTAATTATGTCTGATTTTTAATTTCCAACATATTTTGGGTTCATTTTAAGCCAGCCATATAGTAATTTTTAAACAATAGTTGGGTTAAATAAAACTGCTCAGCATGTTTTAACCCAACCGCTGGGTTAAAACAACCCAATCGCTGGGTTTGTCCATTTTCAACCCAACTTTGGTTGTGTAGTTTAACTGCTATTTAACAACAACTAGGCCTACAACAGATAAATAGATAAATACTCAATTTTTAAGTTTAATTGTATTACTATAGCTATTAATTCATTCCTATAGCACATACCAGAATACATATTTTATGCATTTAATTGAATTCACTATTAAAGATATGTGAATGACAAATTATTGTAATATTGCACACCCAAAAAAAAAAGAAAAAAAAAAAAAAAAAACTGAATTTACATGATTACATACACACACACGTTGGGTTTTTGTGTTTTATGAGGATTCTCCATAGACAAAATTATTTTTATACTTTACAAACTTTACATTATATAACCTAACCATGACCCTAGCCCTAAACATAACCTTTACAGAGAATATACTGTGTTTTTATTTACATTTTCGAAAGTATGATTTATAATACTTCATACATCCAGTAAAAATGAATATGACACTAGCTGGTTAAAACCACAGATGAAAATGCTCAGAAAAGTTAATTCTGAGAAAAGCTTTAGCAGTATTTTATTTTATTTTTTTAATGTATGATTTCTGGCTGGATGAATTCTGACCAGGTTTGGGTTGAAGTACTTGAAGAGTCTAAAAAATCATGAAAAACAGGTTTGCAAGTGTGTTATTTGTTAGTTTTTGTGTGTTACCTTTTTTAGGCTGTTTAGTCACAGAAGTGTCGTGTCAGCAGTGAGTTCAGTAAAATGTATTTATGTATTGCTTGAGAAGTGGAAGTACTATTATTTGTTTTAATACAATGACATTCACATATATTTAATAGTGAATTAAGTGTCTAAAATTGTTTATATGTATCCTGGCATGTATACAGTATGCTATATGAATGGATTAATATATTAATACAATTAAATTTAAAAAGGAAATATATTTCCATTTTTCTCATTTTGAAGAGAGCACTGATACACAAAACAACTATCAAAGAGACAGCAGACAAAATGAGATTTATTGCCAGGTAGGCTTATACACGCACAATGAATTTTAACACACACACACACACACACGCACACGCACACACACACACACACTCACACACGCACACACACACGTGCACACACACACACACACACACACAGAGACCTATCATTATGAAGAAATAATGATAGGCGTAATGGTTTTATACTGTACAAAGTGTATATTCTATTCCACTACACTACCCTACCCCTAAACCTACCCATCACAGACAACTTTCTGCATTTTTACACTTTTAATAAAACATTATTTAGGATGTTTTTAAGCCATTTTAATTATGAGGACTCAGGAAATGTCCTCATAAACCACTTTAACGTTATAATACCAGTGTAATACCCATGTCATTATACAAATTTGTGTCCTCATAAATCATACAAACACACACACACACACACACACACAAATTAAAAATATAACTAAAATAGCAATTATTTTAAATAACTCAAAATAAATTCATTTACGATTTCACATACAACACTCAAGAGAGACACAAAGTCAAACATGCTCTCAACACACGCATAACTCAAATTCTTCATCTCACAAATGAACTTGTTTTCTTCTGAACTAATTAATACATGTCGCAGGAGAAGAGAGAAGAGAGCAGAGAGCTTTTGTTCACTTCTTGTATAATCATTAATTCATATTTACATGTGAGTCTCACAGAACAGAGCAGCAGCAAAATAATGCTGCACTTATACAAAGCGAGTTGTCCTAATAGGTAAAAGGAGCCGTTTGCAAGCTTTTGCTGGTGTTGACACTTCATTTGTATCAATGGGAACCCTCTCCAAAAAAAAAAAAAAAAAAGTTGGGAAGTTTGCCAGCCTGGCAAGGTGGCCATATTTTAAAATACATCATCATGTCACTTCTTTAATGTATCATAATCTATTAGGCACATGGCAAACTAACAGGAATCTTTTTAAATGATGGCTTTTTATGTCTTTGTGCAGGTGATTAATTAAATAAAAAGTCAGCGTTGCACAAATCATCCCTTTAATTAGTCGGAGGAACGTCACCGCAGCGTTCTGCGACGTTTCGCGGTGGGAGGACGAGGCAGCGGGGGGTGCCAGTCAAAGTGCCACCAAGAGCGAATGCGGTTGTAGGTGTGTTTGAGCGTGTATGTGTGTGTGTGTGTGTGTGTGTGTGTAGCAGCTTTCTCCAGGCCTATGTTTGGTACCCGGCAGCAATTCCAGGTGCTCATGTCAGCTGGAATTCAACTCCAGCTGTTTGGAGAAGATTGATTTCATTATGTTCTTCTGCCTCCTTGTTTTCTCTCTCAGTTTTCTCTGTGTTTTTCTTTAATTGCTTGTCTTGTGAATTGGCGAATGTTAAATCAGAGAATTACCGGTTTTATTTCCTCGTTCGTTTTTTTCTTCTCCAGCGCTCTAAACTTTTCATGCTTTGCCAAAACTGCGAGAAGCGGAGAATATAAATAAATTAAAACAGCAATTCATTCTCATAATTGTGCTTTGCTTCAAGGCTCACAATTATAAATATACATCATACATCTGAAGCCTAATTAACTTTTGCCAAATTAAAGAGCAAAAATAGAGCCTCGAACAATAACGTTCAACAAAAATTCAGCCGTGACATTCAGTTTGATTCACATCCATTTTTATATAATGTCACCATTTTCCGGGTTGCGCCGTAATTACTCGGCGAGAAATGTTCCATAAGTCTCTGCTGCTTTGCAGATCACATGAATTGTGTTATCAGGACTCTCCTTTTATTGAATTTACTCAGGTTCCTCTTTTCTGATTAGAAGAATCCATTTCTCTCTCCACTTGGATAGATCTGTCCTCCATCATGGTTAATGTTAACTTCATGTACACATTGAAGAGGGACTGCTGGGATCATCATTCTCATTAATGAAGCTCAGACACTGGTCCCTGTGTCCTACTCTATACAAAATGCTTCTTCATTTCAGAGTTGCTCTGCTTTATTAAAGCTCATTACCATTTCTCTTTTAATAAGGCCTCTTTAAAGTCATTACCTGCAGTGGGGTTTAAAGAGTACTGCTATTAAAAGGTTACTTAGATGTGAATAATAGCCCTGCGATATACTCAAGTTAATTACTATTGGAAACTGGTTGAGGTTTAATTTAATGCTGACCCGTTCCATTGAAGAATATGTTGCGCTGACAGAATTGACGAAAAACGAGGGAAGAGGAAAATCATTCACGGTCAATAAGCCTATTTATGTCAGATCGTTTTGAGTTGGATCGTATTCATTTTCACAACAAAGAGAAGCGTATCTTTGAGCAGAGGCCAGATGTTCGTATTCTTCAGCGCAGTCCATTGGAAACTACATATCTGAGCGGCGATATTTTTAAACAATCGAACGGTCCTGTTAGATGTTCTTTTTGTATCAATCTTATTACGTGCCTGCGATCAACATGAAAGAAGGAGAACTAATGATTTTTCCTTCTCGTTCGCTCTCTCTCCAATCACGCCCTCCTCCGCTGCCTCATTGTCACCATTGAACCAGACATAATCTGACTTCAATTGTTCTTGCCGTTCTAGACTCTTTACTCTGTCTCTGTCTGTTGTGAGCAAATAAGTGTGTAACAATCTGAGTCGTGAGCGAAAAACTGCTCTCATTCATTTGGAGACGTTTTCTAACCTGTTTTCGTCTCAGTAAACGCCGACGCACAAGTTTACTTCGCATCAATATCGATATCGTGTGTCAGTCCGGTACAGCGACAAGACACAAAGGAGAACAGCAGAACTGGGGAGGTTTCAGAGACCCCCCCCTCCGCTCCGACTCAGATGAATGTTGTATCCCTGGCTGGCGTCTCCTCATACATAAATCTGCAAGGCTGCTTAATTCAATCTGCCTCGTGCATCTGACTTGGCACACCACAATTTGATTACCACAACTGTACTTTTTAACTCCTGTCAGGGAGCAAGTGAGGCTTATGTAAACATCTGCCAGAACACATGGTTGCTTCCGATTAGGCCGGCCTTAAATCAAACCGCAGCAATGAATCTTGATCTGACACTAATACTTTTAAACTTCATACGCACAATTAAAATGAATTGCGGCTAAAGCATACAGGACAAACCACATTAATGGGTCATCTCCTATGTATAGGATCTTTTCCTGTGTCTGTCTGCCACAGACGCTATAGACGATGTGGATGTGGTTAGCTTTCTCTGCTACAGTGGAAAACGGATAAACACAGGGCTTACAGACACGCATCTATTACAAATCACTTTGGCATGAGTGTAAATTACCCTAAACATAAACATGATTTTATGTGCATGTTTCCCAAATTTGAAAAATGTATTTCAACCATTTGACAGTGATTAAGTAAATATTATTAGTTATGTGTAATTTGTGACATGGACAAATTATTATTATAAATACAATTGGTAACACTTCTTACTATTAACTAGTTGCTTATTAGTATGCATATTACTAGGATATTGGCTGTTTATTTGTACTTATAAAGCATATATTAATGCCTTATTCTGGATGACCTTATTCTTATCCAATACCGAAACTATTAATAAGCAGTAATTAGGAGGCAAAAGTCATAGTTAATAGTTAAAAGTGTGACCATACAATTATATTAAATCATGTCAGCAGAAATAGATAGATTACTGTTTCTAGATCTGTTATTATTATTATTAGTTGTAGTAGTAGTAGTAGCACTGTAAACCCTAATGTTCAAAATAATTAATTGGCTTAAGTAGGGCAAACTCAAATTAAACAAACTAGTTAGATCAAATTAACTTTTATGAGTACTTAGAACTTTCTTTTACTGCTTAGTTTGAGAACAGCTATATGTTAAATGTTCTATATTGCTGAACTCTTTCAGCAATTGCTATGCTAATGTTAACAATTAACATTTTCTGAATTAGCTAGTTATAGCTAGCTAAATTTCCACTACTAAAAATACTTAAATCGAGATTAAATTTTCAGTTAAATGTATGAATTAACTTACATAAATGTTAAAGTTAAGAGCAATTAAAATGTATGAGTACAAAATTGAAATCTGCCAGTTCTGCGCACTTAAACTTTGAATTTATTAACTTAAAAAAAATTATGTAACTAATTACCTTAATTTTTTTGAGTTTTGCCAACTTATTCGGGTTTACAGTGTAGTAGTAGTAGTTTTTGTATTAACAATTTTAGCAATTTTATAATTATTTTTTACATTATTCGTTTTATTATGACTATTGTTGTTGTTCAGCATGCACATTAGCCAATGTGGTTTCATTAATGGAGAACAAACTTCACCCCGTTTCCAAGAAAACACATTTATTGCTATTCATCTTAATCTGAAAAAAAGAGAGCAAAGTTATGCTATCCATTTTTAAAAAGGATTTGAGTATTAAATGAGAAAATGGGGTGGTGAATGTTAGATTAGACTGGGTTTACTCATTAAACCAGAGGGACTGTTAATGACTTCAGCAGTGCTGAAACGGCACATTCATGAGAGATGAACAGGCAACAGCACTGCATTATGTGCCGCTCCGCTCCGCTCACAAAGTTAACATTCAAGTTGAAATGCGCCGTTGTAGTCTCAGCTCCTTCACTTTTTGTAAAAATAGCAGTAAAAAAACACCCTCAGATTTATAGTACATGTATTGGCAGAACGAGCCGAGAAATTAGACTCAGCAGCCATTACCTTATTGCTCTGTTATCAGCCCATTTGATTCAATGCATTGGAAGCTAAAGTTAGCCTTGCTTTTATTACCAAACCACAGGGTGATTTTAGGAACTCTCCACTCAAACATTTTTTTTTAGTGTAATGTAACTTATTTGAATGTAAAATTATTCACGGTTTAGAAAAAGTATCATACATTAGTCTCACATCAATCAATCATGAATAAACTTTTACATTTAAATCAACTATATTGATCAGATGACCTCTAGATTTTTCTTTTAAAACTGAGATTTTAACACCCCTTATCTGCCACCCACTTCCCACCGGACCCTCAATCATTGACAGTTTGACTTAATCTCTATGTTTTACAGATGCATTTGCCAAAAAGAAAAGCAGCAGACCTTTAAAATCCACAGTTTTTATCTCATTCACAAAACAGCAAAAAAAAAAAAAAAAAAAAGGCCTGATATTATTAGTCAAGCTAAAAAAAGATTTTTTTTTTGGCTGGAGTGGAAAGTTCCTTAATGATAAAGATGGTGGAAATTATGCATCACCCTTAAAAATGCCCTAATTTCTCTCTGTAAAAAATATGTATTACAATTGGCTTTTTAATTAATCTTAGTTCGAAATGTGCCGCACGAACATGTTTTCTTTTTTTTGTGAGCAGTCTGTTTCTCTCCGTTTCAAGGTTGCTTGACTTTAAACTGGTGCACTGGAAAGACTTACGGGTGTAGGTTCTAACCCTTTCATAAATCTCCAGGCTTTTCTTGCTGGATTCTAATTAGCAAAGGGCAAAAAGCCTTCTGATCACTTTTTCACCACAGAGTACATTAAAACAATGGCAAAGTGTGAAACAGGTGATGTCATACATGGTGGTAAAAAAAAATCAAGTTATTCTGGACTGACTTTTTTTTGTATGGGTAGTTTTTAAATATAATGTTTTTGCATTTTTTATGATGCAGTTTGTTCAGACACTGTCGTTTTTGAAAGGATAATATTTACCTGCACTGTAAAATCTAGTAAGACTTAAGAAATCATGGAAACTGATTGTCTTAAAAAAATTGCCAGTAAACTGAAATAGGAATAGTATGTTGGGAAGAGAGTTACAATAATATAAATGAAGTTTCAAATGCCAAACCAAATGGAACACTGATCACCATAATAGTGAGTTCAAACAAAAACATTTTAGGAAAATCAACATCAATTTATGAAGTCAGCTTATGTGATGTTCTCTCAAATTTTTCAGTTGTATTGACAATTCAACATTCAAGATGACTTTGGGAAATGAATGAATGCAACTAGAGAAAGATGCAGAAGTGGAGGAAATGAGTCTATTAAGAATTGCCCCGCACTTTTTTTCTTGACAAAATGGCACTCAAATCAATCAATTAATCTTAACCTGGATTTTCAGAGTAAACAAGGCATAGTATGCGAATAGTACAGATTACTAGATTTTTACAATTAAGATAAAACGTTAAATAAAGTTAACTAGTTAGAACAAATGTTGGATTTTACAGTGTGGACTTTCTCTGATGAATCTTTTCAACTGTATAATCGTTTAATCTTCTTCAGTCCTATGTGAGAGACACTGCTAACATTTTTTAGTAACTTTCAAGAAAGAGTCATTATGTATACATTATGTTTAAAAGATTTATTTATGTGAAAATATACAACTCATATTTTTACTATTTGAATGTACATTAATTATCTGTGAAGCAGTATATGATATAATAATAATGTTTGATAATTTTATTAATTAAAGTTATTAAAAAGTGCTGCTGAAATATTAGATAATACATATTTGGAGAATTACAGATCAATTAAAGAAATACAGAAATGTGACATGCAGCACATAAAAATAAGTTTTGTCCAAGTTTATTGATTGAGCAATATGACATATTTGAAAGTTTTTTACTTCAAAAATGCACATTAAAGCAATGGGGGACATACTGTAGATATATATTAAATTGTGAAATATGTTGTAAACCTGTAGGGTTGACAGTCATTGTGTCTTAAGGGTGTGTGAATGGTTCAGTTTTAATCATTTCAACTTTCGACAGCCTCTCAATTACAAGTGATGCGGACAGCAGAAACAAAGGCAAATCCTTTCAACTCTCATCAAGAGTTGATAAGCAGCTTTTGTGTTGCTCTCATGGACTTCCACACATTGTCTCTGTAGCTGTCGCTTCTTCCTTCAGACGATTCAAGTCTTTGAGCCTTTGCAAACGGACATACAAAGCTCTGCTCATAATACAGAGAGCTGAGTGATCACAGGATGTTGTCACACATTAAACAAGTCCTCCTGTCTGTGGTGGGCTTTTGAAAATAACACTCTGTCATCTGTATCTGACAGGAGAGATGAGCAAGTTCACTTGCAGAGATAGCTGAGATATCGGCTGCTCACTTAGCGTGGAAACACACCACACAGTGGCACTACAGAGTGTGTAGTCTGGTGAGGAGAGAGAATGTAATGGAACCGACATGACATGACTTCCGGTCTGGGATAAATTAAAGTTTATATATATTAAAAACTTTCTTTTTCCATATACAGAATTGTTTAAAATAAGAGTTGAAAACTTTTAGAATGCGACTGTTAGCTACAAGTCTCTCAACACTTTGCTCTGAAATCATTTATGAGACATAAATATGTGTTTTATGCAATATTTATGCTTTAAAAATGTTACGGTTATGAAAACAGTTAGGGGAAGGCTTGTCAAAGAGATACTAAAATACATTTTAAAATTGTAAGAATTAGAGACTAAAATATAGCACAATCTTGTTCAGCAGAATAAACAAAATCTTAGCTTTCAAAATACACCCAATAAAATGTCAGGAATAACCAAAAATGTTCTTTGTAGAAGAAAAAGGTTCTTTATACTATACTAAATGAAGGTTCCAAAAGAGGGTTTTTGCAGCAATGCCATAGAAGAAGCATTTTTGGTTTCTCAAAGAACCTGTGAATGAAAGGTTCATAAAAGAACCATTTCATTCTTCGCTCCTAAAAATAAAGGTTCTTTATTGGCATCTATGGATCCATGAAGGACCTTTATGGAACCTTTCCATTCCACAAAAGTTTCTTTATAGTGAAAAAAGATTCTTTCGATTATTAAAATGTTCTTCACACAAAGAAAAAAATGGTTCTTTTCAGAACTGATCACCGAAAGTTTTCTTTGTGGACCCCAAAATGGTTCTTCTTTGACTTTGCTGCGAAAACCCCCTTTTGGAATTTTTATTTCTAAAAATGTTGGTCTGAGGAACATTTTTATAGTCTAAAGCAGTTTCTAACTTTGATATATACAATACGTTGAAAAGTATCAATATTTCATACCATGGGGAAGAACCGCAGTATACACTGTCATATACACTGTAAACCCTAATGCTCAAAATACTTAATTGTTTTGATTAGGGCAAACTTAAATTTAACAAATTAGTTAGTTAAATTAACTGTTATGAGTATTTAGAACTTTCTTTTTCTTTTGAGTTTACAGAACTGATATATTTTAAGTAAACTGAACTGTTTTATTGTTTTGAGTTGTATGAACTCATTTCTTTTAATTTACACTAACTTAAGTTTAACTGAAACTGGGCTGGGATTTCTATTTCCCAGCATTCTTTGCCCATGGCACTCGAAAATTAAGTGTTATATAATGTTTTTTTTGTTTTGTTTTCTTGTTTTTTTGCTAAATTAATAAATAAGGTGATTTAGTAGTGATTAATGTTTTGTTATGCTAATTTAGAAGAGTTTCTGTTAATGTGGGTTTTTGAAGAGTTACCATCATGGTGACAAGTGGTATATGCGGCTTGGTTTGAGAGCAGGTAAGTTACATGTTTTAAGTTGCTGTACTCATTCATTCAGTGTTATACCATACTGTTAACATGTTAGCAAATTAGTGAGTTGGCATTTTCTTATTAGGGTTTACAGTGAAGTAAATAACTCATTTGATTTGGAAGACCTCAAAATAAAAAAGTTAATTAACTAAATACTTTATGTTAATTGCTATCAAAGTGTATGAGTTAGCCAACTCAGTACTTTAAGTTAAGAGAAATTATTATGCATGAGTACTACAAACTCAAAACTTGATAGTTCTGCTTACTTAAAATTGGGAACATCATAACTCAAAAAAAATTGATGCAACTGATTACCTCAAATTGTTTGAGTTAGCCCAACTTATTTGGGTTTACAGTGTAGATATTTTTAATATTGTCTAATTTTTTGTCCATCCATTGAAAGTCTAGGCAATCAATAATTTCTTCTGAAGTGATCACTTTATATGATGACAGATTTTAATTTAGGTTTTTATTCATATATAAACATTGCTCAATTACCATTAAAACAATCTCACCTAAATGCTTGCTAACTCAATGTATTTGTGTTTTTACAATGGGGTAATTTTGTTGTTTGATTACAAACTTTGAATTAAATTAAAATAAAAGACAAGTAAACAGTCAGTAATAAAATAAGAACAAATACTAACGATAGCACAAATAAATACAATGGAATAAAGATACAAATGAAATAAATTGCTTTAAGTTTTTCAGATAGGTTTAACAGTAGTAGGGCTATTCAGGTAAGAAATACTACAGAAAGTGAAGTAGGCCTAATTAAATATAAAATAACCTGGATAGTCTTTATCGTAAAAATTAAATACAGAAGTTACAAAAGTTATTCAGTCAAGAGCAGTGAGTTCTCTTTGTATTTTATTGTTTGATTAACATGAAAAACAAGGACAGCAGCAGGTTTATTAGGTAACCTGCTGTCACTTTAAGACCTGACGCATGGATCCAGTATTCTGTTGCATATGCGTTTTCTGTCTGAACTTTTTACTTTCACTTTGGACATAACCGATTGTGTTTTCTACTCGTGATCTGTTTAAGACCCGTCTTTATGTGTGCGCACTTTGGATGTGATCACAGGACTGAAAATTATGCGCAACCCCTGCATTCCCAAGCTGAAATTTAGACCAACCTTTCTTGTGATTTGCATTTTTGTTATGAATTTCTGTGTGTTATTTGTTGTTATTGGAGACATCAGAGATTACATGCTTTTTTTTCCTTTTTTTTTTACACACACTTTAAATTAAAAATGTAAAAATGTTAAAAGTATTTTTTACACAACACATCTGCTCTCACCAGATGGCAAAAACTGGTCTAAAGGAACTTTTTCTTCTGCAAAGAACCTTTTGTGTCATGGATGATAAAGGATCTTCATGGAACCATACATGCCAACAAAGAACCTTAATTTCGAAGTGTGGTTAAATCTAAAAGAGATAATTGTGTAGAAATCTATCCACAATCTGTAAGTCATCTCCCATCAGCAGCAGGATTATGCACATTAGGCTGATTAATGGCGTCCGCCACCAGATTACTTTGATTTGATAAGCAGTACAACCCATCACGAACGTAATACATCACAAATTGTTTTGTCAACAATTTATGGTACTATTTATCAAATGACCATCGCCACTCGCTGAGTAATAGTGTCATATCTGACATTATGTCAATAGAGAAGTTGAGCTAAGGGCAGCCGGGCTGCAGTGATTTAGACACACTGTGTGCTGACCTGTGTCTATGTTTAATTCATAGCAGATGAGCAGAAATAGATAGATTACTGTTCCTAGATCTGTGTTTAAAGCAGAAATGGTTAGGAGTGGCCAGGTTGGTATGCCAGTCACATACCTGGTCCTGGGATAGAGTTAATATCTGTGAATGCACAGTTCTGATGAGAGAAAGCATACGCTTCTAATAAAGAATTTACAATTATATTGTTCCTATCATAAATACCAAACATTCATTATGAATACGTCATAGCAATTGTGTTTATTAAACAAGTTAAACTTTAACGACAGAATTCATAATGTTTATTACCACTTCTTTTTGTCTTGTCATGTAATCATGGTTATGTTAGGGCACTTGAATGGTGAGTGAATGGGGCTATTTTTGGAGTTTTAAAAGCAGAAAGGTTAGAGTTATAATTTCATAAAATCACTTAATTTCTTTCTGGTAAAATGATTTTTGTGCACCAAAAAACAAAACAAAACAAAAACCCCCCCAAAATAACGACTTTTCAACAATCTCTAGTGATGGCCGATTTCAAAACACTGTTTCAAAGCTTTATGAATATTTTCGAATCAGTTGTTCGGATCGCGTAACAAACTGCCAACCTGCTGAAATCACACGACTTTGGCGCTCCGAACAACTGATTCGAAACAAAAGATTCGTAAAGCTTCGAAGCAGTGTTTTGAAATCAGCCATCACTAGAGACTTGAAAAGTCGTTATTTTGATTTTTTTGGTGCACAAAAAGTATTCTCGTCACTTTATAATATTAAGGTAGAACCACTGTACTCACATGAACTGTTTAAAATATGTTTTGAGTACCTTTATGGATCTTGAGAGGTTCGGTGACATTGCTGGCAACAGAGGCCTCACTGAGCCATTAGATTTCATCAAAAATATCTTAATTTGTGTTCCGAAGTTGAACAAAGGTCTTACAGGTGTAGAACAACATGAGGGTGAGTAATTAATGACATTATTTTCATTTTTGGGTGAACTAACCCTTTAAAGCTGTTTATATCATAATTTTCATTGTCGTTTTAGGGTTTATGGTATTGTGTTATAAAATTGGATATGACATACAGAAAAGTTTAGTAAGTGGTGTCTTTCCCCCACTAAAATCTTGTTAACATGCATCTTGTTTGTCTGGTGGCTATACTATTGAAACAATGAATAACGTTTACAAATTGCCCCCATTCACTTTTTTATTTTTAAGAAAAGATGGGAAAGTGAAAATTCATCAACATTATGCTTGCAAATGCTGTTGACTGAGCTTAACTTGTACTGAACCCAGAATATTTCTTTTCAGAAACACCACTACTTTATAAATTTGTTCACATAAATGGTGGTGTTGACTTGACTTTTTCTAGGTCAGATAAACACTCCTCATATGACAAGACTTGGTGTATTGTATCAAAAATCAATAAATATAGGAATAGGAGATATTCAGTCTGTCTAACATTTTCAAATCAAGAATAGGACTAGAAAACAGTTCAGTACCTCATTCAGTACAAAATAGTTTTTCGCTTCACAGTGCAAAAAAAAAAGAAAAAAAAAAGGCAATCTGAAATCCCACCTCTTCATATAATCATTCTAGTCATCATCATGATGGTCAACAATTTCTGGCTGCTTGTTTTATGATGTTGTCAAAACAGGTCTGCACACCTTCGAAATCTGACAAGCTTTCCGCATAGCTTGCCCTTGAAATGAAGGCCGTGGTTCAAGCCGTCATCAAGGGGATCAATGCTGCTCCTGAGATTGGGCTGTGAGTGGCAAATAAATTCCACAGCAAAAACATCAGTTCCACAGGTATGAAAAGAAAGAGGCGAGCCAGCGCCGGCTGGTATGGCTCTCGTCCAAAGCACCACTGGCTCATCTTAAAGGTTACAGTGACTACCCTGTGCACTAGTGTTAACAGAGCTTTCCCTCTCTGGGTTTATGGTCTGTGTAATAATTTTAAGCAAAGTGAAGAGTGTGTTTCCACAGGAGATGTTGGAGGAACAGCTGCGGGCCAGGGAGGAGGACAAGTGGAGAATGATTGATCACTAGGAGCGGAGAGGCTGTGTACCTCTCACCTTCCCCCTGCGAGGCTCCACGTCTGCCCCTGATCCCTTACATCTGCCTGCCCTTAGCAGAGCTGGAGGAGGAAGCCCGGCTGGATCTACTCACATGTCCCTGTACTCTGGAATAGGGGAGACTCAGAAAACACGGGCCAAACCTTAAACTCTGATGCCATTGCTTTCATTATATGTGTGAAGGAAATGTTGCATATGTTTTTCGATTACTTGAACAATAACAAAACTGTGTGATAGGTTTGTTGAAACATATATTAGGCTATAAAAGACATATATATGTTCATTGGTTATGTTGTAGTTAGCTCATTTTGCACATTGGAAAGTTCTAAGCAAAATTAAATTAATAAACTTAAACATGAAATGTAGCCTACATATATTGAGTAATTAAAAGAAAAACGAATCAGTGATATTCACTTTACAAAACAAGGAGCTGTTTTACAAAAATAAATACTAGCCTATTAAATAAAATATCATATTGACAGAAATGTTATTATAGTCTCTAAAATACTGACGGATAAATTTGCACTGCAAATGTTACATCGTTACGCCAATAGGTGGTGACAAGTGTCTTTCAGAGTGAATGAATGAATCGTTTACTTTACCGATTCGAAACAACAAGTATGCGTGAGTCATTGAACCATTCACTCAAACTATTCGTTCAAAATCACTGATTCGCTCAGAAACTAAACAAATTACTGCATTTATGAGTGCAATTACTGCATTATAATTAAATTATTCGCTTTACAGATTGGTTAAAATACTGAATTATTCAGGAACGATACAAGCGAGTCGAGTTTGTGTGTTTGTAAGTGAGCCATTCCTCCAAACGATTCGTTTGATTCATACATGTTGCTCGGAGACTCAGCGACAACGTTTGGAACTATTTTCGATGGTGGAACCAGACAATATCGTGTCTAAAATGTTAGTTACACAATATTAACTTCTCGTTTATGAAACGGAGGTGCAAGCGGTATTATAATTGCCTAATTATATTTTTTAATTAATTTTATTCAGCTGTCAAACACGGTATTCTGTAAACCAAAACGTTGAGACTAAGCACTCTCCACACTTAGTGAAAAGCACGCTAACGTTTTTATCAGGCCCTCTTCGATGATTTAAGAAATGTTAAAGATCTTCTTTTACAACCTGAGGGGCCTAATTCTTTTTAACAGGACATTGTTACTAACCTGTCAAACTGAAGCGATACTTTATAAAAAACATTCATTTGATACTTGATTGAAACACACCATTATGGTTTCATTAGCTCATCGATTTAGCAGTAATCTCATATCAGAGACCATCAAGCAAGTTACATGCAATAACCTGGGGCTAAATGTTAAAATATGATCCAGACTAGCTAATGACCCTATTACAATCGACCCAGGAAGCTGAGAAAGAGATTCTCCAGGTTCTGCGGTGCCTCATGCAGGCTGCCCTCTGCTGTATCATCATCCTTACTATTAGACTATTACAAACCGGCACGTAATTCATCCATCCAACACAACTTATAATGTAGCAAATGAGAAAGGGAAGACAGGAGGAAAAAGCCCTCCATGTCTCTCATATTTTTTTTTCTCCTTTCCTCTCATCTTTTCTTATGCTCTGTGACGTAAGAGGTGAATGTTCACCACCAATGACCTATTAAATCAGGCCTCATTCCTTCAATTTCTTCGCCAAACAGGCACCAGACCAAAATGTCTGTAGAGACCGACGGTCAGAGAGAGAGAGGCTGAAAAAGCGAGTGGGAGCGAGACACGCAGACAGACAAACAGAGGGGGGATGAATTGGAACCGCCCAATCAAAAATTATTGCAGCTCAATGAATGTGTCCTGTAAATGTTGGCATGCTAATTGTGCATTTATAACATTTTTAATGGTTTGTTAATTTACCTCCCACTCTATGATTGCACTTGAAATGAGTTAATGACTGTGGGGGGAGAGTTAACAACATGCCCTGGCAGACACAATATTTCCCTCTTATTTATCAACCTGGCCTGTGAGAGAGACCGAGTAGCTTTGATTGAATGAAGGGGATGTCTGCTGGGTGAAGAGCTTTAGCTATAGGGACGTATATAGACCAGAACTGTAAAAATAGAATTAATGTTTTAATTTTCTTTTGTACTTAGAAAACCCCAAAAACATAATAAGACATAATTATGAAAATTGCATTCAGTTGGATAACAATTTTGCCTGTTTAAACAAAAAAAGAAAGTGAAAAACAAAGCTGTTACATTGTCTAAACTACACTTAAAATCACATCAGAAAATGACTTTTTTTCCCTGAAATCTAATATTTGATTCGAAACACCTAATAACCAGCGTTAGTGAAGCTACTTTGAAACTGTATAGTGCAAGTTACAAACTGCTAATATATTCAGTAAGAACATAATAATATCTTAGAAAATTAATTTATTGCTATTTTCAATCACATTACAACACATACTATTTTTTCTTCAAAATATTGATATATTTTCAGCACATCACTTTTAAAATGTAGTTGCATAGCTACTAACAGTAATTAAATGCTAATTTTATATGTATAATAAATACTACTTGAACTACTTGAACTGTGTGTGCGCGTGTGCTTGTGTGCACGTACATGTGTGCAACATTTTATCCAGTTGATGGAAAAGTATTCATGTTTAAAGGCTGCATGTGCAATAAATATGACATAATAAATAGTCATGTATCTTTTAGTCATTTTATCATTACTTGTTCAAAAAAGTTGCTGAGATACTCTTAACGCTCCTGAAAAAATGTACTTTAGTTAGTAGTATCACTGCTTTTAGTTATTTACAGTCCAACGCTGGCCTTCTTAAACATAAAGCATGCCTGATGGTAACATTGATGTATGACCTGCATGCAGAGAATATCGGGAAATGAATAAACAAACACATAAACTAGATAAGAGACTGGTGCTAACATAGTTAGTAATGTCTCTGGCACTGTCCGTTCAAGTCATTTCCTCCAATCTTCCTCAGCAACAGGACATGACTTGGCGACATATAGACGAGAGACTATTGAGTTGCTAGACTACTTGTGCTGTAACCCGGGAAATCAGACAGAGAGCAATGCTCAGCAGTTCATCTGGAATCTAAAACACATTGCAAAGGTATGTTTGCGTTTCTTAGGCTATTTGACGATAAAATGAAAGGAAATAAAGCAATATAGCAACAACGTGTTTATTGTCAAATCCTCTTTTATATATATATATATATATATATATAATATATTAAACAGAAATTTAAACATATTTTATCAGTAAGGTAGATACTCAAACCATTTATTTGCATAATTTTTCAATACTATTAATATCTTTCCATCAAAGCTTCCAATCTCTGACCCGAATAGAGAGCGAAATGACTTGGGAGGCACTTTAAGGCAACACGTTCGTAACTTACTCCACTGGAACTCCACTCCACCCCTCACTAAACAAGCCACTCTATCAGTAAATGCTAATCTCCTAATTAACAAGCTAATTAGGTAATTATGGCTTTGCAGAAGGATGCCTAAATGAATTATGACAACACAGTCACTGCTTTCTGAGACACCTGTGGGCCCCTTTTTGGCTGTCACTACAAAAAAAAAAAAAAAAAAAAAAAGTAAGGTGACAGCCTGTTCAGGTTTAAAAAACTTAATTCTCTTGGAAATGATGTGTATGTTATGAGACAGGGGCTATTAGTTTTAAAACTGTCAATTAAACCTGTCAGATAAGAAGGATTTTATGACTAATTAGCACCCCATATGCATAAATAAGCTATAAATAATTAAGTATTTGTTAAATATCGAAGAGATAAAGGTAAGCTATGTTGTATGTGCTGGCTTTTTTCTTCATTCTTAAAATAATAATATAATAAACATAAATTTAAAGATAAATATTAGGTTTTTAAAACTATTTTCTTATGTAACTTGTGCATTTTGTAATATTTTAGGTTACACTTTATTTTTATGGTCCACTTTAGACATTCTACTAACTATTTGCAAATACATGCCAACTCTCAGTGTTAGTAGACTGTTAGGTTAAGGTTAGGTGTTAGGGTTCAGGTTAGTAGAATATGTTGACATGTATTTGCAAAGTTAATTATAGTTAGTAGAATGTCTGTTGGGGAGCATCAAAATAAAGTGTTAAGCAGACAGTCTACTAATACTCTAATGAGAGTTAGTTGACATGTAGTTGCAAAGTTACTTGTAGTTAGAATGTAAAAAGTGGACCACTGAAATAAAGCGTTGCCCATTTATAGTGTTTTATTATATTATGTCTGACAAGATTATGGAGAGTCTAATCTGATATTGTTCATTTATACAAAGAAAACTTTTTTTTTCCGGGTAGATTAAAAAAGATGTGTACATTACTTAAAAATTGTAATCAGTTACTGATTCCAAATTACATGACAAATTGTAGTTAGAAACGTAATCCATTACATTACACATTTAAGGTAATGTAATCTAAATACTTTTTGATTATTTTTAGATGACTCTTGACCAAACTCAATTATCAAATGGGTTTGAATAGGATAATCTTGTACCAAATTGATATAAAAATACAAAGAAAAAGAAAATATATCAACTTTTTCAACAACATGAAGTGCATTAAATATTACATTAAGTCAGGGTTCCGTGAAAACCCCCCGCAGGGGTTCATTAATTTAATGAAAAGCTATTTATGTAACATTAAAATAAATATTATATAAATATATATATATATATATATATATATATATATATATATAAAACCTAAAATCTCAGGAGGTTCAGCTGCATTGTATGTAAATATGAAATGACATGAATTTGTACATTTTAATGTGTTTGAAAGACAAAAGCCTTCCAAAGACACTCATAGATTTGGTAAATTTCTCAATGAGTGATAATTCAAATAATAATGAATGTGTTCATCAGGAGTTGATTAGATATGCAGTGCTGCAATGTTGAGAGAACACTTTTTAAAAGTGAAATGATTTCTGTAAATCCAGTGATCAACTGCTGTGTGGGTCTCATTCCCATTTTCTAATGTTTCAAGAGTAACCACTTGGGGTGAAAACTTGTATGGGTAGTGGGGGAAAAAAAGAGAAAAAAAACCTGGTGTGCTCATTAGTGAAAATCATGAACGGTGGGCTTCTGTCCAAGAGCAATAATATCAACAGTTACCACTGACAACAGCGAAGTAACCGTGGCCATATTTGGGAGAAACTTCAGCTGATATGTTCAAGACGCTTGGCATATAGGCGTACTGCATTGCACGATTTTCAGTATTCCCTTGTTTAAATGTTCATATGAACCAAACTGCTGTTGAATTATGATTTCATTACTCGTTCTCCATAAATTCCCTTTTCAAGTCGGTTGAAGGAAGTGGGCAGTAAACATCCAATAATAGAAATTGTGTTTATGTCATTATGTAAGCATGGCATCATGACCACAATAAGCTGAAGTGTCTTTTTTTCCCCCTCCCACCAAAAGATTTGCTGTCATACTTGGGGGAAAATGAATTATGTTGACATATGGCTGAAAACAATGGTGGAAAGGCATGCAACGTAAGGCAATGAAGAATCATGCGGTGTTGTGGAGGAGAGGATCTGGAGCTGTTCCTTTGAGCCCTCTATGACAGGTATACAGAGCCACCTGACAGCACAGTATTTCAGTGATAAATGCAGTGGGTCTGGGACTTCCATTCACTAAACTCAGGAGTGTGCTGGGCTGATACTTCAAGGTCAAGTGAATATGAAAGAGCCAAGCCACACAGCTTGCTAAAAAGAATGAGAGAGCGAGCGTCTCTTGTCTCCTTCTTAACTTCGACGACTTCTAAATGTTATGTTGCTTAAATTCATGTGACGTGCTTTATAAGCACAGATGTTGTGTTACAGCATCATTCTGTGATTATTAGATGTTTGTGATTTTAAAAATCCATAATCTGTCAGCGGCACATGCTATATTCAATCCAGTTCATTTACACACGGATAATAAAAATGACAACGACTGTATAAAAATGATGGTGAAACTCTGCGTGATACACACACACATGCACTCAGTCGCAGCCAAAACAATTGAATTACAGGGCTTGTGGCATGTTGTCTTACTCTGTGATATGTGTGAAATGGTTAATTAAAGGTGAGCTCATTATTCTTGCTCAGGATCCAGTAACTGTGTTAACATGATCCATGACTAATATATCACCCACTTATTGCACCCGAAGAATTGAATCAATTGCTCTGAACACCAATTCATACACAAGAGTTGAAGTAAATATGCCACTATAAATTCTACTGTTTGATCTGTATTGTTCAGGACGATATGTGTAAATCAGAAGCCAGTGTTTATGTATTAAATAGTGTACTTATATCAGACTATAATAGAACAAAATCATGTTGTGTATTTAGCCGAAATCGCCTAATATCATGTTTAATTACTGGACATGATGGGGGATGTATCTCAATGGTTGCTATAATGTTTCCATATTTATCTGTTATGAATTAAAGTAGTTTAGAATTTAAGAATTTGAATGCAAACTGCAAAACAATTCTAAACAAATAGATTGGATTACATAATCAGATTTATATTATTATGTTATGTTATTATGTTTTTAAATGCTCATAATCAGATTACAGTTACTTTTTTTTATATTACATATTCACACAATGGCAGAAAATTATTCATAACTTTTAATTAATTTAATTTTAATTATTTAATTAATATTATTTTATTTATTTTATTTATTTATTTATTCATTTTAATTTTACATTTTTATGATTTAATCAGTCATAACATCAACTCACAATTCCCCTGCAGTTCTTTCATTAATTCCAGCTTGGGAAACACTGGGATAATGTAATGCATAATGCATTTCATGTTGTTGATAACAAAGAATGGAAAATATTTTCTGTCTCTTGTTTTTTTTTTTTTTGTAATATATCAATATGGTACACAATAATCCCATTCAAGTCTAAGTGATAAATGATTTGGGTTAAAAGTAATACATTACCTAAAATGAGTAATCTAGATTGTTACTAACTATAATTTTAGTAATGTAATTTGTAATCAGTAACGGACCACAATTTGCAAGTATTCTGCCCGTGTTTGTGTGTGTGTGTGTGTGTGTGTATACTTAACCATATTTTGGGGAAAATTTGTACCCAGAAGTGAGCTAAATCTGACAAACCCTCTTTTTGTGGACATTCTCATTTGGAAAAAAAAAAGTTAAAATGTTTTCTGTATTTATAGCTGTATGTGAAAACCAATAGAAACCTATGGAATGCCCCCATTTAGAAAGCCACTGCAAGTAAACATGTATTTTGGCAAATATAGCCTACAGAATACCCTTACCCATTTTTCTTTTTTGCAAAATCTACGCGTACTTTGGAAGAGAGAATTACAACCCTTGCCATCTGTTCAGACATAATATTTTTTAAAATATAGATGAAAAACTGGATGTTATATCAAATTAAACAATAGAAACCGCTGATTCAGATCATACCAGTTCTGTCACGTAACACTCATTAACACTCACAAGTCAAATTATAAACCAGACATGAAATTATTGCTTCAAATTACCTCAGAAGTGGGGGGTGTGGTGTGTACAAGCCCATTTCTAATTGGTGAAAATTATCTTTTAAAATCGCAGTCTGTGTACAACACTCCCTGGTCACCCCACCTCTACTTATATGTTATTACATAAAAAAAAAACCAAAAAATTGTATCAAAAAATGTTATGTATTGAATATCATGAAGCTCTTAAAGCTTCAGGCATGCTGACAGATTCGTCTGTGCTTTTTGCATTGTTTATCCTCAACTGGATCATCCCAGAGGAAGTTTTGATTTTCTGCATATCTGATTATTCGCTCTTTAATTAGCCTGTGTTAATTTCCCGTGTTGAGTGTGTCAGTGATGGAGGCAGTCCACAGGGCCTTCAGTCAGTTCATGCACTATGGAACGGGACTTTCTGGTGCCAGCTTTCACAAATTCTCAGCGTAGCATCACATGTTGGTGCCTTTGGAAGGGCGTCTGATTGACTTTCTTGCTGCGCAAAAATTAACAGCTCTGTTTCCTCTGTATGTGTGTCTGATTCTTGGTAATTAGTCCCATCACATCGGAGGCTGTCATGTCACAAGTGCAACCCTGCTGAAGTGCATTACCTCAACTATGACACCAGAGGATTTCATAATGAATATTAACCTGTAGGTACATATAGTATCTGGTTGTTACAATGTAAGATTTTTTTCTTTTTCTTTTCACTCACAAATAAAATGAAATTAGATTATTTGTCTGCATACTTTATAAGAAGTATCACAAATGCTTTTAACCACTGTAAATATAAATTATTCATTACAATATGCATATAAAATAGATAAAAAGTTAAGTGAATGCATTAATGCAATGTATAAGCAGTAGATATTAAAGTTAAAGTTTCTCATAAGGATATAAAAATACTTTTTAGTAAAATATACACATTAAAAAATGTAAATCTGTATAGTGGAGCTGGCACATACATATATATTTTTCCTCTGTAACCAGCTTTGGTCTGTGAATGGCTCTTATTTACCTCAGCACACGAACAAAAAACAAAATGGTTTAGGTGTAAGTCGTTGAACAAAAGACGCGTAGCCTATTTTAACAACGCCAGTTACATGAAATGTAGTGATTTGGAATCGGAAATACAGTGGTTTGGCGGGAAAGCCACATTGTGGGTTTAGTAAGGCGAAATGTAAGAATCGAGGCAACCGGAGGAAGGCGCAGATATGTTTCAGTGTGTCTCTTTGCTTCAAGCCCACCGAGCAGTCTGCTACCATAGCAACTGCCGAGGAGCGCTGCGCAGCGCCGCCTGCTTTTGCAGTAGATGTCACCCTTGGCAACGGCCAATCAGAAGTTGATATCTCTCTGTACAACCGTAGCAAAGGTATTGAGCTCTGAAGGCGGGCGTTCATAATCATTTTGAGTCACTCATTGGTTCTTCGGGCCGCCACTCAAAGACGGACTCTTCGCTGATTGGTTCGGGGCGTCTATTTCCAATATTATAAACATGTCCTCTGCTTTCCTGCCCCTGCAAGCACGGCTTGTTGGAGGCGACCATACTATGGTGTAAGGAAGCGAGGGGGCCCGTGCAATTCATTATTAGTTTGAATCAGACAATATAAAACTCCGACCTTTTGTTTGTTTTATTGGAAATGGTTATAATGTAACGGCATCTCAATGCACGGGCGCGCTTTTGAATGAGGCACGCGTAAAGTGGAGACTTAAACGCTGTTGATTTCATGTTCTGGTCTCATCATTATCATCACCAGCAGTATCATTAGTAGCTAACTGGCATTTTGTTTTCGGGGGCTTCGGCGAGAAGTGACAAGAATCTAAGACCCCTCCTCTGCAGGGCGGAGCGTGCATTTTGATGTCGATTTTGTATCTTTTTTTCTTCTCTGACACGTCCGCACTGAGTGAATGGCATTGGCACATTGTCAATCGCTCACTACCGCTGCCATCAAACAACATAAAGCACACACAGCCCGCGCGCTCGACTCATAAATTTCCGCCAGCAGATATTTTTGCGCATCGCTTTATGGCGCGTGATTAATTTTTTCGCCAGTTTTTCTATTTTCCCTACTGAAAGTGAGAAAACTTTTTTATACATTTTTATATTTTTTTCCTACAATCTTTATAGCTCTGGTCGCCGGTGCTGATGGTTTAATTTATTTCACTCGGCTTCTTTTATTTTCTTATATTTTATTTTTGGAGAGAGAGAAAAAAATCTTTTAAAAGGCAATATTTTGCCCGTTGTTGTTCACACTCAGCGTGCTTCTTTTTAATTACATAATCATTAATTTTGATTAATTATTACTTTCCATCAGAGGCATGGGATGTTTTGTTTGCAACTCTTTGTAATACTACGGATTTGTCTAAGTTTTCAAGAAGTGCACAAGGCGAAATTATCCTAAGAAGAATTCCAGACATCTGCAAAGGACCCCAGCTCTTCAAAGAAAAAGACAAATTGGCATGAAGATTCGGACAGGATTGAACGGGCAACCACTGTCACCTGAATGCTGAAGTTTACTTAAATAATAGACAAGAAATATCATCGCTAATTTTTCTCCAATGGACATTCATACAGGAGGATCAAAGACGATTTAAATCTTTTCCATAAAGTGATTCCTGGGACATCAATTCCACTATATTTCATCCAGCGATTTATTGTATTTGCCGCGTTCACGGTCAATATTTTGTGCACGATAGCGACCCGTTAAACACCGCACATGAAATAATCAAGTTGTTTTTGCATGTGCATTCTCCGACTTTATTTCACCCATCTCAGTGACTGAGCACGAGCGCATTGATTGTGTTGCGGCGGACTATGGACGAGCAAGCCCGGATCATGCAGGCTCTCGGCGGTGTCAACCTGGCTGGTCACTCGGTACAGGGAGGCATGGCTCTGCCGCCTCCTCATGGACACGACGGAACCGATGGGGATGGAAGAAAACAAGACATCGGTGACATTCTGCATCAGATCATGACCATCACCGACCAAAGCCTGGACGAGGCGCAAGCAAAGTTGGTGCATTTTGTTGATATAAACGTTTTCATTGTTTTCTTCAGAAATTCATGTTTTCTCATTTTATTTTTATTTCTATACGATAGCTTATAGTGTGTACATTTACACGTCACAATAGCTAACTTTTATCTTACAGTATTGTCCACTCATTGAAACTCTTGTCCCATTTTCACAAATGTTACCATAGTAAAACACTGAGAGTAACGTTTGCATCTAAATATCCAGGTGGCCATATCTGAGGTTGAAATCACTTTAAAGTTAAAGTTTAAGGCAAAATATCAGTTACTGTTCACTAAACTTGTGTACTGAAATATTAAAAATAGCCTCTCTGTCTTACACAGGTAAAGTACTCAACACATGTGGGCATCTCATTAAAAGTTTCTACATCACACTTTACTACTTCTGAACTGAGAAGGCCTTGACACTTCCACAGCCCTTATAGCAACTACAAAAAACTTTGTTGAGAATTAAGAAAAGTATTAGTAATTTTACGTAGCTTTGTTTTGAACTTTTGTGATGAGTAAAGCCATATTTGCCTCACTATCAAACTAATGCAGTTTGAGGGCAAATTTAGACTCAAGGCTTGATGTCTTATAAAGTTTTAATGCGACAGAATTATGAGTTTTAAGTGACTATATATCAATCTCGTCTCTTGCTCCCAAATGGCACAGGAAACATGGGCTCAACTGTCACAGAATGAAGCCAGCCCTCTTCAGTGTGCTCTGCGAGATCAAAGAGAAAACAGGTAAGATAATGCATAACCTAACAAAAAAGCTAAATTACGCACAGACATCTCAAGAAGAAAAAAAGCAACAGTACAATGCCACTAATCCTTCAGACACCGCCATCTTTACTGGTGTTTTTTTTTTTTTTATTTGCTCGTCAGCGAAGTCCAGTTGTACCAAGCCAGCATTCACATTTCTCTGCACCCACTTCTGAAAATGAATAGTCATAATTGGATGTATCAGCATAAGAGTACGAAATATACGATGATGAGCTTTCCCCCCCTCTGCGTTGCATCGTGAGGCTGAACTGAGTGCCTTCTTTTGGGGGCATGTGTGAGAGAGGCACCTCGGCAGTTCCCTTGTTTACAACGCGCTATTCTCCCACCGTCCATTTAATCTTTCAAGACCCACAGTTGGTGAATTGCTAGACAATTACACATCTTCGGGATACTCAGGGTTTGTCATTGAGGATATGTTTTGTGCGGTGTTGGTGTTGTATATCAAGCTTGTTTTGCTTAATTGTACCACTGGAAGCCCAGTGAGCGTTTACGCGTGTTCTTGGTTCGGAGAGCGGTCCAATTCCTGCGCTCCTCTGCCTAATTATGCGACCAATTTACTGGATAATTATTGGCAGTATCGGCGTTCCTGCAGTTAATTATTGCCCCCGTTTTATTATGAAAGACGCCAGCGCTGTGAAGGTTATACATCGTTCACCGACACGTGCAGACGCTTGGCGTTATTGTGCGTTATTGTTGTGTTAAAACCGACTTATGGCCAGGAGTGATCGATATGTCAGTTATTATTAGTTTGGTGTGAGTCTAACTTGTAAAAAAATATTTAGATGACATAGTTTACATTGGAAAATGCTTTCATTGTTATACAGCAATTTTGCTTTATCTTGTCATGATAATTTATGCAGTTTATGCTCTATTTTATGCCTGTTTAGAGTTTCATCTTGATTTTCTTTATCAGTAATTAAATGAAAAGTGGTTGAAAAAGTGTAATGAACTGCAGGTTGTCACTTTTGCACCACTTTAAAATTTTAAAACTGCAATTAAATTTGATTTAATAATTTATTATTATTATTATTATTAGTTACAGTGTATAACTTGACTGACCATTGATTGGATCTTATATCCTTATAGCCTAAATGTTGTAAATGTCTGTATTTGACTAAAACAAAACGTTGACCCTGAGTGGCAAGCTTACTTTTATTGACTACTAACACTATTTAGGGACCTTTTATGAAATATTTTTTTGCTGCAGAAGTACAAACGCGCGTTATTTTCAAATGGATCATGTGTGTGAACTCACATATCTTTGTTGAAATTAGTTAGAAAAATTGAGAAAAATATATTTGAGTGCATATGCATGTCTGTACCAAACAGAAATATTCTGTCCTCACTTTTTCTGACACTCAAGCACCTCTGAAACAGTCTGTCGCGCGCGCACTGTAAATGAAGTCCAATGACAGATCAACATCAATTCAGCACGTGCGTTACCAAGGCTATACCGCCTGCCCCAATGACACGGAACATTAGCATATGTCACTGTCTCACAAAAGATAGTTTTTTTTTTTTCTTTGAGGGAGAAATCGGCACCCGTACAAGCAGAATCGGTTCAGTACGTCCAGTAGCTTAGTGGATGTAATTTAATGTGCAGTTTTCCTTTATGCTGCGACGGTTAACACGCGCGCGTGATGTGCGCAAAGGCGCGCGCGTTCTGCAATCATGCAGGGCGCAGGTATAAAGAGAATGACCACATAACCAGATATGCAGAATCCAGAGAGACCCTTAGATAAGGGGATTTTACCAGGAATGTGCAGTATGTATTTCTGGATAATGCGGAAGGAGAATAGCAGAGCGAAATCCGTAAGGTGAGCCCAAGACACAATGACAAACGCACTGAATTAGACTAAGAACTTTTGTCTTTACTTTTAATGTTTAGAAAATTTATTTTTTTAATACCATGCTGAAATAAGAATGTTAAAATATTATTTTAGTGCTGTTTTTTTAAGCAACTCTATCATATCTATATGTATGAACTTTATATATAGGTTCATAAACGATTCATTAAATTTTTGAAAAATAAAGATAGTCATTTCACATACTAGAGCTTAAATAATATAGTTTTTGAACTATCATAAATACAGCAATGTAATAACATTTGAATATCAGTTCATGTGTTTATCTGGTCTCTGTGTGGTTGTATAGGCAGAATAGTGCTTTGCCAGATTTGTGGCCTTTGTGTGGCTTATAAGCAGAAGTGACTGTAGGAAGATCATAAAACTTAATGAACTTCTTGGCTGTTGGAGGTCTCAACTGCGGGAGGGCAAGGCCCTGCTCCACTGCCCGGTCTGCTTGAGATGTTCTTTATGCCTGTCCAGAAACAGATAGAATGAGTAGCAAGCAAGCAAGAAAGAAACTGATTACTGAATGCTGTAGCTGTATCTTAATGTAACTGTTAATGTAAGCTAATGTGGGTATGCTGTTGTGTCTCAAGAAAAGATGGATAGTTGCAAGAAGAGAGAGGAAAGTTACATTTATAATATTTTAATATATTATATATATATATATATATATATATATATATATATATATATATATATATATATATATGTGTGTGTGTGTGTGTGTGCGTATTTTATATTATCTCAAACTTTTGCTTATAGTGGATTGTGTCATATATAGGTGGACACATGCAATACATTTCTTTAAAATTGTATTTTTGTGTTTAAACAATCCATTATTTGCTTACAAATACAGTTAAATGTAAGCACATTTATAGCATTTTATATAAAAACTTTTTTGCATTTCATTTTACATTGTGCATTGTATTTTCATTATTATAAATCCACTTCCAGCTGTTGACTGTGCTTCCATGTGCACCTATCATGTTACATTTAATACAGCTATGTCCCTTATTACATTATAGCTCTAATTAAATATGCATAAAGAGTAGAGTCCCTAAGTATGCTAATTATTTAAATGAGCTTGTTTACTAGCTCAGTTGCTGTAATCTCGGTTAATCCCTTTGACGCTGCCTGTTTGAATGGTTTCTTTTTTTTCCGCCTTCTTAACGCATCCGGACTAATTTCCTAACAAGCTTCATTCTGCTAATTTGTTTATTAACTCACAAGTGAACACAAGCATGATATTTTCTTACTCTGTACATGTATGTTTACTTTTCATTGCTTCCCGCTCTGTTTTATAATATCACAGGAACTAATTGTTAAAATTCTTATTTAAAAATAGATAGTGTGAAACAACCGGTACTTAAATGTTCCTGCTATAGTGTGTGTACGTAGGAAAGCTGTTTTTTCCCTCAGTGTGAGACTTTGTTTTTTTGTTTTTTTTCCCCTCTCTCTCTCTCTTTCTCTCTCTCCACAAGCCTGTTGAAGGACATTGTCTCATCAGAGTGATAAGAGACTTTCTCTGATAAGCATGCTACTACTTGTTGTTTTTTTTTTTTCAGCCCAACACATCTTCTGTAAGGCTTTTTTTCCCCTTTAACGCACCACACACATACTTAGTGAACACCTTGTATCAGAGCAGTATGTATTTTGCTTATCGTACTCAGCAGATGCGTAGAAGAAATTAGGTGTTGGGAGGTTGTTGTCAGGGTTTGATGCCGTTGCAGTGAGAGGAAATCTGTGAAAATGGAAAACTACGACATCATTAAGTTCCTGAAAGTTATCGGATGATACGTGCACAATTAGCGCATACAGTCTCTGCAACTTGTTGTACATGTCGGACATGTTCTGTCAGCATACGACTGCCATGGAGATTTATGTGTAGATCTTTTTTATTACATACCAAAGAAAATGATAAAACTTTAATAATTATTTTTTGTAAATGGTAGGTTTCATCGTTGAACTTAGTGTGTGTGTGATATTGTACTGTTTGTCATGCAGTCACTGCTAAATGTATCTCTCTTTATACAGTAAGAGAAAATGCTAACAACTGCCAGTGCTGATGTATGAATAAGTTCCAATCGGAGAGATTTCTTGGCCTTGTATTTGTGAATCGCAGCAGAGAACAGAGCTTTGAAAAGATGAAACATTCATTGTTGCTTTTGGATCTGATGCAAAGGGGGCTTAAAGGCGAAAAGGGGTAAATCAAACCTGAAGTGTTTGTACTGTAACTATGTAAACAGTGAGAAGGAAAAGCTGTGTATGTACATCTGTTTGTAGAGCAAGCGAACAGAGATGATGTGTGTGACTTCGGGATGCATGAGTGTGTACCTTTGCTTTGACTATGAGAATGTCAGGGATGTACACATATACGCCCTGAAGCGGTGATATGTAGATGTGTGGAGAGCCTCTAGATCTGTCTTATCGCTAACTTCGAAGGTTGTGAATGACAAACGCCATGTTGACGAGTACAAAAAACGTGCCGAGTTAATTGTCAGATTAAGCACAGATTACTGCAAATTCAAAGTCTTGTCGGGCTGATAGGTTTGAGTTGTTTTTGGGATCCCCGGGGCACTGCGGAGAATCGGCATGAAAAAAATGTCTTTCTTTCTCTTTTTCAAAGAGTGGCTGGGCAAGATGATGTGAGAGAAAGAGAGAGAGAGAGGGTGGGTGGAGGAGGAGAGGAGAGGAGAGAGATACATACATGGTGGATAAATGGATAGAAGCATTTTGCAATGCAAAGCTGTCTGTAGTGTTGGGGAGCTTTCTTGGCACTCCACTAACTGCTACTGGAGGCCCTGAGTAGATTTCCCCATTGCTAATGCCCTAGAAGTATTAATTCACTTTGATATGCTAATTAGAGGGCATTATGCAAGAAATGAGATTAAGTGGCAGCGTGAAGTCATTTGCCTGTCAGTAAATTGAGTGTTTTTAGCAGGAGGGGTTTGTTTTTTTTTTCTTCCCTTCCACTTTCTCTCGCTTTTGCATTTAAATGAATCAAATGAAGGGAATGTGGCAGAATGCTTGAAAATCATTTTTTTGTTAGCAGATTTTTTTTTTTTGCTTTCTCAGTCTCTCCCTCTCTCACTTTTCCTTTTTTTTAGGTATCTGATTTTCCAAGGTCTCTTAAGTGTATGTTTTTTTCACGTTTTTTTTCCCTGCATAATCATTATAACACCATTATACAATGTCACCCACTCCCGCTAACATGTTCGGGTCAGTTTATTGGGTGGCATAATTAACAAATCACATTATTTTAGTGTAATTTCTGTGGTGGCATTAACATATGATGCATCTGGGCTACAGGGATGGAGAAATCCCAGCACAAAGGGTGAAAGAAGCCTTAACGTGTGGAGAATAAACTTGTCTAGTTTGTTTCGAGAGGGAATACAGAAGTGGAGCAGCGAATTGAGGAAGACCTCTGCTGGGTTGACTGTGTGCTAATCAGACAGAGTGTGTGTGTGTGTGTGTGTTTGGGTTGTTTGCTTTCTCTCTGCCGGTAGAGAGCAGGGCTGGCGGCAGCAGTGGCAGATGCAGCGGGAGCAGCGAGGAATAACAAAGGTGAAAGATTACCTCCATATGGCATTTCTGACCAGGAAAGAGAGAAAGAAAGGAGGGGGGGTTAGGTGTGCTCCGAAGCAACACTCCTTTCTGAAGTGAGGTTTAATCAATACAGAGAGATTACAGAAAACTATTACAGGGCCAAAATCATAGGCTCCTCTTTCTCTCTCGGTTTCTCTCCTCTCCTCTTGTTTGCTGCCTCGGCGGCGGCTGCCTGCCTATTGACTTGTTGTTTTTCTGACCTTTGACTCATCAAGTTCAGAAACGGGAGGTCTGGAGGAGAGACTGCAGGAAGCCGGCAGTGTGGCCCCCGCTGCGCTGTTCCCCTCACATACACACACACACACACACACACACACGTACGCTATTTTTCAGCAAAGAACTGTGTGTTGTTATTTGTGCATCCGCGGCGAGACCCTTCTTTGTGCACTCTGAACCGGCTGAATTAATTTGTAGGCACCATCGTAATTAACCACATGCGAGGCTGGCTAAAAGCATTACCTTGAAAAAATGGAATGCAAGGATTTCTAGAGTAAGCGTTTCTTAAACCCTCGGGGACCATTCATTTTGAGGCGCCCCGACAAAGCGGTAATGAGCCAACTAAATCTAGCCTGAAGTTAATTTGACATCTGCTTGGTTATTGTTGTTATTACTTGAATTGTTATTGTTATATACATTTCTATTTTTAAATAATAGCAGGTAAAATAATATGAAAGTGATATTTTCAATATCAATTGATTGGATTATTATGAATGTGACGTCTTATTTTAATACTCCATAATTACAGATTATTAATTAATGAGAGAACATACTCATTAATTGTTTGCTAATTACGAAATAACAAAGGAGCACTTAACCATGAAACTATGAAAAATTGACTCTGGCTTGTGATCCATATTTGTGTAGGTGGGAAGCCGTGCGTCTCAGTCTCTTTATGACATCATCATGAGCCCGGTCATTACGATCCAAAGTAAATATTAGTGAGCGTCGCCCTCCTCTCTCGCCTTTAGTTACAATAGCAAAAGCTTTTTTTTTTTTTTTTTCTTTTTCTTTTTTTTTTTTTTGCGAATGCCTGAGTAAATGTATGCAGCCTGCAATAGAAAGCCATTCAGCAGTGGAGACAATTGACTTTGGGCTGCTTTTTGTTCCCGTCTGCCCCAGCGATGCGTCTGCAGTGACAAGATAGTGTAAGGCAGAATGGCTTCTGCTCAGCAGGGCGCCTGGACTCCTGAATGCCGTGGCCTCTCTCTCTCTTTATCTCTCTGTCCTTCTCTCTCTTTCTCTGTTTCTTTCCATTACTAGATTTTATGTTTGAAATCGAGGAAGAGTGACTGCTATCTTCCTTACAGTGCCGTAAAACCCTTTGCTTTTTTCCGGTAGAAGGTGGGTATGGAAAAGAAAAAGCAGAATTAACAAAAGAAAGTACGGATGGATGTCAGGCTGGTGAGAGGTAAAAAAAGAATGCAAGAAAAGAAAAAGAAAAGGAGAGGAGAAAATCTGTAATCACAAGGTTGCACACCCTTTAAGCATTTGTCTTTTTTACATATATGAGGCTAATCTACTTCTTGTTGCATATGGCAAAGGCTTTGCTGCACAAATAATGCTTCTATGCACATCAGTATGATTTCTCACTGTACTTATCTGCCATAGTCTTTGTCTGAGGTTTTGTGAAAAACATCCATAGTTGTTGTTTTTTTGTACATTTTTGTTGTTTATGTTTTGTGTAGCACATTAGTTATGCAAATAAGCCTTTTATGGCAGAACATTTTGGCAGGTTTATTAGGAAATGTCCTGAATGTACATGCAAATAGACCTTTAGCAATAGCAGAGCTGGTAAAAATGTTGTTTCTTATATGAAAAAATGCTGTTGGAATGGCTCTGGCCTCTGTTTTTATTGAGAGACAGTCAAGGAATTGAAAACAGGACATGTTGCAGGTTAGATTCAAATCCGTTTTTCCCACATGAGCACCAAGGCTCAGTGCGTCTAAAGCTACAGATAACGCTTTTTCAGTGATCGTGAATCTCCTTTGGGTTCAATAAAAGGCATAGTGTCTTGATAGAAAGTGTGACTTTAATAATCCACTGCAGTGTTTCTCAGTATGTGGTCTGTGCATTAGGAGAGAGAATGTTTACTTCCCCAGAATCTGTACGTCTGTTAGTGACATTGTCTTTATTTTGCTTGTCTTATTCATAAATTGCCTCTTGATTCGCTCACACACACAGACAAACACACTGCCAACCCCTTCCCCATTCTACCCAGTCTAAGATGAGCTCATGTTTCATTTAATTATCTCTGACTTCAGATTGCTCCTGTAGCCTGTATATGAGGAAGTGGACATGAAATAGTTGATAAAGATATTTTAAAATTCATGGCCAACCAGAGCAGGATTTTTTTGGCTCATTGTTTTATTTTGTAATATAAAAAACTACACTAATTAAATATGCTATATGATGATTTTTCTCTTTTTTTTGAGAGAGAGATAGTTTTTTCCCCTTGATGCTTGACCTACACCTTAACCAGTGTCACGTAAATGCTCTCTATATACATACACACGCGTTCCTCAGATGCGGTGGCTAGCGCAAACCTCTGATGAATCTCACATCACCTTTGAATTGTCAGCTATCCTTTGCCGTTTAACTAAATTGTGCTCTGTATTGAAACATTAAATTTTCATTTAAAAAAAGTAAATGTTCCCACCCGGCGCTGCTGTTTTAATATTTTACATCCTCCCCTCGCCCTGTCATCTGTATATGAAATAAGTGCAATTTGTGATGCGTTGTCATCAATAATTTTGTCACCAGGGCGTAAAAGCTGTGAAACACCCATCCACCCACAGCAGTGTTTGTGTCGCATATGGAGCAAACTGTGATGCGATGAGCAATGCTAACGTTGGCCAAACGTTCTGGATATGATATTTGTGTAACTCAATTCATACACCGCTGTCTAACACGGGTCCCATTTGTTATTGACACTAGGTTCATGGGCTGTTATGTGCAGTTTTATATAGATATTTTTGATATTGCAAGCGGTGGTACTGCATCCAGTAATGGAAATAAAGCCTTTTTTCTCTTGAATTATTCTCAGTGTTGTGTTACACTGATTTACGTTCAACAAGGCACTAAAATAAAGCCATGGTTTTCAACCAAGAACTCCATGGAGGCCCATGAAGGTACTGTAGGGGGTTCTTAGACTTATATAGAACTTTTTTTTTTAAATAATTTCTACATATATCTCAATTTATTTCTCAAAATGTGGTTAATTTATTGTAGAAAGACACAAAACTGATTCGAATAATTTTATGGAGCATAAAACCATTTAAAGACCATTTAACAACACATGGACAACGCACTTGCCCAATGAATTCAGGGTATGGAAAAAGATGTGAATGTAGATGAGGGTCAGCATTTTTCAAGCATTATTGGGGTCATTGGATTGACCAAAGGTCAAACAAAGATGTGAGTCCTTGAAATTAAGAAAATGTTACTGTAAAATCATTGGGAGTTTTAAGATTTAGGTTTCAAGAACCACCTGGAGAACTGTAAACTACAATTGTGCAGTACTTACAATTATTCCACCTCCACTACTCTTACAGACCTGCAAATAACTCTGGCATGATTATAAATTTCGCAGACGATTACACAATTCCAGTGCATTACTCAATTCTGTCTCAGAATCTTTACAATCGCCCACTGAGGTAATGTCCAAGTACTTGGTTTTCTTGGGTCACAGATACCACTCTGGTCGCAGGACCTTGGCTCTGCACGGCTATCCAACAGAACCTGCATCACTGTCAGAATGCTTATTAGCACAAAAAGGGTCAGGTGGGAGGGGAGGGGAGGAGAGTGGTCCTCTCATTGTAATGACATCGCTATTTATAGATCTCCATTTCATTAGCCTCCTCTGTTTCAGTGGTGAGATTTTCTCAAGGGGCAGAGGATACAAGTCCATATACTTCCTCATGCACTGTCCTCATATGTGTAATATGCAGGGTTTGTCGATGCACACTTGCCTTTCTAGGGCAGAACTGCTGCTATTTTTCTGTAACTTTTATTTGGAATCCTTTTTGTAGCAATTATATGGTTGAGTTTAATCAGTGGGGTTGGTTGGTTGGATATTTATTTCAATTTGTAATTTTATTTTCATTCAATCTCAAAGTTCAAATTTTGGTTATAATTGCATGGATATTCTGGTTTGCTAAGTTTACTTTCTCTCTCTTTGCAAAATTTGAGATTTTAAAAGCAGTTTACATGTGGAATGTGTTCAGAATATCTTGCAAATATGCACATAATATTGGCCAATGCATTTTTAGAGCCCAGATCAGTTTGCCTGATGTGTGTAGAAATCCAAACATGTCCATTTATGGTAAATTAGACTCAAGTATAAGCCTGTTTTATTTTATTTTTTTAGCCTAAAGCAGCATTTCAGGGTCTTGTTCTCCCATCAGCACTGCTCTATCCTCCCCTCTTCCTATTTGCATTCCTCAAATGAAGTCCCTGTGCCATTGTTCCTTCAGCATTTCATACGTTAGAATGATATATTGAAAGCAGAAATGGGAAAAAGACTGCAACGCAATGAAATTTTAATCATCGTCTTCTGCTGCTTTTAACAAGGCAAATAATTCTTATTGGCTGCTGTGTTAAGATTTCTAATATTTAATTCATAACAAAGCTGGCGTTATTCTGCCGCGGCCTTGACAAGCCTCACTTCGTCTGCACGGAGCAGCGGCTAAAAAAAACCTATAAGCAGACGTAAATGTCCGAAAGCTAGCAGGGCAGCGTCCTCAGGAGTGGTTTCTAAAAATCGACTACTAGGCATTCCTTGGATTTAATCGCTGGAGGGGTTATATATCGATTGATTTGCACTTATTTATTTAACATCAAGAATCCAGCCTAATGCCATCGCTCACTTTGACTGTGGCGTTTTCAGTTAATGCTCACATTTAATGTCCTTCTTTTTTCCCCAGTTAAACATACACTCCCATGAATAAATGACCCTCACACAGTTGACAGGAAGTTTTAAAGCCAACCCGCTATTATAACCGAAAAGTTAAATGCTAATGTTTGTGGTTTTGCAACCATAGGGACATTTACAGTCTTGGGTCAGGAAAAGAGAACAAAGTATCTTACAGAGAGTAAACTGTTTAACTCCTGACTGAACGAGATTTACGCTACGTGTTGCTAACGGTGCTAGAGGGAATGCTCCTCTATCCCCATCTTTATGCATCCCATCAGTTAAACAATCCAGAAAGCCTCAACTAAATGTAACAACATTCTTTTTCTCAAGAGTACCTAGTGAGCTGCCTACATAGGCAGCATTTTAAGTCATCATTCCGACGCAAAGGCCGTTCCAAAAGATGGCCAACAGAATTGTGCGTTTTTATTATTCAAAGATATAATCTCTGCAGAATAGTTTGGGGTAAAGATGTTTTTAATGTTTCTGAAATAAGTCTCTTATGCTGACCAATTCGGCATTGATTTGATTAAAACAAAAAAAAACAAAAAATACAGTGAAACAGTAATATTGTGAGATATTATTACAATTTAAAATGACTTTATTTATGCATTAATATATTTTAAAATATATTTTATTCCTGTGATAGCAAAGCTGAATTTTCAGCAACCATTAATCGAATGATCCTTCAGAAATCACTCTAATATGCTAATATGGTGCTTAGAAAACATTTCTTATTATTATCAATGTTAAAAAAATTAATAATTGCTTAAATTTAAAAAAAAAAAAGTGATACTTTTTTTGTCTGAATTCTTTGATGAATAGAAGGTTCAAAAGAACCGCATTTCTTTCAAAATATAAATCTTTTATAACATAAATGTCTTTACTGTCACTTTTGATCAGTTTACTGTGTCCTTGCTGAATAAAAGTATTAAATTCTTAAGAAAAAGAAAAAAAAATCGTACTCACTCAAAATTCACGAACAGTGGTGTATGGATAGAATTAGTTCACACTGTAAAAAAGAATTGTTGGTTTAACTTAAAAAAAAAACAGTAAGTTACTTGGTTGCTTTAAAATTTGAGTTTATTGAAATTAAAAATTTGAGTTAATACAATGAATGCAATTGGTTTAATCAACAGAAACTCCAAATATTGTTATCTGAACCACATTAATTATCTAAGTTGATTTGACAAAAGAAAGACTGTTGTGATAAATCAAATACAGTGCAGTGTGATTAAAAATAAATTATTTCACCCTGCAACATTTATCTGTGCTATTTAATGGTTTTTAGAGTAGTGCTCCATTAGTTTAGCAACATGCCAACTTCAAACTTGAAATCAATTGCCAGTCGAGCAATCACTATTTATGTTCCACACAGACGTGTCGACCACTTAGAATGTTCCAAATCAGTCACTTACGATGTTCCATGATAGTCAGAAGGCAGCTGCCTGTGTAGGCAGTAGGCAGTGAGGCAGGTTTTGGAACAGAGCTTGTCTCTTCACCCTAAGCCCTTGAAGTTCATTTTTGTAAGCTGAAGCAACGGAAAGATGGCGCAGGGCCAGCCGGAGCTAGGTGCTGTCTCATGTTTCAGTGAGAGGGGGCAGATCCTGTTCTGGGCTCATGGTGAAATGGCTTAATTGGTGTCAGAGCCCCTGGGATAGTCTCTCTCTTTCTCTCTCTGGTTATCTCCCTCTCTCTCTTTCCCTTTCTCTTGGTGTGCTCTGAAAAGCAACTTTACATCCTCCTCTCCTCTCCTCTCCTCTCCTCTCCTCTCCTCTCCTCTCCTCTCCTCTCCTCTCCTCTCCTCTCCTCATTGATGAAACCTGGCCAGTGCGTACTGCTTGAATTAGGAGTGAGCTGCACCATAACAATACTTGCTGATGTTTGGGATGACAGAAATGAATACGCACTCAGCTCCTGGGAAAGTGGTGATTAATGGCAGTGAGTAGGGGAACATTCTCCTTTCCTCCTGCTACACTTTGATGGGGATTGAAAAGCAGCAGAAGAAAAGGGTCAGGTTTTTATTCTCTCACAACGTGGAGGTCATCCTCGAGAACATTATTGCTATTTCCTGCTGCCTTTCTTTCCATTTTCTTTCCTGTTCTCACTTCTCCATCCTCTGTGTTGCGTGTTATTGTCGGTTGGGGGTCTTTGCTGTGATATTGTCCCAATGATGCTTCTGAGCAGTGGTCAAATGATATAGGATTTTCAATCATCATATTTTGGCGCTATATAAGCTACTGTTCAAAAGTTGGTATTGGGGTTGGGATTTTTTTTTTAACATTTTTGAACAAAGTCTCTCACCAAGGCTGCATTTATTTGATCATTTTTCAGTAAAAACAGTACTGCCTGCTGTGATATATCATTTTGCAATATAAAATGTTTTCTATTGGCTATACTTTAAAATGTAAATTATCCCTGTGATGGCAAAGCTGCCATTACTCCAGTCTTCATTGTCACATGATCCTTTAGAAATCATTCTAATATGCTGATTTGGTGCTCAGAAAACATTTTATTATCATCAATGTTAAAAATGGTTGTGCTGATTAATAGTTTTGTGGAAACCTCATACTTTTTTCAGCATTCGTTGATGAATAGGTTTAAAAGAACAGCATTTATTCGAAATAGAAATTTTTGTGACATTATAAATATATTTTATTGTCACTTTTGATTAATTTAATGCATTCTCTTTGAATAAAATTATTCATTTCTTTCGAAAAGGTGTAATATGTTACTGACACCAAACTTTTAAACAGTAGTTTACGTATGTGATCTAGACAATTGTTCTCAATTTGTAGGTCGAGAAGGTTCTGTTCTTACAAATAGTAGGGAAAAATAATGCTAAATGCAAATTCTAAAATGCAGCTAGCCATAGAATTGTGTATTTCTAGCTTTCAAAAAGGAGGAAAAATGCTTCCTACATTTGTTGTTGATGATGATGTCAAAGGTCACGTGTCCATTTAAAGTTTACGGTATTTTTCAACATTTTATGTCCCTTTATGTAGATGCCAACCACAACAGGTTATATGACGTGCCCTTCCATCTTTTGAAAAAAATATTAATAAAACTAAACAAAGCAAAAGCAAAGACACAGACTACATAAAATATGGATTACTGTGAGCTAATGCACTGAAAAACATCTAAACTAGTTTTATACAAGTAATATTTATGGCCGGAAAATGTTCTCAATTCAACTGCCAAAAGTTAACTTTGGACTCTAGTTAAAATCATTCATATGTAAAACCGCAATTCACTGACTAGATCTGATTTTGTTCACACCATGTACTCATGCCTTCATATCAGTTAAGATAGTGAGGTTAATCACTGTCACACAGTTTTTCTTCCTTCACTCTCTTCTTTGTCTCTCTGGCAGTGGCAGGGTCCCAGGGACATCGCCTCAGTTACTTGTTAATTCATTTAATCAGGGATCTTGGCACTCTGCTCTTCTCCTGGCTGGTGCAGTAATCTTATTTAGAGCGAGACGCAGAGGAAACCGCATGTCCGCGACCTGAGACTTTCATCCCTGTCAATACACACACCACTCCGCTCAGCACAGCAGGGTTCTGACGCAGGCTGATCCATCCTTACAAAATACAGATGAATTTCTAATGCCATGTTTTAGCATTTATTTTCATGCATTAAGCATTTTATTTGGTCATCAGACATGTGAAGAAAGTTTAGCTTAGCATTCGCCCTTTGATTTAGATCTCAAATAACATATGCACCCTGTAATAATCAAATCCTCTTTTTGATCACTAAACCTCCAGTGCACAGTTTCATTTCGCATCAAAGTTGAAATAGTTGAAACCGAATTTGATGACATGTGGCGGTCACAATATCATTATCTGTTACTACTAGAGACGGCATGCATTTTTAATCAAGCTGTTCATTCCTTCAAACGCCTCCTTACGTTTCATATTCGAGCAGAAAAACAAGAGGACCAGGTCTGTACCTGCGATTTGAAGGCCTTAAGTGAAGTCTCGTAGCTGCAGAAATGTAAAGTGTGGGTTTAGACACTGGCCACACTGCTGACAGCTAGATTTTTTGCTCACTTTTGCCTCTCAAATAAGCGGCAGCTCTGTCAGAATGATTGATAGCGATTTGTTTTACACGGCACAGTTTGGGATTTTTCACTCTTTTTTTCTGGCTTACAAGGAGTTGAGAGTTTTTAGAAGTGGAGCAATGAGTTTAGGGGAAAAAAATGCTGTCGTTAATAGACACATGAGTGCTGAAGAGGGTTTTTTAGATTTCACAGGGAAACTACATGTCAAATATGTAATGAACTAGTAAAATAGTTTGACTCTTGACATCCCTTTTTGTTACTAGAAAAGCTGATTTTGTTCCTAACAAATTTCCCTCTTGTTTTACTTTTTTTATATAATTGAAAACTATATAAATATAGTGTGAGTAAAATGAGAGGATAAATTAGTCTTTTTTTTTCATTCATATATCACTTCACAACCTTCTTAATTTGCCCTAACCTTTAATATAATCATGTAGAGTAAGGCATCCTATCACATGCAAATGAAGATGATACACCAAGGGCAGAGGGCGTTTCTTAACTTCCTCCTCAAATTAGAGACCCGTGTGACACGAGGTGTACAGTAACATTCCTATTATATAATTTTAGCTTGTGTATGTCTGCTAATTTCCTGCTTGCGTTGAGTAGTTAACTGACTTTTTTTATCCTGGAAATATTATGAGCATTATATGTGTGTATGTGCATATATGTGCATGCAGAGCACGGTCATGGTCACGCGAGTGCTCAGGGATGGTAGTGTAGCAGAGTTAATTTATTTAATGACTGAACCTCTCCTGTCTCCTGAGCCCTGATTATTCTCTCTGCCTGATGAGAGCAGAGATAGAGTGCAGGAAAAATAGAGCACACATACACGCACACATATACACACACTCCATAATATACATTTTAAAGTGTGTTTTAGATATTTCAACACAAAATTTCAGCAAAAAATGCAACCCTTTAAATTCAGAAAAAAATATTTCTAATTACATTACATATATGTATTATTATTGTTATTATTAATAATAAATACAATTGCTTATTTTATATAAAATTATATTTTTATTTTATATATAAATTCTAAAATTCTGAATATAAATGCTAAATATAAATGTGTGTGTATATATTATATATATATATATAATTATTAAAAAATTATTAAATATATAAATATTAAATTATCAATTAAATACAATGACAGTGTCTTAATTATCAATGTACATAATGTGTGTGTGTGTATATATATATATATATATATATATATATATATATATATATTATACACACACACTGTACACAATAGTTTGCAAACTATACCTCTCTCCCCCTGTCTATCCAGGCACCACTGATCAACCCAGACTGTAGGGCACACTGCTAACACACAGGGTCTGCAGTAGAATGGAAGCACTGGACCCTTGAGCTCAACCTGAACTTGGAATGAAGTAATGAAAACACAACATGATGGCTCAGAGGATGAGGGAGGAGAGATAGAGTGAGTGTGAAAGAGAGAGAGAGTAGGCAAGTCAACGTATAGCATTTCCATAAGCCATCATCAGCAATCCAGTGGAGGGTCGCACAAACTGGAAATTATTTCTTCAGGCATTTGCTGTCAAGTGTTATTCGAATAGCGCCAGCCTCATATTTGAATAACAGCCGACATTTTGAATTAATTAATCAGCCGAGATAGTCCAGGGCCTTTTCTCATTAGCGGACGGGTCAGGCCGGAGAAGATATATGCTCTGGTGATGATATACTTGTCTTTAATCGTGATTTATGGAGATTTGCGATCGCACACAATTTGTCAGAGGTTCCGGGAGCATGCTAAAAATAAATAGATAACAAAACAAGACAGAGCATATTTCATTACCTGATCTTTGATTGATCTGGCAATGCTGGAAAAATCGTGTTTTTCTTTTGCAACACACTGTAAGCATCACACTTGCAGTTTTATGTTCCTCTTATTGCTGTCAGCTTTTTTTTTTTTTTTCTTTTTTTTTATTGCTGTTTAATGTCAGTAGTGGGATTTTTATGTAATCTTTATATTATTATTATTAATAATAGTAATAATAATATATTATAAATTTTGAAGTCCCCCTGTGGTGAAAATCAAAGTTTTAATGTTGTTTATTTGTCTATGTGGTGTTTTTAATATGCTTTAAGACAAATCATGTGCAAAATCATAAGTCAACACCATTGCTGAGTATTTTCTCCTTAAAACGGCAGTGAACCAAAAAAAAGTATCAAAAAAAAGAAAAAAGAAAGTCTGAAATCGATAAAATGATTGACTATAGGGGGACTTTAAATACAACGACAATATTTCAGTTGTTAAAAATATGTAGTAATATGTAATAATGTAGACATAATACATTTATAAATATATATATAATATTAGGGTCGGTGAGATAATGCCTTGAAAAAAGTTTCTTATGCTCAGCAAGGCTGCATTTATTTGATCAAAACATCCAGTAAAATAGTAATATTTTGAAATATTATTACAATATAAAATAACCATTTTCTATTATAATATACTATAAAATGTCATTTATTTCTGTAAGGGGCAAAGCTGAATTCTCAGCAGCCATTACTCCAGTCTCCAGTGTCACATGATCCTTCAGAAATCAGCAATTGTGCTCCCTATTTTTTTTTTTTTTTCCTCAGGATTGTTTTTTTTTTTTTTTTTAAACAATGTAAATGTTTTTACTGCCACTTTTGGTGTATTTAACACATCCATGTGGACTATTATATTATAAAACATTAAATGAAAATAATTAACATCAAACATCTTACTGACGCCAAACTTTTGGACAGTAGTATAACTATGTGTAAATTTCTCTCAGTCCTGCAGAAAATATGTCCTAAAATAGAGAACAAGCGTACTGTGTCAGCGCCCAATGTAAATAACATCCTGTGGAGATGCTGACAGTCCAGTGTTAAGAAACTGTCACTTTTCTTCTCTTGTTTAGAGCCGGACAAACAATTCCAGAGATGCTATCTGATTTAAAACAGGGATGATTGTCTGCTGCTGAAGTTTCAGTTGAGAAATGTAGAAAATCACTTCACATTTTGTGTATTCATCCATTAATATGTATTATTATTTTGGCTGTGTGTGTGTGTGTGTGTGTATGTTCATATAGGTAATACATTCAAGTCCAGATGGCTTGTGGCCAAGGAGCCTTTCACATCTAGGATTACACAGACCTAGTTTGAGTCGTGCTTAGAGACTTGTTAATGTGCTTGTGTTTTCAGATGAATTAATCATTCCTCCTGCCGGTACTCATGCACTGTCAAGTGGACTTGTTCTAAGTGTGTACATATACACGCTTAAGTAGTATGTATGTTTAGAAAAGGGAAAAGTTCAGCGCTCTGGAAAATAAAGGCATGCTGGTTTGCGGTTTCATGTTTGTGGGTGTTTGCACGCGCTTGTGGTGGTTAAGTGTGTAGAGCAGGAGTTTACGTTGTAATTGGTGTGTCTGGTGCCGAGCGAGGGCTGCGTGTGAAAGTGTTACAGAGTAATAGGAGAGGCGATCTTCTAAATGCCTGAAACAGCTGCTAACTATGTCTGACTGTGTGTTTCAGCATTAACACTGCCCTAACAAGACTCACCCAGCTGCCTGCCAACACACAAGCGTTTACACTAGACTTTTTTACGTGTTTACTGCTGTCTGAAGTAAGACGTGAAAATGCGGCAGGCTTCCAACAGGTATATGAATCTGCGATAATAACCTGTTAGCACTCTTTCAGCGAAGTTCAAATAGAATTTTCTTTTCTGTTTTGCATTGTGTATTTTTGTTTTGTTTTTTGTGCCAACACCATATGTAGATAATACATACGTATAACAACTTTAACCTTTTCCCAAGATGCATTCGTAGGTTTAAGCTTTAATTGTTTTAAACTTCTGGAATGTGTCACCAGATTTCACAGGAATTAAATTATAAACAGAAACATGCTTTTTTGCATCTTATCTCTTCAGATGTTATAATTATTAATTAGACTGAGCCAAACTGCGTCTGTGTGAATGAGTGTCAATAGCTACCTGTTATTATATTTTGTGCGTGTGTGTGTGTGTGTGTGTGTCTGCATACTTATGGGCAGGGGGTAGACGTGTCATATTGGCGTGCGGCCTTCATATAATGCAGCACCGCGCTGACAAAACATTCAAATAAATTGCTGTCACTAAGTCCAAACGCCAGCTTCTGCGATTTTTATCTGACGGGTAGAGGACTCAAAACGTGCCACCCTGACAGCCAACGCCGGGACACCTGCGACAATGCGAGGGAGGGAGATGGAAAGAGAGAGGGATGATAGAAATCAGGATATGGCTGATCCATTACACCACAGCACTCATCAATGCTTGATATTAGGAATGTAAGAAAAGAGCAATGCATGTCACGAGACATGACTGAGAGAGGATGTGACATCACATATTTTGCACCGCTGCTTGTCAACAAGCTGCTGATGTCACTTTTGGCGCCACTGGACAACTGCTGTCATGAGAGTTGTTCTTTTTTTTTTTTTTCTCACTTTTTTTGTTGTTGCAACTTTTTTTTGTTATTTTTCATTTCTTTATTTAATTATTAATTAATTAATTATAATATTATAATTAATTAAATAACTACGTTTTCTCTTTTTTTTTGCAGACTTTTGTTTGGATGCACTGTAAACCCGAATAAGTTGGCAAAACTCAAAAAAAAAAAAAAAAAAAAAAAAAAAAAAAAATTGAGGCAATCAGTTGCCTCAATTTTTTTTTTTTGTTAAGAAATTCAAAGTTTAAGTAAGCAGAACTGGCAAATTTTTGTTTTGTACTCATACATTTTAATTATTCTAAACTTGAAATGTTTGAGTACACTAATTCATACATTTAGCTAAAATGTAAAAAATTTTTATTAGCGTAAACTTAGCTAGCTATAACAAGCTAATTCAAAAAATTATAACTTGCTAATTTGCTAACATGTTAACAATAACATGGCATAGTACTTGCTGAATGAGTGCAGAAATATAAAGCATTTAAAGGGGACCTATTATGCAAAATTCACTTTTGCATGGTGTTTGGACATAAATGTGTGTTGGCAGTGTGTGTACACAACCAGCCTATAGTGATAAAAATCCACCCACTCCTTTTTTTTGTTTAAATCCCCATAAATCATAAGCAGTGTCTCAGAACAAGCTGTTTCCAGATCCCTGGCAATGTGACGTCACATTAGCCACAGGCCTCGCCCACGAATGTTGACAGACACTGCCGTTTTTAACATAGAACCGCCCTGAGCGAGTTGTACACAGTCCGCCATTGCTGCACTGACGAGAATGTCTCAAGCGTTTTAGGTATTCTGTAGCTGGATGGATTAATCCACATAGCTCTCTCCATTTACTTCTGAAATCTGAGCCGCTGAAGACGAGGTGGATTAATTTTGTTTTCCAAGAAAATGCTCCCTCTATTTTACCGAAATTCGTTTATGTCTGCGCGAATCATTTCACACCGGACTGCTTTGTGAAGAATGTCAATACAAAAGGACAATACAAAAAAAGGTTGTGCTAAAAATTTGCTACTCAAGGATATATAAGTACAAACTGTTCGTGATCCAGCTTACAGCCTCCAGAGTGATACTGAATATGGCAGTAATGAAGGTGAGAGCACTTTATTACAGTTCATTGGAGTTGATTTACAGATATAAAGTGTACCAGTTTATTAAGCACCACCCGAAAAGGCATAAGGTCTTTATATATTTGTTTACTGTTAGTTGTAACGAGTGTTTTTGTGTACTTCGCTGTGTATGTTGATGATAATGCAAGGGAGAGAGAGGGAGTTTATGGATAATATTTTAATGCACACGTGTTTTATTAAGCACTTACAGTGATTTTCTAGAGTGAAAACGGACGCTTCATCTTTTGTGTGAAGTACAATAAACATCATAAAACTCATCTGTAAAGTTTTGGCCATCATTCAGACAGTACAACAGGCTTGTAGTAATATAGTGGATAAAAACAAGACAATATGAGTTATAACCTGGGTTACCTGGGTCATGTACCATGATGGTAGTTGAACAAACTCAGGGTTATAGGATTAGTTTCAAGTTGACAAAACCAAACTACTCCAATCTGGCTTTGTTGGTACCATGATGCTGATCATCAACTTTCTTTGTCAACTCAGGCTTTGATCCTGAGTGTGTGGAGTGCGTGCACATGAATGACATCAGTGGCAAACAGCCGATTACATGCCTTGCAACAGAGAGAAATTCTGATTCACTTCTCGCGAGAGAGCCAGCGAGATTCAAAACTCTTTGCTGAAGGTTAATTATCATTTAAGCCAGACAATTCCATCGTTAAATATTTATTTTTACTATATAGTGACCTTTAATTTGGAGGAAATAAAACTGGGGGCGTGACTTTATTGCGGAGCAATAAAAGAGCAGGTTAACACCACTAAAAGCCGAGTCACTTTCATGGTACCTAAAACCCAGGACTGGCGCAAACTAATCTGAAACTTACCTGGCTAGCCAGCGAATCCGGCTTCATGGTACAGGCCCCTGCTCTATCTCCATGCAGCATATATTCGCAGTTTCTGACATTATAGTGTGTCCTGACTGACTCCTGACACCAGAGAATCAGCTCTTGAAGCTCCGCCCTCTTGAAGCACAGCCCTCGCCGAGCACAGCAGCTCATTTGCATTTAAAGGGCACACACGGCGTGTTTTTGCTCAACCACTAAAAGTGGCAATTTTAACATGTTATAAAAAATTTTTTTGAGCTAAAACGTCACATACACACTCTAGGGACATCAGAGACTTATTTTACATCTTGTAAAATGGGGGCATAATAGGTCCCCTTTAACATACTTGCTCTCAAAACAAGTCGCATAGACCACTTGTAACCATGATGGTAACTCTCCAAAAACCCACATTAACAGAAACTCTTCTAAATTAGCATAACAAAATATTAATCACTACTAAATCTCCCACTTAACATTAATCTTACACAAAAAACATTATATAACATTTAATTTTAACATTTACTCTCCCTTTCGAGTACCATGGGCAAAGCATGCTGGGAAATAGAAATCCCAGCTCAGTTTCAGTTAAACTTGTTCATCTAAATTAAAAGAAATAAGTTCATACAACTCAAAACAATGAAACAGTTCAGTTTACTTAAAATACAAAGAAAGTGCTAAATACTCATAAAAGTTAATTTGACTGAACTAATTTGTTTAATTTAAGTTTGTCCTACTCAAACCAATTAATTATTTTGAGTGTTAGGGTTTACAGTTTACAAATTTCTGCATTTATTTCTAAATCTCTTATAGTTTATTTATGAAAAGGCTCCCATACAGTATATATTTTTTGTCAGCTTCCAAATTTACTGTCATTTTTGGTTAGGGATATTTATTTATATTTGTAAATCATTTTTGTTTTTGGCTGCACATTTCTAGAGTAACTACACATATCAAAGTTTGTTTATGAAAATGCTATACATATTACATCAGCTTCCAGTTTTCACAGTTATGAAAACGCTAAACACACATCATATTGCAAAGCTGCAATGTTGAAAATGCTGGCTCCTCGAGCCACACACATTATTAAGCTATCTTGAAATCTCGCTCTGTCATTTATTGACAAAAGAGAAACAGCAGAAGGATGTCGAACTTGTGACGACGAACCTTCCTCTGCGTGTCTTACATTCTCTGTAGCATTGTTATTTTGCTCATATGCCATCTTAATGAGAAATAGAGCCTCATTATGATTTTAAGGATGAGAGGGGAAAGCTTTTAATTAATGATATGTAAATGGTTCTGAATTGATTATGTTACAATATCAAGAGAGATGGGTAGAAGCTGTGGTGTAATATATTTTAATTAAGAATTAATTAAAAATGATGGCAATTTCAGAAAGCCTCACAGAAAATAGTGGAATTTACTCTCTGTCAGAAGTGAATTAGCCTCTGATTAAATGAATGCCTTGTATTTATAGCATGGTTATTTTTAAGCCTCACCAGGAAGAATTACACATTTTCTCTGATATAATTAGCTCATGTCTTGGTGGTCCACCAATCGCTGGAATGATTGGTGGTCATGTGACTTCTGTACATTCTCGTAATCAACCACGTTCCCTAATTGACTTCAATTTTGAGACATTTTCAGAGTATATCTTTTCAAACCAGCGGACAAGTCTGATACGCTGAGCATTTGATTGAGACTTTCTATGGACTTTTGTTGTTTTTATACTGAGCTAATGACCTTTTTCCATTTTCATTAAGACATTTCCTCACAGTGTATGTGATTTTGTGTTTTACTATCCTTGTGGGGACATTTTGTAGTCACAATGCAGGCAAAACTTGATACGTACACACACACTGTTGAATCTGTTTGCATTCATAGACACAATTTGACACATGAAGCAAAAACTGTCTAACTCAATCTAAATTTAAGCTCTTTAATATCCATATTCTGTTATACAGTCATCACAGCAACAAAGAAAAAGCCACTAAAAGTACAGATAGTCTATAAAAAAAATCTAAATTATGCACTGTGGACTTAGACACACAACTGACAGAGTTTATCACAGAGTCGACACTCTAGAAAGAGTGAACTGTGAACATCGGAAGACCCTGATTAACCTTTTAGCTGCATAGATCTTCCAGCCCTTTGTTCGAAAAGAGAGACGAAAGAAGATGCAGTTCTCAGGAGTGTAGGAGGCGGCGAAGAGGCCTTTGTTCTTGGCACTGTGTAGCACGCGTTTCAGGAAAGATCTCCCCCGCGATCAATCGAAACGCGGCTGGGATGGGAGTATTTGAGGTGGGGTGGGGGTCCCTCGTGGTCGGGTTTGATTGGAGTGCTAAGTTTGGTGTTGAAAGGCAGAGGGGAACAGCCTGCTGGAATCAAATCCCGCAGGATCAGTTAGAGCTTCGCAACAAAAACACCTCCATATTCCACAATAAAAAAACGAAATGCCTCACATCTTACGTGCGCTTTAACAAACACAGGGACGAGAAAGATGCAGATTGCTCTTGATTTTGTGAGCGTGTGTGAACAATTTTCGCTAATGTGTTTATATATCACACACATTATGCACAGTTGGTGAGACATATGAAGGTGGACAGTGAATGTTAGCTCTGAAAATCATATATGCAAAAAGGCATTTAAAAAATGAAAAGAAATGATATATATATATATATGTGTGTGTATGTGTGTGTGTATATATATATATATTCTTTTTTCATTAATATTTAAAAAAAATTTAATGTGTTTTTATATTTTTATATGTTTTAATGTGACTATTTTATTGTTTTTATTTATTTATTTTTTAGATCCATTGGGGACGTTTGTATACAGTTATTTCTAAAGTTTAATGTCTGATGTCAGTTTTGGTCCTTTATAATTTAAATTAATAAATAAAAAATATTTTTCAAATATTTCTATATTTATTTAAATACATTGTAATACATCTAAACACAAATTAGATAAAATATGCTAAAAATGTTTTAACAGTGAAACTCAATAGATGTAAAAATTCCCCTCTGAATAAACAGAGCATTTGGGAAAGAGAAATAGAGAAAGGCAGTAATAGGAGTCTAAGTCAGACAGCATGGAAAGCAAGAGAAGGACAGAAGAAGTGAAGGGGGGTCAGCTTGTAAATGCGGGGTATCAGTTCCATTCCCTACAGAGCATCTCTCTCTCTCTCCCTCTCTTGCGGTTCATATCCCTCTCTCTCGCCCACCCACCCATGACTGGTCGAGTCTCGCTCCTCTCTTCGACACCTGCAACCAGTTGCAATACATCACTGTCAGGTCCGCTTTCCCCACCCATCCGCACACGTGTATGTGCGCGAGTGTGTGTATGGGTGAGAGTTGAGCGCTCCTGACACACACTCCCCGGTGGGAGCGGTTGTAGGTGAGGGTGCGTATGGAGATGCCAGGTCCCCTCACCACCCTCCACTGCTCTGACGCTCAAAATATCATTCAAATGGAAGGCTGAGGATTTCTATTTTTTGTCCAAGGGCCGATCTGAATGCATCAAGAGCAAGAGGTGTACCCGTGAGATAGTTCCGACTGTGTCAGACGTGGATCCGTGGACAGAAGCGGCTCTGATTGGCTACCTCGTTTAGGCCACTTTGATCTAGCTAATACACTTGGTTAGGTTTGAGGTAGTCTAGCACTGACAGACTTTCAACTGTTGGCCAAAGTGTGGTTGACATTGCGACCAAGAACCGCCCACTTAGAGAGTAATAGGACGTCAACATGTTTCACACTCTCAGCCATGTTTAGGAATTTATTTTGATGTTCTGGTTTGGAGGTTTCAAACCATACATTCGTTAACCCCGGGTTAATGTTCTTATTTGCATATTTGCAGAGTCAGATATGCAAAACACATGAATATTTGATAAGGCAAGCACTGTTCAGTGTATAATCGGTTGTTTGTTGCTAAAATTAAAGTGGTTTAATTATGTATGGTGTAATGTTGAAATAATATGATCTGCACGTTTCATGAAACATCTGAGAAAATCCTCATGCTCATTGGGTGCCACGTTAGTCGCTTAACATAGTAGTGAAGAGCGAAAAATAGACAATGGAACACACCTATAATCGCTTTACCAGCAGAGACAACAGGAGATTCAGTAGGCCTATACAGTCTGTGCAACCAAAGAAGAAAAGGTCTGAAGACATAAGACTGAAAGACAGACAAAGACAAAAAAATTAGTCAGTATGGCATACACAAAGTGGAATGATGCCCAAGTTGCTTAATTCTCAAATAAATTTGCCCCCTTTTTTAAGGATGGTCAAGCATTGTACTAGAAAACAAGATGTAGCAGCCTGTTAACATGTAAACACTTTTTTTTTTTTGTCATTTTGAGTGAGCTCTTGTCATTTTTGTGTGCAATATGAATCAGAAGGTCTGTCAATAGTTAGCAAGCATCCCATCTGTGACTGAGAGGTTTAAAGGATTAGTTCACTTCAGAATTAAAATTTACTCACTCCTATGTCATCCAAGATGTTTATGTCTTTCGTTCTTCAGTCAGAAAAAAAAAACAAATTAAGGTTTTTGAGGAAAACATTTTTCTCCATATAGTGGAATTCATTGACTACTAACGGGTTGAAGGTCCAATTTGCAGTTTAAATGCAGCTTCAAAGGGCTCTACACGATCCCAGCCAAGGAATAAGGGTCTTATCTAGCAAAACGATTGGTCATTTTCTAAAAAAAAAAAATCATCTTGCACTGCTCTGCAATGCGCCACGCATTATGTAATCATGTTGGAAAGGTCACGTGTGACATTGGTGGAAGTACTGGAAGTGTTTACAAAGCAAACATGCAAACGATGTCGGACGATTTGAGGTTCAGGAGGTTGAGGTTGTGGAATTATATACGTATTTGGGATGTGTGATTGACAACAAGCTGAATTTTAATGTCAATGTGGAGATTTGTAAAAGGGGCCAGCAACGTCTGTACTGTCTACGGAAACTATCCAAGTTTACCGTTGATAGATCCCTGATGACTCTGTTTTACAAGTCTTATATTGAGTCAGTTTAGTCAGTTATGCTGGTATGGCAGTCTAAGTGTGAAGGCGAAGACTGCATTGCTGAACTCCTAAAATCTTACTGCTAGTGTTAACTATTTTCACCAGAGTCATCCTACTGATTTGTATAATCGCCAGGTAATTAAAAAAGCTCAATGTATCTTAACAGTTACCTCACATCCACTCTATTCTGAGTTTCAGCTTTTACCCTCAGGATCTCTGTTAAGATCTCCTCCTGTTAGGAGTAACAGGTACAAACATTCATTTATTCCTACTGCTATTTCTTTGATAAATTCTGGCATGTGGGGAGTAGGTGGACGTAGGTAGTTGTATGAGCCTGTTGTTGTCTTATGTTTTTAAATGTAATTATTAATGTATTGTGAATTGTCTTTTGTATGCTGGTCTTGCTGTGAAACCTTGTCTTTTGTATGCTGGTCTTGCTGTGAAACCAACTGCCCCTAGGGGACATAAATAAAGATTTTGAAAGATTTTGAAGTTGGAGGTCCAACTTCAAAAAAGTCCACACCCTACTGCAGTACTTCCGCCTACGCCACACGTGATCTTTCTAACGTGATTACGTAATGCATGGCGGCGTTGCAGAGCTAGTGCAAGACAAGCATTTGTGGTTAAAAAGTATATACATTTTTTTTTTTTTTTTAGAAAATGGACGATCGTTTCGCTAGATAAGACCCTTATTCCTCGGCTGGGATCGTGTAGAGCCCTTTGAAGCTGCACTGAAACTGCAATTTGGACCTTCAACCTGTTGGTAGCCATCGAAGTCCACTATATGGAGAAAAATCCTGGAATGTTTTCCTCAAAAACCATAATTTCTTTTTTAAGGAGATCTTAAAGAGGCTAGTATACATTCTGAAATCCAACACAAACTTGGCACATTTCTACTTCTGATGATGGTGCACACTGACGTTTCCATCTGTGAATGCGAAAACGGTTTCAGTTTTGATTGTTCATTAAACTACGCTCATGACACCTGCTATGCCTAGCTTGTATGTGTTTCTGTGGTCAGTGGCCATACGCCTCAACAGGGGTGCGGAACATGGAATGAGGGCCTGTGTGTGTGTGTGTGTGTGTGTGTCGTGAATGGGGCAGAATTACTGCGGAGTGTGAAAGCAGACTGTAATGGGGTCATTTGGAATGCAATTGGCAAGGGTTAATGTACTATGGAGAGATGAGATGATATTGGAGTGAAATTTGGGGCCCGATAATGTGTTTAAATGAAAAAGGCAGCCATGAGCAGAACAGAAGAGTTGAATCAGGAGCTGGGAAGTATGTTTGTGTGTGTGGGGGGAGAGGAGGTGGGACGTTTCGAGGGGGCCGTGAGAACAATAAAACTCACAGGCATACAAATGGACGTCGCTCACTCTCTTTTTCAATCTCTCCTCCTCATGCACAGTTTTAAAACAAGAGTCCTCTCTGTGTCTCAGCGACCGTGGAGGAAGTGTTATTTTACAGAGGACCATCTCGGACAAAGCGCTCCATTGTGCTCTGCAAATTTATGAAATCATTTCCTGTATCATCAAGGAAAACACCAACATGAGAGTATGACAACATGAAATGTCACTTTGAAGGACTGCTTTGAAACTGAGCACCAAGGCCCCTATGATATTCAATACTCAGCATATGTTTAACATTACGGCCCGGATAAACAGCGCAATGGCCCGGTCTTGTCCCGAGTTAAGTGTTTCAAAACAGCCGTGATGAAACAGAGAAGAGGCCTGGAGAGGACAGATCTTTATGCTTTGTTACATTAGCTAGTTCATTAGCGTAATTGCTGTGGGTAATCCTGTTTTGGACGAGAACTTTAAGTGCGGTTCTGGGAGTTTCTCCTTTCCAATGATCTTAAGGAAGAGTTTCACAATGAAAATCAGTTTCTTAATCAGTATTCTTGTCTTGTTTGCTAAAATATCCTTAACCAAGTAAATTTACTTGAAGCTAAAGAAGTTAAAAATGTACTTAATTAAGATTCTTTGAACACAAGTCATAAATGACTCCGTTTTGTTTCTCAAGTATATTTGTCTTGTTTTAAGTATGTTTAAGTTTTTTTTTTTTGGAAAACAAGATTAAAAATACTGATTAAGAAAGCAATTTATTTTCAGTATATCCAAAGGACATGCTGATCTTTTATGCTACCCAGCCTAAACTTTGATCAAAGCCAAACTTCCTTAAGGTCATTCATGTGAATTCCCCCAGAGGTGTTAGTGTGCACTGGAGCGCAGGGCAAGAGGAGTGTGTGTGTGTGTGTGTGTGTGTGTGTGTGTGTGTGTGTGTGTGTGGGAAGAGAAAGAGCGTACAGTTGGAGTGCCCGTGCTGGATCACTGACCAGCCATTGCATTATCATCAGTCCTGGCCTCCAGTATGTGGATCCCTCTGATCATGTTCAACGCTGTAGCCGGATAGCAGTCTTGACTGAAGATTCCTAGAGTGAGGATGTTTTCTTTTATCTCTTTTCTTGAGTTCATCTTGTGAAAAGCTCTCTCGGTGCATGTGCAGATATTTTTCTCTCTCTCTCTCTCTTTCTGTATTTCTCTCTCGCACACACAAACCGTGCCCCTCCACTCCTCCTGGGCTGAGGGTTTTGGCGAAGAGCCGGCTACTTCAGCTGAAGCAGATTTTCCCAGGCTCCCACAGGGCTATTTGAGCATGATTCCCATTGGGCCTTAACCCATTATCAATGTTCCAAATCATTTACAGAGAATCTATTGAGTCTTATACTGTAATGAACTCACTTCTCATGGCCTTCTCTCTCTCTCCATTTATATGAAAGTCAAAGTACTAAAGTACTTCTCTATTTTCATCTGACGCCACTGCTCTGTTTCAAAAGCCAGAGTTTGATTTGATTTCAGAGTGCTTGAATCCAAACAATTCTGCGATTCCAATCAATGTGTAAGGCTTGATGTCTTTGAGTTTGATGTACTGAGCTGTGTTGCCATATCACTTCTTTCAAAGAGATTTACCTCACACACTTAAATGAAGTGTTAAATGTGCTTGAGTGGTTATTTGCAGCACTTTAGGTTCAGCTGAAACCCTATTCTTGTCAAAACCATTTTTTCGCTGTATAGAGTTCTTGAGTTGGCCATATGGTTGGTGTTTCATTATAGGCTCTTCAAAGGAACTTCCTAAAATATAGGGTCTGCTATATATTTTCTTGAATAAAGACCCATTTATACTGTTGGAGAAAAACATGTTGTTTTCTAAGTTGAATAATTGGCTTTTAGATTGTTACTGTATTGAAGCCAAATCAAATTATTCAGATATTATCTTGGAAATATTTACTTGAATTTAAGTTGACATGGTATCATTTTCTCCCACTGTTATTGTTAGATGAAGAATGGTGGTTCTCAACCTTTTTGACTTGAAGGGACCCTATAGGGTATGGTATTTCTGCTGTAATTGTGACAAAGCTTCCAAACTTTATTTATGAACAGAAACAGGGAGTATTGATAAATTACATTAAACAAAATTAATTTTGTGATTCCTGACACTGTATGTTGTTCAATAAAAATAATAGGGTATCACTTTAGTTCAATTCTCACTATTATCTAGTTCCTTATTAAAATGCATATTACCAAAGACTTTATATATAGAAAGACGGCACTCATATTATTATGAATGGGAGAAAGTGCAACGGGCAATATGGTGGAATAAGTCCTGCCTTCTAAATAAGAGCCAATTGGTAAAGTCATTGCATCACTGCAGTGGCCGTTAGAAGCTCCGGTTCCTATAGAAACAATCAGACGCGCACTTCTTATAGAGACACGCACTTAGGACTGTACATGCGCATGAGCTTGATCAAGTTTTATTGTCATGATTTGAGTGTTTTGAAACAAAATTTATGTTGTCAGATTTCATTGGTGATCTCAAAAATGAAATTTAATCGAAAACTTGGCAAACAGCTTTGGAGAATTTGATGTTTCCCCATTCAAAGAGATGCACTTGCATGCCTGAGAGGCATTACAAAGATGGCCGCCGAGTAAAATGACTTGTTTTAAAGGGACTTTGATATTACTAGGAAATTGGCTGTTTATTAGTACTTATTAATGCCTTATTCTGCATGACCATATTCTACATCTCTTAATCCTACTCAATACCTAAACTTAACAACTACCTTACTAACTATTAATAAGCAGTAATTAGGAGTTTATATTTTGGGTTTCGCGTGGCTCAATTGTTAGAGCATTGCTATATACAACAATATGCAATCATGTGATCATATGATCGTGGGTTCGATCCCAGGGAACGCGTGTGCTCATAAAGTGTATATGCACTATAAATCACTAAGGGTAGGTTTAGGGTTGGGGTAGGTGTAGTCTTTAAAAAAAAAATGCTAAATGGAAATAGGACAAATGGTGGGTAAGGGACTGTGTGAAAAGTCCACACATTGCATTTAAATGAACCCGCATTTTGATTGGTAACAACGGTCATACGTCATTTCATGATGACAGACGTAACACGACACTGTCATTATTTTTACGCCAGCTAGAGGGCACATGACTTTAAAACGTAAATATAGGTCGTAATAAGGTACTTGAAAAAAACAACCTAATGGAGGACCGTCTCAATGGTTAATTAATAGTGAGAATTGGACCCTAATGTAAAGTGTGTCCAACAATGGTTAATAAGGGGCGGGCAATTTGTTTTCTTCATTTTGTACATTTGTTTTTAGATTTTTAATTTAGATTATAGATTTTGAAACTACAATTTGAAAACCTTTGGTTTAAAGAACAAGAAAAAAAAAATCTTTGTGTTTCCCATTTTAGGTTTATAGTGGTGGATCTAGCTGTTGTTCCTTAAGAACTTTCATAAACAAGCCTCCCAGTCTGGAGTGAGTGTAGAGATCTCACTCCTGGTGTCAGGCCATGTGCAGGCTCTATAGCAGACATCTTCCCCTGTCTTTAGGGATAGCCACTCCTCCTCTTTATCTCCCCACAGCAGACATTGGTTGAGAGATGAGGAGATTAAAGCTGCCCTCTCTTTTGTGTAACACCATGTCTGCATTCATGTGAGACGTGTGATTGAGAGAGGTGAACGAGTGCTTAGAGCAGCTCTGCTGTGGATGATATGAAGGGAATTACTCTCATCCCTGTCTCCCTTTTTGTGTGTGTTGTTGTGTTTCTCTCTCATTCACTTGGGCTTTCTTTCTTTCAAATATATATTATACTGTTTGTGGGGATGTGGCATAATACTACAAATGTGAAAATACTAAATACTACATGAAGAGCACAGCCCCTGCATTCATGTCATGTCACTTTGAAAAACACCATCAGAAAGAAAGAGAGAGAGAGGGCAAGGGAAAGAGGGGAGAAAAAAATCAATGGCGCAATCTTTTTCTTTTTGCCTTCTCCAATCCGTAATTGAAATGGAAAATCAAATGAACGGCGAGCAGATAATTGTTTTATCAATATTCCCGGGCTGCCCTACAAGGGTCAGCGGCGAATGATCACGAGGCAGGGATATGACGAGGACGAAATGCGAAATTGAACAGCTAGGAGGCAATAAATCAGTCCTGACAACTAAGAGTGACCAGCACGTACCCGGAGCGACCTGTATATCCCCCTTCAGAGTCTGTCTCTAGGCGGAGCGTGCTGACTGAAGAATATTCATCTCTTTACCCATCTCTCTTAATGTCCTTATCAAATATTAGCCTAAGAAATTTCTCAGGAAACGTCAAGGTCAGTTTGGACGATTATTGCTGTCATTGTTCTACTGTAATAACCTGACTGGATGACACATGCTGTGGCAAAGCGACTGACTTGGATAAGTTGAAAATGCTTTAAAAAAACATTTTCCGCTCCATTATTTATTTTCAAACCAACTCGTTTGGCTGACTTTACAAATCTCGTAAAACTCAAGGCTAAAACTGTTGCTGAAAATCAACATCCTAAATCAGACGTCAGTCCTTTCAAATAGGAACCATCCTCTAGCCAGACGTTGACAAAAAATATGAAATTGATTTGGTTGACGGGTGTTAAAGAGTCGACAGTAGAATGTCACAAACAATGAATGGTGGCAGTCGCTGAGAAAAAAATCAATGGGAAAAGGTACGTGCGCGCGGGGTGGGGTGTTTAGAAAAGGACTTGGCAAGTGTCCACCATCCCACGGCTGAAGATCCATCTTCCTGGACTTGTGATCAAAAAGGAAAGCTTGATGGGTTTAATGAAGGAGGGATCCAGAGAAAGCTGACAATACAGATATAGATTCAGCAGCGCAATGCTTCGCACATCAGAGCAGACTACTGTCAGTCTGACTTATTGAAGATACATCTTAATCAAATGTGCAGAGGCAGTAGAAAGTGATTGAATCCTCTGTTGTGCTGGATTTGGTTAGGCAGTTAATATTGAGAAACGCAAAGCTCTAGTTTTAGTCAGCATGTGATGTTTATACTGTCAACTTTTTATACGATTTTGCTTTAGAAAACTATTGCATATTCTGATGGTTAACGGAAGAGTTTTTCCAAAAAATTAAATGTTCTCACCCTCATGTCTTTCCAAACTTATATGGCTTTCTTTCTTTTGTGGAAAACAAATATAGAAGAAGTTTAGCAGAATGTCCAAGCTGCACTTTTCTATAGATTGAAAGTGAATGGTGACCATGGCTGTCAATTTTAATATTGTTTGGCATCAGAAGACTTGAAATATAGCGTATTAGTCATATGGACTACTACTTGGGATTTCCTCTTTTTTTTTTTTTTTTTTAAGCTTGAAAGCCTTTTGGTCACTATTGGGTTTAGGTTTGGAACAACATGAGGCTGAGTAAGTCAATTTAAAAATAATAAATAAAGTGTTGACACAGTTTTGTTTAAATGGTCATTACTGTTAACCCCTCCTCTGTGAGTCCGTTACTTTGTTGGGATTGCATTTGTAAAGCCTGGGCCATATGCCGCTTCCTCTTTAGCTGGGATTATGCCACCATTACTGCTGATAAAGGCTGTTTACAGGCTTGGCGCGGGGTTGGCGCTTAGGGCGATTGGAAACTGGCACTGGTCTCAGTAGAAGTGTTTGGCTGATGCCAGCTGCTCATTGCCCCGGCCGTTCTGTTTTATAACAAGTCTCTCAAAGTAGAAATGCCGCATGTTCACAGCGTTTATTTTACCTCGGCTGTTCAGTGTGGGTTTTATTGGAAATGTAATTATGTCTCACTGGTGGTGATGATTTTTGGAATGTGCTAGATCACCTAAATGACCAGTCAACAAATCGATCGTAAGAAAGCCCTGAATAAGTAGTCTGGTTTCAGGATCACCTGCCCTGGCAGACATGATTTCTAGTGGTGCTTTTACATAAGACAGTCATTCTTGTGTTAAAAAACATCTTGATGTAACCGAATGGAACTGATTGCAGGGGTCATATTTTTCAGTGTTGGAATATTTTCGAATTCAACATGCCAGTCTAAAAATGCAATCACGGCAGGACACTCAAAATATATATATACAGTATCTCACAGAAGTGAGTACACCCCTCACATTTTTGTAAATATTTTATTATATCTTTTCATGTGACAACACTGAAGAAATGACACTTTGCTACAATGTGAAGTAGTGAGTCTACAGCTTGTATAACAGTTGTAAATTTGCTGTCACCTCAAAATAACTCAACACACAGCCATTAATGTCTAAACTGCTGGCCACAAAAGTGAGTACACCCCTAAGTGAAAATGTCCAAATTGGGCCCAATTTGCCATTTTCTCTCCCCGGTGTCATGTGACTCGTTAGTGTTACAAGGTCTCAGGTGTGAATGGGGAGCAGGTGTGTTAAATTTGGTGTTATCGCTCTCACTCTCTCATACTGGTCACTGGAAGTTCAACATGGCACCTCATGGCAAAGAACTCTCTGAGGATCTGAAAAGAATTGTTGCTCTACATAAAGATGGCGTAGGCTACAAGAAGATTGCCAAAACCCTGAAACTGAGCTGCAGCACGGTGGCCAAGACCATACAGCGGTTTAACAGGACAGGTTCCACTCAGAACAGGCCTCGCTATGGTTGAATAAAGAAGTTGAGTGCACGTGCTCAGCGTCATATCCAGAGGTTGTGTTTGGGAAATAGACGTGTGCTGCCAGCATTGCTGCAGAGGTTGAAGGGGTCAGCCAGTCAGTGCTCAGACCATACGACGAACACTGCATCACTGCGTATGAGAAGGAAGCCTCTTCTAAAGATGATGCACAAGAAAGCCCGCAAACAGTTTGCTGAAGACAAGCAGACTAAGGACATGGATTACTGGAACCATGTCCTGTGGTCTGATGAGACCAAGATAAACTTATTTGGTTCAGATGGTGTCAAGCGTTGGTGGCGGCAACCAGGTGAGGTGTACAAAGACAAGTGTGTCTTGCCTACAGTCAAGCATGGTGGTGGAAGTGTCATGGTCTGGGGCTGCATGAGTGCTGCCGGCACTGGGGAGCTACGGTTCATTGAGGGAACCATGAATGCCAACATGTACTGTGACATACTAAAGCAGAACATCCCCTCCCTTTGGAGACTGGGCTGCAGGGCAGTATTCCAACATGATAACGACCCCAAACACACCTCCAAGACGACCACTGGACTGGCCAAGCATGTCTCCAGACCTAAACCCTATTGAGCATCTGTGGGGCATCCTCAAACGGAAGGTGGAGGAGCGCAAAGTCTCTAACATCCACCAGCTCTGTGATGTCGTCATGGAGGAGTGGAAGAGGACTCCAGTGGCGACCTGTGAAGCTCTGGTGAACTCCATGCCCAAGAGGGTTAAGGCAGTGCTGGAAAATAAAGGTGGCCACAAAAAATATCACTTTGGGCCCAATTTGGACATTTTCACTTAGGGGTGTACTCACTTTTGTGGCCAGCAGTTTAGACATTAATGGCTGTGTGTTGAGTTATTTTGAGGGGACAGAAAATTTACACTGTTATACAAGCTGTACACTCACTACTTTACATTGTAGCAAAGTGTCATTTCTTCAGTGTTGTCACATGAAAAGATATAATAAAATATTTACAAAAATGTGAGGGGTGTACTCACTTCTGTGAGATACTGTAGCTATATTCATGGCGCATTAAAAAACTGTAAACAGCTTTCCCGAAAGGGTTGTACTCAACCTGCCTAAGAGCGAAAGTTTCTGTTTTCTGAGTTAAGGTGAAGTCACGTTTACCATTGTCTGGCCAATTTGTTTGTGGGCGAAATTCAGTCACTTCAATAGAGTGGTGCAGGTATGACGTTAGAACCCGGAAGTCTAATTCGCTGCTTGTTTCTTCGAGATTTTCTGGGGTTTTATAATGGGGTTTTTAAATGTATGAGCAAAATAAAGCCTGTGGTAAACATAACTTAACAATACTTTGACAGATACATTCTGTCTTATCGAGTTACTTATTAAAAATTTACATTTTCAAAATTCACGTTTTCACTATGGGTGTGTGTAATTTACATTGTAGAACAAAACGTCAAAGTATAGTCAAGTTATGTTTACCACAGGCTTTATTTTACACATAAATCGAAAAAAAACCCATAGGAAAATCTCGACGGAATCAGCGGCGAATTAGTCTTCCGGGTTCTGACATCATACCTGCACCACTCTATAGGAATCCGTGCAATCAAAGTGACTTCTGTGTGAGATGTGCTTCATGCATTATTGATAATAGACAATTCACTTTTTCTTTTTAAATTAGCTGAAATTGTCCGCACATTTAGTAAAGAGTTAAAGCTTTAAACTTTAAGAAAGGATCCCATTGGTTGATACACATCGATTGTGCTTCCTAACAATCAATTCAGCCTTCGGCACGTCAATCAATGTGCGTGGTATGCTGAGCGTCGCTCTATGATAATGACCCGTTCCCATGGCACCGGGGGCCCCGATGGCCTTGCACGTCTCTAATTAATAATGTAAAATCAACAACTGCCTGATTCCCAAGCAATTGTCTGGCCATCCTTTACCTGCACTTGTCAAGCTGATGCCTTTCATGCAAGCTCATCTGTCTGAGAGGGAGGGAAAATAAACAATGAAAAAAATGTGTCTCTATTCAAGTTCAGCCAAGACAAGCATCCACGGCAAAGCTGATTGAATGTATTGATTGGCACCACGAAAATCAGCCTCTTTGATCAAATGCACATTGAGGCTGATATGTCTGCACATGATATGCTCTTTTGTAGACTTGCCAAACTCTTTGAACTTAGGACAGTGAAACTCTTTATTAGCATTTTGTAATCGGTCTGCGAGCTTGATGCTCGATGTTTTCCTGTGGAGACGTATTTTTATAGTAGTTAAAATCGAGTGATCTGGGATATGATTGTGTATGTTGTGTCCATGCATACAGTGATCTTTTTAATGATCTTAATTATTGATTTCAACAATGACTTTTAAGCTTTTAACATCATATTTTTATGGCCCTTCCATGTCTTGAGGCTTTGTTGTTTTATTTTGTTTTGTTGGGTGTTAAGTTATCTCTCTCTCTCTTTCTCTCTCTCTCCAATCTTTGGGTGCCCAGGGAAATCACGCTGATCAATATTTCCCATTTTAGAGGAATTGCAGCAAACATTCAAGGAGAACAGAATTTACAGTACCTTCTCCTAAGCTCTAATCAAACTATAATTTAAATGTGCCCTGCGAACAATTGAGCTGAAATTAAAATAAACCACACAAGCATCGTGTTTGTTTGGTTTCTTTTAGAGGTCAACCTAAGCTGTATTTCAGAACAGAGTATGTACGGATTCTCTGTGTTTGACAGAGAAAGCAGCTCGTACTCTGTTTGCATGTCTATATTTATAATTATTTGAAGTTTGTCTTCTTAGTATATAAATCAAAGGATGTAATTTCAGCTGCCTTTTATGATGGTCAAGGGCCATTGCACAACTCAACCTCATGCTGTCTTACCATTTCAGCTGCGGGGAGATCCTTTACATACCGATGTGCACTTCCCAGCCCCTTTTAGCATGCTGGTCGTTTTCTCTTTCTGCTACTGTTTCTGAAAGAAGAAACCATTTGCACAAATGACCACAGCTTTCAGAAAAGAGCTTGGATTACATGTTAGCATTGTAAGCAAAACCTTTAGTAGCTGCTAACTGGTGAGGTAGGCGAATTATGGCAACTAAATGATTACACTTATTTGTGAAGTAAATGCATAGCTGGGTGTTTCTTCAACAATAAGTACTTTTGGCTTTGTGGACTTAAAGAAAATAAACTCTTTTTACAATCGTACTAGTTTATTTAATGTGTCCACTAATGCATCATAGTATAATTATGTAATTTTTGCAATTCTTTCTAAAACGCCATGAACGTTTCCACCAGCGTCATTTTCCACCACATCTCAATTTATGTATTAATAGCATGGACGACTCCTTTGTCTTTCATTTCTTTTTATGTGTCCTAAATTAACAATTATATCATATTTGTTTTCCTTTTTTTTTTTATTGCATAATTTGACATTATTATGGCTTGTCATAGTAAGTGTTTTAAATTAATAAAACTACATGTCACAGAAAACATTCTATAAAATATTAATACAATTATATTAATTTAAATATTTCACTTACAAGTGAAATTTACCTTAATTCTTCACACATTACATGTCTCAAGGTAACTAACTTTTAGGGATAAAATATTAAGGTCAAATTCTTGGTTGTGGTGGAAATGGATATAAATATTATTAAATGTAGTAATTCATAATTTAAGAATGGGTCTGTTTGTGATGTGGGTAAAACAAAATTGGTACATAAAAGTAATTTGAAAAGTAGCAAAAAATAAATTATGAAGGTACACTTTTAAAAATAATTGTTGGTTTAACTTAAAAAAGTAAGTTACCTGGTTGCCTTAGAATTTTGATTTCTTTGAAATTAAAAATTTGAGTTAATACAATGAAGGTGATTGGTTTAATCAACAGAAAAACTAAATATTATGTTATCTGAACCAAATTAATTATCTAAGTTGATTTGACAAAAGAAAAAAGAAAAAAAAGATTTTTGCTTGTATCAAAGCAATGAAAGCAATTTCCATGGAGGACATTCATATAACAAAAACAATGTTTAAATATTTTAATTTTAATAAAGCTCAAACACTGGGACATAACAGTGCCTGAAGTTAAAGGAACACCCAATTATGTAAAGAGTAAAAAAAAAAAAGTAATGTTTACACTGACTCTGATAAATTGCTTTTATGTGTAATTAAGTTTATTTGTGTATCTAATCATTTGCGGTCATATAACCTACAACAATACCCAGGTTCTCTACAGGGAAAAAACACCTCAAGGCATTTTCGTACAGACTGTGAGAGCAAGAAAAAGGAAAGAAAATATTTATACAGTCCCCTAATGTGGGACTTTTTGGCTGCAGAGATTCTTTGCTAGAGCCCGGGGGTGTTGTGTAGTGCTTTCTCGCTCATGCATGTCTGTCTGTGCACTGAATCAAGCCCCAGTCCCCATACAGTAAGCCCTGCTTCAAGTCTCAGGGGCCCGGTGAGCCGCAGACGAGATGTTGGCAGCGGCCGAGTTAAGCCCGGCTAGTGCGGACGGACCGTGATATATGACTCACGCACTGTGCGTATGTGTCAGTGATGAACGCTTCTGGAATTTCCCTTACTCCAACTTTTTTTTTTTTTTTTTTTTTTTCACAATCACTTTTTTTATTGGGGTGTTAACAGTAATGGTTTATGATGGCTAAGGTTTTTTTTTTTCCCTAAAGTGTTTTCACAGTGAGATTTTGGAAAGGAACAACCCAGACTGCTTTTAAAAGAAGTAAAAAAGATATTTTAAAAGTTTATTCTGAAATGTGGCTTTCCTTACAAGGCTCATGTGGTCATGGTGATCTGTAATGATTTGTTTGTTGTGGGTTGGTTTGCTGAAACAGAGCTCCAGGCTAGAGTTATCTGATGGTATCAGTTACAGGGTTATTCAGTCACCGAAGCATCGGACACTACATAAGAAGGCACTGCCAAATGGGTCAGGATGTTCAGGAGGCGTGTGCTCGAGGTGAGTTTGAATTTGAGTGTCTGTGAACATCTAGGGTTCATGGAGTGTGCACTGGGTTTAGCTGGTTTCTCATGGCAGGTGTCGACAGGGTTCGAGCACTGCCTGTCACAGGTGTGTATATTCAGATCCTCGGACAGTCCTGGACAGCCATGAAATGAGATACTTGTATCTCCCTCTATCTTTCACTCTCACTTTTCCCTCTATCCCTATATCTTCCCGACCCTCTCTCGATTGAAATCAAACAAAGAACGATTGTTGTCTGTGATTGGCCTCTACTTGTTTTATTTTATTTTTTTATTTTTTTTACCGAGAAAGTTGGCAAAAATGTCTACATTTAAGTAGATTTACTAAGCGGCATAACAAAAAAATTAGCTTAGTTACAATATTTAGTTAAAAAATAGAAAAAAATAATAATAAACCACAGCCAGAGACAGTTCATTGAAAGACAAGTAATATAGCACTATTCCAATGGAAACCGTTTCTTTAGGTTTAGTCACATTAACCAAGTTTTAGCAAAATTTTGCCAGCAAAAAAGGTCCATTGCCCACTGTCAATAGAGATGCACAAAGTGACTTCCACACCGAGGAAGCAGGTTTCTGTTGTTTAATAAGGAGAATTTGCACACAAAAACTCGAACTGAAATCTGCATGGGAAAATGTTCCCTTATGCAAAATTCCCAGTCATGTGGATTCATATTGAAAACACTGTATTTCGCCTGTAATATTTTTGTGTTCTCTGTGATAAAACATCACTAGGGACGATTCAGTTCTGTCAACATTTAAATCAGAAAATTTGCCATTAGTCACATGACAGTGTTCAACACTGTGGAATGAGTATTATTTGTGAAAGTTATAAAATGATAATATTTGTATGTATAACTGTATGTAGTACATGTTTACATATTTAAATGTGCAATTTAGCTATTGGCCACAGTTTATCTTTCATTTTCTTGCTAGTTATGGGAGAAAACACCAACATTTCCAATTCAGACTGCAATAAAATCCCATGTAAAACAATAACAGTCTGAATAGGGATTTTGCTCTCTCATTTTTACTAAGGTTCAATTTGGGCTGGATTAATATCATAAAATACATTTATGAAACACAAACTTAGCCAAATAGGGTTTTACACAGCACCACCTGCACAAAACCCTCCCTTCTCTCATAAACGCCATGAGCCTTCCGAAGAGGTGTGTATGTGTGTGTTTGTGTGTGTGTAGAGGAGCTAATGTTTCGGAAAATGTCACTTTCACTGACTGGCCGTGGCTTGTCGTAGGTCAGGCTCGGGGTGCGGGCTGATCCAGTTATTAAGTCCAAAATCCCATAAACAGCAGTCTCAGCCCAATTAATAATTTACATAATTAACATGCAATTTTAAGTTGGGGCTGGCAGAGCAGGAGCCGTTTAGGGGAAGGAGGGGTCAGGCGTTGGGGGGGGGGGGGGGGGGGGGGGGGGGGGGGGGGTAATTAGGGCTAATGCAGCCGTGCCGCTAGGACCCCTGTTGGCAATTCCAGCACATTCCCTCTCTCTCTCACTCCCGCGTCCTCCTCAGCATGGTCGACTGACAACTGGGCGACAGGCTTTCCCAGCTAAAGCGAAAGCCCCCTCTGACAGTATTAATAGTTGACAAACTGCGCCTAAAGCCCGGGCATTGTTTCTGTCACTTGTTTGGTTTGATGTCAGTGTTAGCCGTTATAAATCAATAGTGTCAGGATTTGGTAATGTTTATAGCAGAGCCAAGGTTTATTATTTCATGTGACTGTCATGGACAAATAGTATTTATCATAGCTGTCTATAAATTACGGCCGACAGACTGTTGGTTTACCCAAACCCACTCCACTCTAGCAGGGACCATTCCGACGTCCACTTCCATATTTAAAGCAATTTATTTTCCCTGAGCCGGAGCCAGACGTTAACCCCACACTGGTTCTCCTTTCTCTCCATCGGCCTGCGTATGTGTGTGTGTTTGTGTGTGTTGCTGCAGTGGTTTCTGCCGTCACATTAACACTTCCTAAACAGCTCAAGGGCAGACCTCGAAACATGACCTCTCACATCTCTCACTCCAGGAATTTTTCTTTTCTTTTCTTTTCTTTTCTTTTCTTTTCTTTTCTTTTCTTTTCTTTTCTTTTCTTTTCTTTTCTTCTCTTTTTTAGCTTTATTTACTTGTTGACCTTTCTTTTCCCTATTCAATCTTGTCTTATACTCCTAAAAATAAAGGTCCTCTACTGGTAATGATGGTTCCATGAAGAACTTTTAACATCCATGGAACCTTTCTGATGCACAGAAAGTTCTTTATAGTGGAAGAAATGTTCTTTAGATTATTCAAACGTTCTTTACACTAAGAAAAACATGGTTCTTTTAAGAACAGTTCTTTGGGGAACCCAAAATGGTTCTTCTATGGCATCGCTGTGAAAAGCCTCTTTTAGAACCTTTATTTTTTGTATTCTATCCTATACTTACATTTAATATAAACAGATGTTTTCCCCCCTGATGTATATCTCCTTGTGCAGGGCAAAGTAGGTCACAACAGTTTTTACAAGGTGGAATAAAATAACTTTACTACAGTTATACTTATACCAGCTCTTACTAGTGTCACTTTAATAAAACAATGCTATCTTTTAAAAAGACAAAGACTATTTACACTGGAAGCTTTAGTAAAATATTACCACTGCTCTTATTTGCTCTCAGTATAATTGTCATGTTTACAGTAAGCCCAGACCAGAATAAAATGATGTGTATAGTGAAGCAATTTAGAATAGTAAGATAAATAGGTTTGCCAACTTTTAAAAGCTTTTCATATTTTTATTGTTAATGTCAATGGCTGTATGTCCAATTAAAGTAATATTAATATTTCAGGCTAAACTGCAGGTTGCATAAAATGCCTTCATCCCCAAAGAATGTAGTAATAATGCATTTCAGTGTTCGACCAATGACATTTTTGTGTACTTTTGTACATTTAAACAATTTTGAGTTCTGGGTCATCATATAAAAATCTGTTGCGAACCACTGCAGCGCAGTGACAAATTAGTGCATTAAGATTCTACGTCAAAACGTTTTTCCTGCTTTCCCTCACTCTCTCTCTCTCTCTCTCTCTCTCTCTTTAGAAACTGACCATTCCCTCTCACTCCACCTCCCTCTTCCTTTCTCTCTCCATGCCTTTGATGATAGCCGCGCTGTCTCTGCGTGTAAGAGATGTCTTTGGCCTTGGAAATGATTTCTCGGTGGCCAGGCCCAGCTCTGTGCTATTGATCAGTGGCAGCCATTGACTATCAGTTCCACTTGCAGCAAGGAGGTCATTAGTTACCCACACACACACATTCATCAGAAGGCAGCCGTGGATCACTTAGAATGCTAATGCACACGCTAGGAGCTGACAGCTGGACCAGGGGGAGAGAGAACGAGGGAGAGTGAGAGAGGGGTGGCTGTAGGGTTGTTCCTGTGATGAAGATGGTGTATCAAGGGATCGCATACTAAATTGTTTGCGCGTGTGTACAATTGAACTCTGTATTCTATTCTTAGTGGACCGTTTGCCAACTTGTGTGCACTTTTCCTTACCGTACCACTCCTGTGGCCAAGCCTGAGAAATAGTGACACAAAAGAGAGATGACATTGGCTATCCAGCCTGTCTGCATTTGCAGTCTTTTCTGACAAGGGCCACCATGCCTGACCTACCTTGTTTTAGCCTACGGCTGAACGTGACCATACCCTTTAAAATAAAAACAAACAACGCACAAGGAAAGCGAGGGAGCGCGAGAGAAGAGAGAGAGAGAGAGAGAGAGCTTTATAATTGGGCCAAGCGAAGCTGCGGGAGGTGGCCGAGTCTCCACGTTTGCCTTTTGTATATTCATGACCCCCCTGACTTGATTGATGGAAGGATAGCGTTTGGTGACACTGTCATTTGCAAGTTGAAAAGGTAGCACAGTGGCTGGAGCCGCGGGCTGGGGTCCGGGCTAGGACTGTGGTGCAAACCGAGAGAGAAAGAGAGAGAGAGGGGCTCATTTCTATGCTGATGATATCCAAAGCCCTTCTCATTTCCTTTGTCTCCAGTGGAATGACATCTGCTGACAACAGACACTTTCCAAAGGGCTCCACAGTGGTGGAACAGAAAGAAAAAAGTGGGATTCTGGGTATGTTAGTGTATTTGAAAGTTATACAACTAATTGAAAAATAAAAATAAAATTATTTTTAATCTTTAATGTAGTCTGTGTACACAAATGTTTATTCCTCGGTTCACTTAGATTTATGCGACCTAAAACAGAAAACGGCTTGTTTTTGTGATTCTGACATCACTGTAACACACTGTATCAGTCTACATTTACATATAAATGCCTTAGTGTGGACTACAACTGTACTTGAAGGTCTGTCAGCCATAACAAAGTTAATTTGCATAAAAGATGTCCTAAAGGTACAGTAGCAAAAGCAGCCTGCTTTTGGTGCTAAATGAAATAAATGTATTTATATTTATAAAAATGATGATATATAATGATGTTTATAATTATTATAATTATAAAATAAACGATTTTTCTTTTTTCATGTTGTTCCAAAGTTGTACATCTTTCTGCCTTTCCATAGTACACAAGCAATTACAACCAATGATGCTTTCAAACTTCAAAAATGGACACAAAAGCACTATAAAAGTGCTTTTACACTTACGTATATGTGAACCGTGCTGGCAAAATGAGTCGCAATGAGCAAATTAACAAAACTTAGTTATTGTTTTTCTCTACTAAAAAAAAATCAAAATGATGCATGATTTGTTGGAATCTAACAAAAACACTAAACCTGTTTGAAGTCGATAGAGTCTGCAAAGTAAATTTTGAGAAAAATCAAGTTAAAGCTTTCTGAAGGTTCCAAAACAAAATCACTAGCAATACCTTAAAATCCCTGGTAATACCACCAAATTTGGCACAAACCAAGTCAAAACCCATATCTGTAGGAAGAAATATATATTCAACACCCTATATACTGAGACCTACTTTATCTCACGGATCTAATATAACGAATATCTAATATAACGAATATCTAATATAACGAAACATTCACTTAAGATATAACAGATAATTTTTTGAAATCCTGTAATTCTGTGTATTTGTGTACATCGGATCGTGGCATCTTTGCTCTTCGGATCTGTCAGTCAGCGTGAGTAAGATAGTTTTGTTTACATCAGCATGAGTTCAAAAATCACATTTTATTGGTTCAGACTCATGGCATTGAGAATTCGCTATGAATATTCACAAAGTTGGAAGCGCCAGTCATCCAGAAGTGAGCAGAGACAAATGGCATTTTTCATGGTCAAGGAAATGTACTCCTCTCAGAAAATGTACAAATAAAGATACTTTTGGATGTTTAACTGCTATTTGGAGCATTGGGATCGCTAGATGAGAGCTTAATGAAGCTTAATGCTTAATTTCAACCAAAACTTAAATTTTTCACTTGTTTTGCCTGTAGCTCAAAATTAGCCCATGCGCATTCCAACTCATTTTGCCAGCATGGGTCACATATGTTGATACTTTTGATAATTAGTATCAAAAATATCTTTTAACACACTGCCATTTTAGTGCACTTCCCTGTCTAATACTAATACTGTATACTGCCACTTTTTAAATTTTATTACTTAAATAGTTTATATTTGTAAGTGCTTAAAATAGTAACAATAATTCATGATCAAATTATTCTTTTGGGTCGGACTTTTTCAGTAAATCAATTGATTTAATTTGCAAAAACAGTCTGAATGATTCGTTTTGAATGGGACTGATCCAGTACGTGACAGGTTCGTTGGCGTAGTGCTAATCCGTTCGTACACATACATACACTCTGTTCGATCTGCTCACAGTTTCAAGTTGTGATGTGAAATGTGCAGGTGTACTGTAGCACCCGTCTTTGTATTTACACCAATTAACACATAAAGTGTAATTACCCCTGTGGAGTCGGTTGGAAGTCCACAAATGAGGGCACCGCTGAGGCCCCTGGCAGCTGACACAGAGAACCAGAGAGAGAAAGAGGAGAAATTAGTAAGTATCAATTAAGTGACAGTGATACTGATGAATGCTCACTCTGAAAGGTGTCAGATGAAGACTGTGTGTGGGGACTAAACCCAGAAGACTGCAAGATTTGAATGCGCCATGGGGTCTGTGTCACTTAATGCTGTCTGTAAGCGCTAAGATGAGGACAACAGATGGAAAATGAGCACAGAGGGGCTTCACAGCCCAAACATGGCCCAAAGTTTTGCTGCTGTTTCAGAAGTCTCAATGTCAAAGGTTTTTAATATTTTGTACATAAAAATATTTTATGTACACTACTTTATAATAACTTAATAAACCATTTGAATACATTTATATTCCTGTGATGGAATTTTCAGCAGCGATTATTACTTCAGTCACTTGATCACATGATCCTTAATATGCTGATTTGATGCGCAAGAAACATTTCTTATCATTATCAATGTTAAGCACAGTTGAGCTACTTAATATTATTTGTGGAAACTTCAGTATTCAGTATTTTTTTAGTTATTGAAATTAATTTCTTTTCAAATAATCCTACTTATTCAAACTTTTGAAACAGTAGTGTTTTATTTAAATATTTATTAGCTATATACATTATCGATATGGGCAGAATTTGATAGACTATCCTCATTTAGATAAGTAAATAAACATGTGTTTGTAAGTGAGAGAGAGACTATGTAGTTGCACTTGTCTTTCTCACATTGTCTTGGATTCCATGGATATACAGAAATGAAGAGCGAGTGAAAGAAAGAGAGAGGGAGAGCGCGAGAGAGTGCAAGTGTGATGGATAAGCTCAGGGGCTGTTTACAGCAGTGTGTAAAGCATTAAAGAGCTGGCAGAAGGGCCATTAGCATAAATGTTTAAATCAGACAAACAAACTTATGTACCCAAATGAAAATGTTTTCCTGCATTAATCTGGAGCAGAAGGCTCTAGTAGAACAATTAGTGCCTCTCTCATTCGCTCTTTCCCACTCTTTCTTTTCCCCCAACTCGCGCTCTCTCTCTTTCTCAGCCTCCCTTTTATTCCGCAAGTGTTTATGTTTAAAGACCTAGGACGGCACTTCTCCGGTCCCCTATTAGTGGGAAGCATCAGACACTTTAGAGACCCTGTTTCAAGAGTTGGCGAGTAATTGTCAGCCTGGTGTATTATGACTGAGTTTGTCAGACGACTGTGAAGTTTCACAGACCAGCTGCGAGGCATCAGACTCTCTCCATCTTGCTCTCTCTCTCTCTCTCTGCCTGAGCTTCTAGTTTTGAGGACCAGACTGAAGCTAGGCTGATTTAAGGCCTTGTAAAAGTGTCGGCTTTTTAAATACTGTTTGCATGCTGCCTCCCGGCAGACATTTCATATTCAGCAGATTTACATGATGGCCATTATTATGATTTTATGAAGCGTGAGCTTTTAAAACTATTGCCTCAGAAACGCTGGGGCAATTTCTGAGATAGTTCACAAGCTCACGACTAGAAGAGACCGTAAAGAACGAAGAGTGAAGCTCAGATTAGTGATAGAGATAAGAAACCAAACCTATTTGTTTTCTTAATACATCAAATTACTGCAGTAAAATGTGTTGCAAATGACATTTCTTGTTGAATTGTTAGGGTGGAATATGAATTTAAGCTGTGTATTGGAAAACCAAGGTGTGTACAGTTCTAACCAGGTTGCCCAAGATGTTCTGTGTGGGCCCTTTCAGCTGGTCAACCACTTGAACTAATTTTGGCCCACCTAATGGCCATCTTCAAGCTAGACATGATATAAAACAAGGTACCACCTTGAGCTAGTGTAAGCTGGAGTTTGTAAAGATTTTATGTTTCCATCAAAAAAGTGTATAGAGGGATTTAGGATGCCTGTGTGCTTCAGTCTGAGGAAAATCCCCTTTCACAGTAACCTTGTGTTTGACAGAATGGCATAAATCCAGCCCGTATTTTACATATGCCCTGTCGACACCGCCTTACATTTGCTGTTTGTTTAAACTAGCTGATAAGCTCTTCAAAGTTCAGCTGCTCAGTTTCTCTCTCTGAGAGGTTTTCTACTCCCTTTTTTCCCCTAAAATTCTAAACTTGCATAATTTACGACAGCCCGTTCCATTGCTCTTGGCCTGGCTCTTTGGGCCTGCCTCCATCCATCTTTACAGTAGTGTAAGCACTGATAGCAGAACATGCTAGGTCTGACAGAACCTCTCCTCTTGTGGGTCGGACTTGACGTATCTCTCGTGGAGAGTTATGGTTGTTTTGGTAAGACTGGCGGGCCAGGAGGGCTCTTTGCTGCAGGGTGAAGTGATAGATTCAGCTGCCTGAAGCATCCCAGTGTGTTTATCCATGGCTAGTATGGCAGCTTTCAGAAGACATTTACCCCATGATTTGCGATGAGCTTATGTGTGAATAATTAATGGCAATTAATCCTTAATTACAGTAATTAGGCAAGTCACAGGAAATTAAGCTGCAGCTGGAGAGGCCCTGCGCGTCAGGGAGGAGGAGAGGGGAGGACGCACAGGCGAATGTGGCATGGCGGTGCTGCTGGAGCGGCAGAGGGTGGCTCGGGTGGCACGGTGAGTGCCGGTGTGTGCCCATGCGAGATTGGCAGTCTTGGTGTGGCGTGTGGTGACACAGATGCTCAGCGGGCATAGAGCCGCCTCACAGAAGAGCAGAGCTGCTAGTGGTACGAAGCAATACTCTTTTCAGTTATCCCTCTCTCCCACAGTCCCACATTCATTCTTCTCACGCTTTCTTTTCAAATATAGTCATTGACCCATTGCCTTTCTCAGATCTGAGGTCCACGGAGATTAAGACAGCCATTTGAGTCATCTTCTTAATTCTCTTTTAATAAAACCCAAATTTATGGCATTTCCGAGCACCTGGGCCATAAAGCACTCGTGCCAGGCTGCCAGGAAGACCTGGTGGGTAGAATTCCAGGCGAGGCATACTAACTCATCCGATATGCCGGCGAGACTCCTGATGAGCTGTCTGCGGCAAAAGAAAGTACAAGCAAAATACACTCACCATTCAGAGAGCTTAAAATAGGCCAAAGGCAGATTTGTGCTTTTATTGGAGCAAGTGGACATGGGGAGATGTTTGGATTGTGTTAGCCGTTAATTGAGACGGGAGTCCGAGGAGACGCTGGTCTGTTTTTCCCATTTAGTCCAGAGCTCATTTGCGTCTTTTCATGCCTGCCTGTGTGAATTTCCGCTCCTTTCTTCCACTGTTACTTCCAATTACGCTGTTATGCACATCACTAATTTGTGTGTCAGGGCCTCTGGATGAGCCTTGGGTTTTATCGCTGCCCATTTTTAACAAAATATGACCTTCATCTGTGTATTTTTTAGTGTTTTCTTCGTGCCCTGCAGTCAACTTGCATTTGAAGTTTCTAGGTGCTCCACAGGGCTCGATACTGGTCCCTTTTTTTTTAAATTATTATTTTTATTTTATTTTTTGGGGGTACTTCACGCTTTACATTTGAAACACCTTAATAGTATTTTCATAACTTCACATTCATGAAAATTAATGCTTACTTCTATTGCTCCATCTCAGGTTTTTGGTATGATGGGAATAATTATAACTGGGAGCCTAGACTCGTTTTTTTTCCGAATTCACTACAAGTTTTTGACAGTCTTCTCTCCTGTGCATCATTGAAATGGCAGTGTGGGTTCATTTTTATAACACGGAGGGAGAAAGGGAGTGTTTTACTAATAGGGGGTTTAAGTGTCATGGTGAGGCGCCCAACTGTGATATTACATTAACCCACCCTGCCTCACATAGCCTGCCACATACGACAAGATTAAGAGAATACACACCACCCTGCTCTTAGCTCTCAAATACTCCACTTCAAATAATGAGAATTTATTGAGGAGCTCAAAGATGCTCCTCTCACACCTCCTTTACCTCTTTCCCCTCTTTTATCAGGACGCACAGCGGAAAGCATACCGTAGCGCAGCCGATGTGGATGTGTACGCTTTCTTATGATGACGCACCTGCCTTTTTCTTCTCTGTCAATTTACAGCAGAAAAATAGTTCAGTTCCACATAAGTCACACAGTTAAATCTTAACACTTTTAGCAGTCCATTATAATAGGATTTCAAGCATTTGCACACCATGGGCTCTCCGACTGTGCTGATATTCTAGCATCATCCACATGCTTAGGCGTAAATGTTTCTCTATGGCTTCTTCGGATAATCGTACAGAACCCAAGCACCAGCGAGTCTTTTAGCTCCAGACAGAGAGCAAAGGAGGGAGAGAGACTGGTGGTGTGAAGTGACAAGGTCAGCAGGTTTTCTCGTCGCTGTACAGAATCTTCCAGATAAGTGAAATAAATGAGGCAGTGTTAGCTGCTAACGGAAAGCGTGTCACCATGATGCTAAAGGCTAACTGCCGACTGCCACGCCTTTAAATCTCTGGGTAGGCTAAGCTTCACCATCAGCGTAGTAGATGTCCTGTTAAAGTGTCTGAGAAAAGTACAGTGGAATCAGATACCCATGTACTCCAGTTCACTGATTCAGTTGATACAGGAAGCAAGACAGAACAGCATAGATGCAATGCTAACAAGGCAGTTATTAGCTTCACATCAGCAAATACTGGGAAATCAGAAAACCACTCTGACATATTACTCACACTGTTAATCATTACAAGTCACATTGTATGTCTTAATATATTGGGTAAAATATTAAACTTACATTCTTTTCAAGCACAAAGAGTAAAAATAGCAGTGAATTTTATGAATTTATTATGTTCCAGGTGCTACCTCTTGTTTGATCTAATTACTTGAAATGATTTCCTTGGCAATATTATTTTAATTTGTAAACAATATAGATTTCCATCCTGTTAAGTCTTTTGTAATATGCCTTTAACAAAAGCCAGTTTCCTAATAACATCATCATCTTGGAAGTAAAATCTTTTCTTTTTATTTTGGCTAGAAAACAACAGCACAAACATCAGTAAGTATTTAGTTTTCTGGCATTAGTTGGTTCCATTCCATTTTGTTTGTTCAAGTTAGAGAAAGCTGCATATTATCAATTTCAAAAAATGGTGTATAATTAATCTATAATAAATAAATATGAAATAGTAAAGCATTAAAAGCTCAGAAGGTGCTGCATAACAGTAATGATATGTACTCACACCGGTTGCTTAAATTTCAAAACACTTCTTACAGTCCTCCCCAAAAAGCAATAAAAGATTCATTTAACATTTTTTGTTTGACAGTGTCAGTTCCCAGTAAGACGAAGAAAATCCAATTGAGGGAAAGCATAGGAGACTGTACTCTGCATTTGCGTTTTCTTAATGCAGCATTTCCAAACAAGCAAACTTTATTGAAAGACACAGCATTACAGCTGGATGTGGACCTCAAAATGTAAACGTAATCGAATAAGGACGCAATTTGTGAAAAGTGGCCGATGCCCTGAGTCTAGCCCCCATCCTCTTTCCCCCATCCAGCCCTTGCACAATTAAACATCCAGGGCACACAGAAGAGGGGATTCATGCGGAAAGTATGTAATACCATTAGCAGACATTTCAAAGTGGGCTTCTTTAGCTTTGTATGTTTTTATTTTGTTTAATTAGGAATAAATGTTTTAATGGAAAAGTTTCATTTTGAGTATTTGCATTCATATACTTTCACAATGGTCTGCTTTTCTTCACTTCCTTCTTTCTCTCTCCTCTATATATATTTTTTTTGGAGCTTTAATTGTCCATTGCAGTGAGTCAGAGCCGCGCTACCAGAGAACATAAGTGCAGTGTGTTAAGGCTGTTTCTCCCTGAGAAAACTCTGCAGGGCTGCACCAGTGACAGCACTACTGACGGGCTAATGGAGCAGTCTGAATGTGTGTGGTGGTGCGCGTACATGTGTATGTGTGTGTAAGGCTATCCTTTCGCCCCTCCTCTGACCCCTTTGTGGGCCTGAATTCCTTAAATGTTTGCAGGATCAGGTCACCTAATCTGTGTCTGTGCTCGAACCCCAACACACAAGGCCTCGGAAAGAAGTAGGGATAAAAGAAAGGAGAGAGGTATTGAGATGGAGGCATACTGTACATTGAGGTCCCCATGTTTCAGTCAGTAGGCAGTATGTATTATTTCACACTACCACATATTGTCCTCAACCAATTGTTTTTGACAGGTAAAACGCTCAGGAAATCGGCAAGGGAATTCTGTGTATTCCCACAAAATGGCAGGCATCGGCATTTAATCACAGAGTCTACGGAGTGAAACTGCTCTCTATTGAAATGTACGAATTTGCTGCGCTGGGAATGGGGCGCATCCTCTTTACGTTGAAGACTATTCCGGAGGGATCGCTCCTTGAGATAGAATTCCGTTTGCGTCTCCAAACAGCATTCCCGTCGCCCGGCAATCACCGGTGCTCCCTTCATCAACTTGCAACAGCTCCCACTTGATAGGAGCAATTCATAATTTCAGCTCCGTGTCACACGCGCACACAACTGCGGCCCACTCATGCCTAATAGCGAGTGAGTCTGAGCCAGGAAGAATAGGGGGTAAAACACGTCTGAGCCTTGGAATATATCTTTGACTGATCCTCAAATATTTCTCAAGAAGTCGAATGCATAATATATACGGGGCCTCGTGAACATAAGCCGCTGTTTTGCTCCACTCCTGTTTCCCGCTCAATCACAATGATTAAACAACAGAGAATGGGAGGAAGGTGGTGGGTTTAGAGGAGGGTTGGTCGTCCATGTCGGGCTGTGTGCTCATCTCCTGAGTTCCTCTTCCTGGGTGAAACGACAGTCATGTGGTGGGGGAGCGAAGGACTCCTCAGTCAGTGCGTGACACTGCTGTCAGTACATGCATTAATTATGCAGCCCAGGGCCACGGAACGAGAGTGGGAATGTAAGACTAAGACGGAAAGATAGGGAGGGAGAGATGAGAAAAGGAGATGGATAAAGGAGACGTGTGTGTGACAGAACAAACAGTGGAACGAAATGAACTGTGTTTAAGAAATGGCCACAGAGTCCATTTTAACTAGGAGGATTTCTGTATTTTTTCAGGGCCATATATTACGAATAAAGTCATTACAATTGACGTAAACCTGCTGTGACCCTTAAAGTAAACATGAAATCAGCATTAACCAACATTAATGTTTCTGGTCTTATTTTGAACTATTCATTGATGCATGTTATTTTAAATGCATTTTGTCTAATCAACATGTAACTTGCTCATTCCTGTAATTGGTTTTCTTTTAGTTTTTATTAATTTAAAATAATAAAAACTAAAAGAAAGATTTTAATACAGGCAGGCTGTATTTATGAGGATATTTTGACATAATTCTGAGTATATTTGTCCATTCAAGTGCAAGAAGACACGAAAGAGAACTTAATTCAGTACTTGTGCACTATATGAGAGGCGACTTTTTGTGTACGCGATCTGGATGTGCCCAGCACAGAAAACAGCGTGCGAGTACTGAATTGAGTTCACGTTTGCGTCTTCTTGCACTTGAATGGTTTAAAACGACATTAAAATACACACACAGGAATTGATAAGCAGAATCAAAATTTTTATTTTATAACGAGTATCCAATTCCTGACCTTAAAGGGTTAGTTCACCCAAAAATGAAAATAATGTCATTTATTACTCACCCTCATGTCGTTCTACACCCGTAAGACCTTCAGATCTTCAGAACACAAATTAAGATATTTTTGATAAAATCCGATGGCTCAGTGAGGCCTGCATTAATTTCCTTTTTCAATGCCCAGAAAGGTACTAAAAACATATTTAAAACCGTTCATGTAAGTACAGTGGTTCAACCTTAATGTTATGAAGCGACGAGAATACTTTTTGTGCGCCAGAAAAAATGAAATAACTTTATTCAAAAATATCTAGTGATGGCTGATTTCAAAACACTACTTCATGATGCTTCAAAGCTTTATGAATTTGTTTCGAATCAGTGGTTCGGAGCGCCAAAATCACGTGATTTCAGTAAACGAGGCTTTGTTACGTCATAAGTGTTTTGAAATTTCAATAGTTCATGTGACTTTGGCAGTTTGATACAAGCTCCGAACCACTGATTCGAAACTAAAGCTTCGAAGCTTCATGAAGCAGTGTTTTGAAATCTTGAAAATCTGAAAATGAAATGATCTTGCTGGCAATACAGGCCTCACTGAGCCATCGGATTTTATCAAAAATATCTTAATTTGTGTTCCAAAGATGAATGAAGGTCTTACGGGTGTGGAATGACATGAGGGTGAGTAATTTTCATTTTTGGGTGAACTAACCCTTCGAGTTTTCAATTCCAGAATTGGAATCGATTTTTCAATTCCCAAATCTAGTGCTAACAGGTGTCATTTAAAATCTTTAACGTCATTACATTTCTCAACACAGTTTATTATCTTTTGTTATTTTCATGTTAATTGTAGGCAGTTTTTATTGTTCAACTATTAACACTTAATCATATTAAATTTTGTTCCATAACGGTGTTTGCTCACTTTTCACTATCCAATTAATTTTGTTGGACAAAATCAAACAAAATAATAATAATTTTCTTGAACATCCATTTCAAATATATCAGCTTACAGAAATAAAATGCTTTATAGTGAATAATGTGAATAGCAATTTGCATGTTGTCTTTAATTCTTTTAGTTGCCTTTATACGCAATGTATGCTATCATTTTTGAGCTACCAAACAGCTTGTAAGTGCAACAGTTTTATGGAAAAATACCTCTTGGAGAATAGTACTGTTAAGTGAAGTATCCAGTCACAAAGCCATTCAATTCAATTCTCAATTCTTCTTTTATTGTCATTGTAAAAAACATACAACGAAATTATAAACTTTCCAACGTATACAGTTCACAGTCCAAATACCAAGAGTTATTTACATTACATTTACAGACAAGTGACTGTTTGGAGAAATGTTTGTGTGTTCATGTTCATTTGGGTCGTCTGTGTTGTGTAGACAGGGCCAGCTGTGTTTAAGATATGACTCTGCTTTTTAAGATGGACCAAACTGAACTGGACATACAATGACAGCAAATCGCCAAGGCAGGCAGCTCTCCATGAGAGATGCTAATTTTAAACTCTGTCCTAGATTTAGTACAGCCTAGCACAGCAGTTTCCTTCCTGTGTGCACACACATACTTACGGCTCACTGTGCTGTCTCCTTTCCTGTCACTCATCCCGCATCATCCACCATAATTCAGAGGTGATGCCTCATGACTTCTCACTGCCATCAGCCTTCTGCTCTGTAAGTGTTCCAAGGTTTGAGTCCGTGGCTGTCAGGATCTGTTCTATATTCAGGGATATATATTGCACGTCTGGGCAATATTGCACTGGGGCTTTTCGAATCACATTCAAGTAATCCTAATTGAGTCAAAAAAAAAAAAAAAAAAAAAATCAAAATTTTTAACAATGGAACAGCTACCATTCTTCGCTCCAAGAAAATCTGCGTCTTTATAAAGACTTAACCCTGCCGGATCCGGCACGCTCGCTTTGTAGCGCGCACAATTTTGATCTCAGGAAAACTGCTGTTCCGTAACTGTCACCTGTCACTTCCATTTTTCCGCAACACAAAAGAACATATCTTGTATTACATGGTATTCCACAGGGGTGTTTCTCTTTCCTTCCCCTGATCTCTGCAGTTATTGAAAAATAAATGCTGTTAACTACTGTTTGAGTGGGCTTTGATTCAAATGGCATGAAAAGGAGCTGGTTGCTTTACTCTCAGGGAGTACAATTGAAACCATTAACAAATTATTCACTCTGTATTCATTTCTTTATTCTGCGTGATCATACATAACCATATTCCTTTTGACGGCACAGTATAAAAGCGATATTAGCAGCCCAACACAGCATGGAGCTACATAGCCCCGGACGGCGTGGTTCTGTGGAAAGAAGTAGGTGGCTCGAAAGAAAAATCTATGGATTCGTTCCCAGAGGAATGACATGCGTATACTGTAGCTTTAACTTCAGCCTCTGTTATACCTTAAACAAATTCCCGCCCGCCCACAGACCTCTTAAATATTTAATTTGACAACTTTTTAATCCGTCACTACGCCATGATGAAGTAATTGTCACATGTCGGAAAAGAGGGAGAGGAGGACAAAAAAAAGATTAAATTATACTTTGAAATGTGAATTTAAGTGATTTAAAAGGTGCCAGGCTCTTATTTGTTTTAGGACCTCGAGTAATAAGCCAAGGCTAAGAGGGATGACTTTTCTCATGTACTTGCGTGTTTATCTGAGGGCTTTGGCATTACAAAGCCGAATTCCCTGGTGATTTGCCCAGGCTAGCGTTCCCTGCGATCCAGAGGCTGGTGGGGGCTTCAAACCATAACCTGTACTAATGGAGTTCATGGGTCTGCTCACACACACACACGCACGCATGGTTCCACACTCAGCAGTGTCGTACATGACCGATGACATTTTGTGAGTGCTTTTAAAACCTATGCCTAAGCTATTGACCTTGGTTTTGCTTGGATAATGTAGAGCGGGAGGCAAAGGATTTGGCGGTTGAAGCGAAAATATTTCTGAGTATGAGACAAACTCCTGAGCTCACCTCGGTGACTAACTGTCTTTTCTTAGCATGCCTGATCTTTTCTGATTACAGATTAGCTATCACGAGAAAGACATAATGCCCTTCAATCTCATCTGCAGAGACTGGGAACAGGACAGATTATACTCTACCTATAATCCTCGGGGGCTGATCAGAATGGTATCCAACATCCCCAATGCTCAATTGACCTTCATAATTTAATAATATAGTTCACAACAAAACATTCTGATCCATCATCATTTACTCAGCCTCATGTCGTTCCAAACCTGTATGACTTACTTTCTCCTGAGATGATATTTTTAGAAATGTCTCCATACAAATTGGATCCATACAATGGAAGTCAATGGTTTCCATCATTCTTTTGTTTTCTGCAGAAGAAAAAGTCATACAGGTTTGGAATGACATGAGGGTTAGTAAATTCACACTAGTTTTAGCTTTTTCTCTAGATCTACCCACTGATTTTTATTTATTTATTTTTTTTCCTCACCCTCTCTGCCTGGCATGGAAGGTGTGTGTGCCTGGTTGTGCCCGGCTTGTGCCCAGCTTTGCAGGGCATGGCGCCGAGAGCAGCGGGGCAGACCCTTCAGGCTCTCTCTACCTTTCATCCACTGCTGAAGGTGAAAGTGCCCCCTCAGGGTTACTGAGCTCTGCCCCTCCCAGTGGCTGCTGTGCAGGGAGTCAGATAGAGGAGAAATGATTAAAAAAATGAAAAGTGCTGAATTTGCCCTTGTATATAATGTATAATAATGAATAACCAAAGCTTTTCTTTTTTTTTTTTTTCTTTTTTTTTTGAAATTAATTTTTTTTTATTAAGGGGCAATATTTGTGCCCTGGAGTTGATCTGTGCTTTTTATCTTTATGAAGGCATATTTTTTCCAACTATATTAAAACACACAGCGTGTCGCCGTTTACGTCAAATACTTCTGAATCAATTATTGGAAATCGAAGTAATTATGGGTGCCACTTATTAATTACAAATATAAATCAAATATAAAAGTAGCTGTAAATAATACAGATAATCAGACTTTTTCTTTCTTTTCATCATCTGTTCATCCATCTTTCTGTTGATCCAATCATGTATCCAACTTCATCTTATTCTTTATTTTCTTTTATTCTGTCCATCTGTCTGTCTGTCCATCCTTTCTTCTATTTTATCCACCTGTCAGTCCTTTTTTTATTCTATCCATCTGTCCATCCTCTCTTTTATTCCGTTCGTCCGTCCATCCATCCTTTTTTATTCTATCCATCCATCAGTCCTTTCTTTTGTTCTACTCATCTGTCTACCCTCTTTTATTCCATCCATCCATCATCCTTTCTTTTATTTTATCTTTCTTTCTTTCTTTCTTTCTTTCTTTCTTTCTTTCTTTCTTTCTTTCTTTCTTTCTTTCTTTCTTTCTCCATCCATCCATCCATCATTTTTCTTTCTTTCTTTCTTTCTTTCTCCATCCTTTCTTTCTTTTTTTTCCATCCTTTCTTTTTCTTTCTTTCTTTCTTTCTTTCTTTCTTTCTTTCTTTCTTTCTTTCTTTCTTTGTTTCTTTCTTTCTTTCTTTCCCCATCCTTTCTTTGTTTGTTTGTTTGTTTCTTTCTCCTTTCTTTATCCATCCTTTTTCTTTTTCTTTCTCCATCCTTTCTTTCTTTTCCATCCATCCGTCTGTCCATCCTTTTTTTTGTTCATTCGTCACTATTACCCTGTTTAGAGGCAGCTGAGATTTATGAAGTCCACATGTTTAATACATTTCATCTGGTCCATAGCATTTGTACTTTGGTTTTTCTGTGCGTCCACTAGTGAAATATTCAGTCCGTGCACAACCAGTATTAATAAGGGACTTCAGAGAAGAGGGGGGCACAATGTGCATAAACATTTAGTCCTTCTGGACTTCCACGAGAAAATAAGGACTGCACAGTACATGTTAAGTGCTATGAAGCCCCAATACATAATGTCCCAGAGAGCAACAGCCTGTAGAGAAATTGAGACCAGTGTTACATATTCCTGCCGGCCTTTTTGTATGTTAGACAGTCAGATATGAAGAGTGTGTCGACCAAGACCGAATGAGAGGCCCCAGTGTGAAATACCGCCCAGGAAAATTTAAAGCCCCTGCAGTCTCCCATTTTCAGAAGGAATCCATTCATTTGTAAACACATCCTATGAAGATGGCAGCTGGAGGAGTGCATGAGGCAAAAGGGGGGAAAATGAGGAAAAAAAGAAAATAAACAGATTACTCCACTGCCTGGTGTGGTCACTGAAATATTTGCTTTGCTTAAGTGCTGTTGGAAGTAAAAGAAAGCAAGTTAGAGAGGAAAGTAGACCTTCATCTCTGAGGTACCTGCTAAGCAGGTGAGAGTTGTTTTTAGCGGAGTGTTTGCTTATCTAATGGGCTTTCCATTTTGATGGCTTAAAGTGTCATCACTTCTCCATTTACACAGCAAACAGGAAACATGAGTTAAGAGAGAGAAAGAGGTAGAGAAACAAAAAGATTGGACTCTTTCTCTCTTGACTGAATGAGTAATGAGGGCTAAAGAGAGTTCACAACCTGACTAAACAGCTAGCTGTTTTAGCCACTGCCCGTAGCGTGATACTTGCTAGCTCTTGTGTGTTTTTTTTTTTGTTTTTTTTTGCCCTTGTGGCCGCAGATGCACTTGCACCGGTGGATGCTTTTGTTTACATGGGTAATGCGGGTGTATTTAATGTTGACAGATATGGCTTTTGGGTGAATGCTAGCCCGGGTGGATTGAGGGGCCCATAATGTGGCTGTCATCTGCGCGAACAGAGGTTGAAGAGAAGCAGCCCACCTCCGTTTCCCCCTCGGATGGAGCCCGCGCTTCTCTCACTCAGCGCCGCTTGTATTTATGGACTGGTTTTACTGGCCTCAGACATGGCGCTTTTACACAGATCTGCTCAGACTCAGGGTTGTTCGGACATTTACGTTATTCCTGCTTTGAGTTACGTTCTCATGTAAAAAAAAAAAAAGAGATATTACCTGTTACCCAGGGGAAATTTAGAAAACTCGCGACTGACGACTGAACCTGTGGCATGTGCACCCAAAATATGGCAAAATATACCACAGTCATAAAAAGGTGTGAGTTGTTTCAAATGTAAAATTGTATTCTTTTGTATTCTGTAAAACTGTATTCTATTTTTCTAAAAGTTTAAAATAGTAAATTAAGTCACATTATGAGATATAAGCTTTTAGTTATAAGAAATATTTTTATTATTTTATTTTGTTTTGTTTTATTGTATTTTTTTATTATTTAAGGGGCAATGTAATGTAAAATGTAAAATGTTGTAGTACCTACATACTGACCACTTGTGTCAAGAAAAACAAACAAAAAACCTCTAAGAGCTTTTTACACTGTTTAAATTGGATTCTACATTATTGTCTTATGATTTTATAATACTTATAATAGCTGTACTAATTTTATGGTATTTTGTTAGAAATTACGGTCACCAGGTTAAATTTCAAATGTCACCTTCTGGATCGCATGGGTACTTTAACTTTACTTTTGTTTATAGCATATAAAATGAACTATGAATATACACCATATTTCACGCAAACTTTCAGGCCTCGTTGTGTATCTCCACGAAGCCAAAATCCATTACCAGAGAATTTCTATCTTATTAATAAAAACCCTTGCAATACACATTTATATTCAAATCTGAGAACTGCTGCAGAGCTCTAAAAAAGCAGGCAGAAGTCATCTGCGAAAGTCTCCCTCGCGCTAAGCCCTCGAGTTTATATGCACAAACACATAGAGTGCACAAGAAACGAAAGGGAACAACGAGAGCAAGCGAGACGGCGACAACCCCTCCTCACCTTCCTCTCCCAAATCCTAAACACTGTTTACTCATATTTTAAAATCAGCCTTTCCACTGCCCCACTGCGAGGATATTGAACTCATTCAAACACGTCATCTTTACCAAAGCTTATTAAAAAGACGGACACAGCAGCAGAGGATCCTCATTTTTCAGTCTGTGCTGTAATTGCCCAACACAGACTGGAGAACAACAATCGCAGAGAGAGGGAGCGAGAGCGGGTGAGCGGAGGCAAGGAGATAAAGGGCTTTGGAGGGCTGGAAAAAAGGAGGGAGAATGTCTCGGAATCTCTCAATGGACCATGTTCCAATAAATCCCCTCGCATTTCAAAGGGGTGTGGGATTTCACAAACACATTTTGAAAGACGATCCTGTGAATCGAGCGAGCACTTTACGGTATAAGTGCCAGCTTCTTTAGCTGAGAGAGCGAAAGCAGGGGGGCAGGGAAAAAGCGAGCGAGTGAGCGAGCGGGGTGGGCTTTTTGCGCATGTAATGCCTTGTGTTTGACCTGAAACTGCACTGGCTGGCTGATCTTTTGTGGAAATGATATACATGTGGAACAGAAACATAAGGCAATCCAATCTGAAAAGGTCAGTCGCCACTGCAGTCGGCTAGAAAATGGAGATGAAGTGCATGTTTCCCCTCATCTGTTTCATAAAAATGAAAAGAAAAAAAAAAAGATAATAATAACAGCTTCAGCCCTTAAAATGCTCTTAAAGCTTCATGTTGAGCCTGAAACCATTGAATTGAGGTGGTTAAAAGCATCAAGTCCTGAGAAGAAAGGACGCATTGTTTGCTGGCAAGCTAGGCTAATGGTGCTGTTGTTGTGGAGAGCTTGCATGCTCTCATTAACCCTCTAGCTCGTTAGCGCTGGCGGTTGCGCGTGCTTGACGAGCCCCGGCATCTCAACCTGACGCATGTCGTGTCAACGAGCGCTGTTCCTCGCCCCGAGACAAAGGCACGTTGGCAAGACACTGGTCCACCCCGACCACAACCGACAAAACGTTATCCCCACTAATGTCTTCCCCTCCAATTAAATCTGTAACTGTTAATTACTGTAATTAGCTAAGCAAGACCTTTCTCTCTCTCTCTCTCTTTATCTCCTTCTCCACCTCGCTTTCTCTTCAGAGTTTAACGATAAGCTGAAAGCTGTGTTTGAGTGCAGTTTGAAACAGAAAGGTGTGATGTTGTGAATATTTGTAATTTAAAATATTAACTTATTAGCTAAAAGCTAAAAGCCAGAGGCTACAGTTCAGACCTAAACCCTTATTACGAGATATGTAAACAAATAGGTTTTTTTAAATATATATTTTTTTCATTAATCTGTGCTAAATTAAAGTAACTAGAGTAATTGTTTGAGAAAAAAAATACTATTTATCAACATTTAATGTTAAAAAGTTATCATTGTATATCAATTAATATATATATATATATATATATATATATATATATATATATATATATATATATACATATATATATATATATAAATGAAACTTTTGTCATTTACTCACACAGCAGACTGTACTGTTTTCTGAACAGTTAGGGTTCCCATTGACTTTCATTGTATGGAAAAGAGCGTCTTAGACATTATACTAAATTAGGGGTGGGTGATATGACTGAAATCTTATTGTGAAGAATGATTATTCATATCATAAAATAACAATATATATCATAGTATCGTTATATTGGTAATTTTATTTAATCTTTTTGTTATTAAAAATAAGAACAAAGATACAAATAACAAACAGCAGAACATACATTGTTAGAAAAAATTAAAGAAGCAGTGCTTTATTTTTATAACTAAAGTCAATTTATTATAAGAATTCAAGTAAATACGAAAAACGCACAGATCTAGTATATTGACACTTTTCGCTAAACTGTTTACAATCACTTAAAGGGTTAGTTCACCCAAAAATGAAAATAATGTCATTTTATTGCTCACCCTCATGTCGTTCTACATTATAAAGCAACGAGAATACTTTTTGTGAGCCAAAAAAAAAACTTTTCAACATCTAGTGATGGCCGATTTCAAAACACTGCTTTGAATCTTTTGTTTTGAATCAGCGGTTCGGATCGCGTGTCAAACTGCCACACTGCTGAAATCATGTGACTTTGGTGCTCCGAATCACTGATTCGAAACAAAAGATTCGTAAAGCTTCATGAAGCAGTGTTTTGAAATCGCCCATCACTAGATATTGTCAGTATTTTGTTTTTTTTGGTGCACAAAAATATTCTTGTCGCTTTCTAGTATTAAGGTAGAACCACTGTACTCACATGAACTGTTTTAAATATGTTTTTTGTACCTTTCTGGGCATTGAAAGTGAAATTAATTTGCTGGCAATGGAGGCCTCACTGAGCCATCGGATTTCATCAAAAACATCTTAATTTGTGTTCCAAAGATTAATGAAGGTCTTACGGGTGTGGAATGGCATGAGAGTGAGTAATGAATGACAGAATTTTCATTTTTGGGTGAACTAACCCTTTAAGACATAACCGACTTTGTTTTTCATTTTGACGTAACACTGTGTGTATACAGTATGAGAGTTCAAGCACAAACACCACAAAAAAGAACTGAATTCAGGATTGCATGCTGTTTGATAGGCGGCTTCCTGTTTGCGCTCTTCGGTTTTGTGTCAGTCAGCGCAAGTACATTGATTTATTTTTTCCTAGTCTTATTTCACCTTTTAACTTTATAGCATATAGCAAAAAATATTTATCACTAGACACTTTATATCGCTATGTTAAAGTAAATGATGACATTTTGGGTGAACTGCCCCTTTAAGGGATGGTAAATAAAGGTTTACTCTTTTTCTGTTTGTGTGAGCTTTTACACCTTTGTGCCCATTAATAGGCTGGTGCAGGTGAACGAACCGCTGTAGGCATCAGCAAGGGATTTTACGGGAATTTCAGGGAACTTTAGACCACCATACTTGTTCCTTCACACCTGATTTGTGTGCTTGTGCGCTATGTAATGGATTTTGAGGAGTGTTATTGCTGAAATAATTGCATGCGAGTTCTGTGGTGAATGTGCATCCTCTGTGATTGGAGCTCCGCAGGTTTCCTGCCTCAGGATGTAGAAAACAAGGCAATGCTAATCTGTAATTTGGAGTGTAGTTCTTTCTCGGAAAGAAAGAAGAGACCCTTCAGAGGGAGCTCTTTCTCTCCTTCTCTGTCTCTCTCGCTCTCTCTCTCTCCGCTCCAGGCGGCAGAGTCTTTGCTGTGGATTCACTGCAGCCAAATTTAAATGATGGACTGTCAAGTCTGGCACAGAGGACACCATTGCAAAAAGTCATTTCTTTGGCACTGGATCACGGCCCAGCTGTATGTTTCTAATGCTGCTTTTGTTGTTTATCAACACACCCTTGCACATACACGCACATAAAAAAATAAAAAAACGCACATGTGGGCATCTGAAATGCAGGAACACTCCAGCGCGCTCGCATATCACAGCGAGAGAAATGAAGAAACCAGGCAGAGAGGATTCTGGGATTAATGTGCCTGCATATTACAGCAATATTCACATCTGCCCAAAGCTTTTTATTCTTGCCTTGCATGCAGTCGTGCTCATGCGTATGTGTATAATGACACTAATACACCAGAACCTGCCATTTGTGTGTCCTGTTTTTATGTGTGTGTGTGTGTGACCTGGTTTTACATACTTCTCCGTTGCCTAATTAGGCAGTGCCGGAGAAGGACGAGGCGGCTTGCATAGATTAGTTGCCTGTGGGTATTTCATAAGTGCCTTTCAATGACACATTTGCATTATTTGCTGGGGGTGTACATTAAGAGGCACACTACCTTGGCCACAAATGAAGGCCAGGAGCTTAATAAGACAAGAACAAATAACCTAAGCAGATATTAACATGAAATATGACAACCCAAAGCAGGCTAGAAATTGAGAGAGTCGAATTGGAAATGTACAATATTGAAATGTAACAATGCTCAAAGCACATATACATATTTCATGGAATACTGGAAATATGAAGATATTTTGTATTTGAATGAATGAAGAGACCACCATTTTGGGGAAAAAAGGCATAGTCAGTAGTCGAGTTGGAAGGTTTGATTAATTTTAACGATTTTAGACAGACTTGAATACTTTTTTTTGCAAATACATCACAATACAATTCTGCTGTTTATCATTATAGGGCTTTATGTGAATAATTTCAGCCTAATTATTGAACAGAATCAGTTTAAAACAGCGATTTTAACTGATTTATTTTCAGTTTAGACAACACTAGTCAGATATTTCTAGTGTTTCTATTTATCATTTTGTTTTTGATTACATTATAGATTTTCATTCGAATAGATTATAGAACTTTTTTTTTTTTTTAAATCATTTAGGCCAAAACAGAGAAAAGGCTAAAAACAACAATTTCACTTACAAATAGGACATTACTAATCAGTAGAGATTCATATCTTATCAATACTTCTCTTTAACACTTTGTTTTCCATTAGTTTATATAGATTACCATTAGGTTCGATTTATATAGCGTTTTTCAAATTGGTTCAACTGATTAACTACACAGAACCAGTTCAAAACAACAATTAATTTGTAAATTGTACATTACTAATCAGTAAAGATTCCAATCTCTCATCTTTCCTTTAGGTTACATGGGTTTTTAGAGTGCTTTATGAATCAGTTAGACTGAATCATTAAAGAGAACAGGTTCAAAACAGCACACATCCCTAATCAGTAGAGATTCATATCTTATCACTACTACTATTTAATCCTTTGTTTTCCATTCGGTTATATATATTACCATTAGGTTAGATTAGAGTGTTTTGTGAATCTGTTCGACTGAATCATTCAAAAGAATTGGTTACAAATAGTTATTCTGTGAATTGGACCTCATTAATCAGTAAAGATCAATTTATCACTGTGTTTATGATATACTTTCCCATTAGGTTACATGGGTTATAGAGTGCTTTGTGAATCAGTTTGACTGAATGGCTATAAAGTTAAAAGTAATGATTTGCTTGTTATTTGTACATCACTATTCAGTAGAGATTCATATCCTTTTCTTTCTTTTTTTAAATATAAATAAATAAAGGCTGTATTTTTATTGCATTGCCAACAAGTTCTGCAGCTATCACTATGTGTACCAAAAAATGCTGGCTTCAGCATCTTGACCAGTGACTAATTATGCATATGGACTAAACAAATGATTGAATAAAGCTCAGCCTGGCCAGAGCCAGTGACCCTGTGAGATCCAGCACAGGAGCCCATGCTGAATAGGTCCCGTCAGGTCACTGTGTGTGAGAGAGAGAGTGTCGATCTGTGTCACTGTGGCCTTGCTCTCTGGTTTGGCCAGCCTCCACACAGACACACAAGCAGGCCTACTCGCTGACCACTGTGGTTCTTGGCCCCAGGCCGACTCCATGTCCAGGAGGGCACACACACAAACACACAAAGAGGCAGTGACAGAGGCCCTCTTGTTTAGACACTCTCACTCTTTCTCTCCGTCTCTGTCGCGCTTTCTCCGTCCTCTCCCTCTGGACTCTCACGCTGCGTGTCACTACAGACAAATGTCAGCTCCTCAACGGGACAGTGATTAATTTTGGTGTGCTTGGCAAAATGTCTACAAGATGTTTGTTTGGGTTATCTTTTCCCACCCCTGTCTTCTCTCCCCTCCTCCTCTCCCTCACCCTGTCACAAACCTCTTTCCTGGGGAGAGGAAACACATCATCATCTAGGGACATCCAGGCTACCTGAACTGACAGGAAATCCTCTACTCTTGACTGCTGCCACTTTTGGTCACGTCTCTCTCCACCTCTCCACCTCCCCCCCCCTCCCTTTTTCTTTCTCTCCTTCTCTATCGCCCTTTTAAAATGTAGATGTTTAAACTTGAATGCCCCATCCCAGCTCTGAGGTTTGTGTGTATTGTCACGCATCGCTGTCAACAGTCCTGATTAGCTTATCATTCCGTGCGGAGGGAAGAGATACCGTGTATCATCAACATCATCTTCCTCTCAGTCGAAGTTGTACTGCTCCATCATTTCTCTTTCCTCCTGCACTCACTGCCATGGTGTCTCCCAATCTGTAAACACTGATAATTTACCAACCTTGTAGTGCATTCCACCTATGTACCTCAGCAACCAAACACTAAGGGTAGTCTACATTAATCCAGATACATTTGAAAATGGAATTTTTATTTCAAAACACACTAGTGTTTTCAAGCGTTTTCCAAAAGCGTTTTCTTGTCCACACTGAAACGTTGGAAAACACTAAATTCACCTTACTGCGAATGCGTAAATAGATGATACAGACGGAACAAGACATCATAAAGTTATCACGCAATTTGGAAAATTTTATTTAGCAAAATATCTAACCATTCACTTATGCATCCAGGTCGCACAATTTATGCACTTTTGCAGGACAAAAACATGTCTTAGTGTGGACAGAAAGCCAAAATGGAGAAAAAAAAATGTTTTCAAACAAAAACATATTAGTGTGGACAAGACCTAAGATGTTCATCGAATGCAGTATTGAGCTACACTGTAAAAAAATGTTTTCATGATTTATGATTTTTTTTTTTTTTTTGGTAAATTAACTTCAATAATGAATTCAGATAACATATTTTGAGTTTCTGTTGATTAAACCAATCGCCTTCATTGTAACTCAGTTTTAATTTCAATGAACTCAACATTTTAAGGCAACCAGTTAACTTACTTTTTTAAGTTAAATAAACTATTCTTTTTTACAGTGTAGTTAGATAAATTACACTGCCAAATGGGATTTGTCTCCTCCTGTCCAGAAGGCTTTATGGAAGCGGTTCTCACTTCAGAATTGTGGGTAATGTAGCATTTTCCTGGAAATTTGGAAATTAAATACTTGTTTTAGAAGTTAAAGTCGCAGTCAAAAAAAGTAGCAACAGATCTTTTTTATTTTCTTATATTGTGACATATATAATGGATTATCAAAAAGAAAAAAATGTAGGGTGGGGACCTGATTCTATTGCAGGGGCGGTGTTTAGGCAGGCTAAATGATTGGGGAAGTCCTGCATATGTCACCAGAGAGAAGTGTGTCATTTCACTGGAAGATCCAGTTGTGACATTCTTTTTGAAAATAAGATCAATAACACACATTTAGATAATGGATAGAGTGAAATTTCATTTTATGCCGACTTCACCTTGAAATTACACTGATTTGTCTCTATTGGGAAAATCAATAGGATTTTTATGTTTATAATCCAACTGTTGCGCTCTATAAGCATTATATTATAACTTTATCCCAATAGTCTTTCAACATGAATCTTGCGTCACTCTCTCTGTTGTTACATTTAGAAAATGTCCAGCATGTTAAGTCTGTCAGACTCGACAGGCGGTGTGTGGTGGTCTCGCGGTACAGCAGCCCCTGACTGTGGGGAAATAGAGAGCCTCTAGTGTGTGACTGGGGCTCTGATTTGAGCTGGCTGAGTCGATTTGGTGGGAGGGTGCAGTGCGCTGGCCTCCCCAGTGCAGTCTCAGGTATGGTAATTAGTCTGTCATTAACATTGGGAATAGCTAATGTGTATTAATGTGTTAATGGCATGTTAATTACCCTACACGTGAGAGCAAGAGCGAGCCCGGAGGCACTTTCCCTTAGTGTTCTCTTTGCCATGTGGATGTAGGCCAAGACTCATATATGGACACACACATACACACAGAGATGAACACTAGAAGATGCATTAATGTGGCTGATTTTTTGGTTGTTTTACTTGGCAGAACAAAAGATTTTTATCCACTTTGATCTTAAAGTTTCTTCAATAGATGTGGTAGATAGTGAATATGTGTGTTATTGTGTATGTCCATGTCCAATGCGCATCACATTTGCAAAGGATCTTGTAATCCTACGTCGGTTTGGCCCACATTTGAAACTGCACTCATCTAACCTGCCATCACCAGCTTGCGGATGCATACAGTAGGCTACACACTTTCCAGTGACTTCTATTGTTTTTATACTGAGCTAATGATGTTTTCTATTCCCTAACCATCGCACAAACCTTTAAAATTTTAACACATTATTTAGTGTGTTTATTAAGCCATTTTCCTTGTAGGGACATTTAGTCTGCAAAACTGCACCCACATACACACTTTTCATGGTCATGAACGACTGAGCACTGAGCTGCTCTGAGAGAGATGACCTTTCTAGATATTGATAGGAAATAAATTCCCTTTCGATTAGTTAGCTTTGGGAGACCTGTGCCGGTCGATGCAATTAGACGTGCCATGGTGTCGATAGGCAGTGGTCTGCTGCAAAGCAACTCATTGAACAGAAAGAGAAGGGATGAGGGGTTATGGGGTCAGTTGGAGGTGTATTGAACTGAACTCACAGATCGTGCATGCGTGAACGAGAGCGCTCGAGAAGAAATCACTGTAAGACGGCACTCACATGCGGGGATAACTGAATCACAACAAATTTCTTTTTTTCCCCCGTCTCCTCGTGTTGCTTCACAAAACCAGATGCGCTTCCTGATATGAACAAACGCAGGGAAGTATTTCTGCTGTCAGCACATCTCAGTCGGATTACAAGCCTTCCGTTATATGGATGAACTGAAAACAAAGAATTTAGTTGTCTGTAGTGTTTTTTTTTATCTTATGTACCACCACAGCTTCATCAATCTCAAATACTTTTTTATTAATATAAACCAGAAATGTTCTTTTAAAATTATATTACACAAGTGTTCAGAAGTTTGGGACCAGTTAGATGTATCAAAAGTGACAGTAAAGACATTTATAATATTACAATAGATTTCTATTTAAATGAAATGCTGTTCTCTCAGACTTGGAAAAAACAATGGATCGTGATTTCCACAAAAAAAGATTAAGCAGCACTACTGTTTTAAAGAAAATGTTTCTTGAGAACCAAATCAGCATATTAGAATGATTTAGAAGGATCATGTGACACTGAAAGAGTAATAATTTTACTTTACAATATTGCTGTTTTTACTGTATTTTTGATCAAATAAATGCAGCCTTTTGAGCATAAGAGACTTCTTTCAAAAACATTAAATCAAAAGCAGTAGTGTATATAGGATATAATTATTATTACAAGCCTTATCAATAATATTATTAAAATGGCCATTCATTTACAAAAATTGATAGTGTCAGTGAAAAACTTGTTGCATAGTACTTGTATATTTATTGTATATTTATATATACTTTAATTAATATTGTTATAGCAAAGCAAAGCTGAAATCCCTGGTTGGGAATCACAAGTCTTGAGGTTTGTGTAAGTGCAAACAAACACACATTCTCACCAAGTCACTGACCGTACCGAAGGAAAAAAACGACTCTCAGTAGTGCTTGTGTTAAGAGCTTGGCACGCTCCAACACTGCACATTAACTCAGCGGGGATGAGTCTTTATGGCTCTCATGGCCACTCTAAAGTGATGGGAGTAAACAAGGTAGAGGTCAGAGGTCATTCGTAAGGGCATGCCTAGTGCCTAAGGGACAGATTGAGGAAGAGAGACAGAGAGAGCAGGTGTAAATTCACTATAATTGTTGTGACGGCATGCAGTTGTCTAATACTTGTCTATCACAGAAACATTGTGTCTGTCTGGTGTGTTTACCGTAAGTATACGGCCTGTTTTACACCGTCCTTGTTAGATGTATTGCACGCTTCTTCTTCTTCTACACAATATACACAATACAAAATACGTACTGCTCGCATGTGTAGGGCTGACTGTCATTTTTTTTTTTTTTTTTTTTGCAGATTCGTAAAATGCTAGCAACAGTTCCCCCTTCATCGTGTTGTTCATTTTGAGCTGATGAAATCGAGTGACAGGCCTAAAACACGCATTTAATTGGGGCTGGTTCTTCGCTGTACTGTGTATTTTAAGGGAACTTGTGAAGGTGAAACTTGGCCTCCATTCTTCAAACGAGCTCCCAACCCCCTATTGTCCATTTACTATGATACCCGCAACGTTGCATCAGACCCAGCTGCTTTTTCTGTCGCCTTGGCTCAAGGTTTAAGTCCTAAAGAACTTACATCAGACAAAAAAAGTTTAACGGCTGAAAACGAATGTTTTATACCACTACCAGGGATTGTTGCGTCAGTTCGAAGGTAAAAGGTTTGGATAAAGGTGCATGGTGTTTACACATGCCGTCAAGCTTATGCTGAGAGAGTGAGGTATTAGGTAAATCCAGTGCGGATATCTGTGACTAAAGCAGTGGAAATTCTCAGCTGCGTATTTGCAGCTTTACTGCCAATGAGAGATCTAATCGCCTCAAAGCCTATTTTACCAGTATCATGGCGCGATGTTTACATTGCTCATCCTAAAAGTGTTATTAGCTGCTTAGCTTAAAGGAAACCACAGGCCTCGGGATGAAATAACCCGCTGTGTGGATGTGATAGCACTAATTCATTTCAGACATATTGGGGTTTAGTTTGAAGTGATAAAAGTGTTGTTACAACTGAGGAGATTTGGTTGTTTCTTATTTGTCTGGATCCTCTGTGAGCCGGAAGTTATATGAATAGTGTCGCTATAATAAAATGGATAAGAAAAAAGATTAAGAAGTGAACAGAGGGAGAATATTTCAAATGGAAAGGAAGGAAGATATGGTGAAATTACATGTGAGTTTATAAAGAAAAGGAACAATTCTTATAACATTCCAGTTTAAAACACGTTCTCTGAATGTACTGTTTTGATTCATGTTTATTTCATTTGGTTTGGAAAACTTTTATACCATTTTCAACAAAAGTTTTTTTTTTTTTTTTTAAATTTTAAATTTTTTTTATAATAATATTATACCTAATACTTACGTTTTTAAGTTTACATTTCAAAACGGCATGTGTATAACCATAAAATAAAAATGAATAACATATTTTTATCTCTTGAATACACACAAGTTTGTGTATTTTGTAACTAAAGTATTCGCATATTTAGTTAGTTTTTTTAATATATTTTTCAAAATATTTTTTTTAAATCATATAAAATATAATTATGAATTCATAATTGGTCATAATTGGTTACACCACATGACATTTTTAGTGACTTTTTGACCATCTTTTCCAAATAACATAATACTGCCTTTTTGAATAAATTGAATACAATATGAAAATTAAATTAAATATGAATAAACTTTAATAGATTTGGTTAAAAAAATGAACCATAGATAAAGATGAGAAAACATAAATACAATAGCTGAAAGAGAGAACTGGAGCACCCAAAAAGACATTTGGGAGTGAACGGAGTAATGATACAACAGGAAATGACTTGACTCTTATTTCTGTTGTTAAAAGAAAGTGGCTCCATAAACCACAACGCTGTTTGCTTGAAGCTCTTGCAGCAGGTGGAGGTGGAAGAAAGGAGGGGGAGACGAGGAGGGGGTCCTTGTCTACAAATGTGCCCATTATGGATGGCTCTCCTGGGCTGCCGTGGCACCAATGCACCCGGTCTGCAGCCTGGAGGGGCCCGGCGCGCTCTCCGCACAGCCGAGTAATCATTTTTATCCTCACCATTTCCCAAATAGAAATGGACACGTATGATAAAAGTGTCAGGGCCAGTGTGGGCGACAGGACCTTCTAACTGCATTACATGTCACATCCTCACGTCCCTCTCTGTTTTGCTTTGCCTGCGAACGGCCGTGTTATTGCTCGCAGGAACTTGGCGGTAATATACAGTGCGAGACAAGCAGCTCTTTATGGCCTCAGATTATTTGGTTTGAATGAAAGTGCTGATTTATGTCTGTTTAAGTGAAAAGCTCTGTAAATTCCCTCAGCTGCGTTTCCTGTTCTGGTCCTTCAGGAGCGACTGAGCGGAATGGTAGTGACAACTGAGGCTGGTGTGGAAATGTGTCAGTTGTGGTATATTTAATATACCTGACAGAAACATGAAAAATAAACCAACCTCAAAAACTAAGCCTTTACCTCCTCTAACGTAACACAAATCAAACGCAAACCCAAACATACTCATACTTACATATACTACCCAGTGAGCACGCAAATCATCGCATCATCTGGAAAGTATCATGCTTTTTTTCTTTTTTTTTTAAAAGCCATATTTGTGTACAAATGTCTGATAAACATCTAAAACCGCAGACAACATCTGCTGAATGTCGTTCTAACATCCAACAGGGAACATTTTGGATAATCCAGATGAAAATGTACACATCAAATCAGGCTTATATTATAGTAACTGACACTAAAACCATTAAAATATAAATAAATAAAAATAAAATAATAACTGAAAATAACATTTTAAAAATTTTACTTTATTTGATATGGTTCCCAACAACATTTCTCATTTACTTGATGTACTAAAATAACTAAAACTGAAATAAAAATTAATAAAAACCATATGGAAAAAAAAAAAAAGATAGAAACATGCTGCAAAATTACTAGAACTAACTGAAATTAAAATGAAATAATAAAAAAATACTATATATCAATATACAAACTAATTAAAATTGTATTAAAAACGTATAATATCAACTTGATGTACTAAAATATCTAAATTAAAACTTAAAAAATCTATAAACTAGATTTAAAGAAAAACTAAAGACAAACACAACAAAATTACTGAAACTAAAATAAAATTACAAAAAAATAAAATAAAATTAAGAAATAATTCAAAATAATAATAAAAACCATTATAGCATCAAACTTAATGTACTAAACAAACTAAATTAAAAACTTGAATAGAAAAAACAATAAAACTATACAGACTTATTTAATAAAAATTACTAAAACTAAAATAAAATCATTAAAAAAAAAAAAATGAACTTGATGTCTCTATGATGTAGATGCGATTATAGTGATTCTGATAGGCTCGGTGTGTGTATATGTGTGGTTGTGTGTCTGCTCTTGGAGTCAGAGGAGCAGGGTCATATTGTCCCTGGTGTGGCCTTGGCTCTGCACGCTGACACTGCATTGTCCAGCACGGCCAGCTGAGCGTCTCACACAAATGACCTCATTCATCCTCGGCCTCTCACACCATTACACCCCATGGCCTAATATCAACAGCACATACATGCACTAACACCTGATCAATACCGCACGGGCCAGGCAGCGGCCTCCATCGCCAGTCTGGGCTGAAGGTGCCGCTCTTTTAGATTTGTGTTAGCTGAGTAAATGGTCTCTTCAAGTTGACAGCATCTTGTCTTTGTTTATTTACAAAAGTGGGTTAGCTAGAGTGTCCGTGTTCGGTAGGGGTTTGTTTGTACTCTGGGTTTGCTCGCCGCGGGCGTTGATGGATTGTAGCATTTTTTTTTTTTTTTTTTGTGGTTGTGCATTATGGGAGTGAGTCTTGAAGTCTGTTTACAAAACCATAAAATGAATGTGTAAATATTTGTTTATGTTGTAATGTGCACAAGAATTGGAAGCAACTGTAGCGTTGCAAATGTATGACCTTAGTCAATTATGTTAGTGTGTATATATGCATTCATGTATTTTGTTTGTGGGATTGATTTGAACCACATACAGTAAATAAACTGGGTGTTTTTTTCCCCCTTACTATAATGTTAATTTATTTGTCAACTATCCAAATGTAAAATAAATATCTAAATATCTTTAAACGCTTTGGCCATCAGGCATACCTGGTTGTGTGTGTGTGTGTGTGTGAGAGAGAGAGAGAGAGAGAGAGGCTAAGAGAGGCTTAGCTGGTTGCCAGGCTTCCAAACTGCAATAATAAACTCAGTAATCTCTTCATTTAGGATTCAGCTTCTCACAGTATCTTAATGAAGCCTGTAATGAAGCTCTCAGAAACTCTCAGAACCCCCAAATCACCCACTAGTTAAACCATCCAAAATCCCCAGACCAACCACAGCATATACACACTCGTCTTAGTCCTACATTTATGATGATTTTTCACTCTGTGAATAGTAGTATGTTAATTTCAACTCGTTTTTTTTTTTTTTTTTCAGGTTTTATGGCTGATTTTAGTGGCAGTTTTTATTTTTTATGTCTAGCTTGTGTGTCATGCCAGTAAAGGTGCACATGCTCATGTGTTGAATGACAACTTATTAGGATCCACTGAAAGATCTTTTACTTTGAAGGGCTTATCAATGGACACTTTACTTTCCCATAGTTCCTTATCAAAAAGGTAAAATAAAGACTGAACAAAGACTGAAGTAGTGTCCCGTTTTCAAAACGCTTTCAAATTCAAAAAAACTTCCGTGTGCTTTCAAACGCTCCCGTGCGTTGATCATTGTAGCCAATTACAGACATATATGTTGAGTGCGTGAACACAATGGCCAATCAGAGGTGTTTACGAATCTATTCAACAGCACCCAAAGTGTCACATTTTTAAAATTTCAGTACCGACTTGGTATCGAAGTCAGTACATTTGACAACACTAGACAGAAGGCCACAGCCTTCTGCATATTCTTCTTCTTAAAGGAACCATTACAAATACATGTTAAGATTAAATCGTTTGATTAAAATCTTTCACAAAAAGAACTTTTTCTGCTTCATTATTCTCCTATATGAATGGAATTCATTATGCAAACACACACAGAGAGAGAGGCAAGCATGATGAGGAAGTTTGTAATCAATCTTAATGGCTCTTTACTGCTCTGAGGTTCATTATGAATATCAGGCAAACACAATGAGCTATCGTTCACCCTCATATCGATTGCTATGCAAATTTACATACATTTCAAGCAGCCTTGCCTCTGCGGAGAGCAGAACTGGGTTGTATAATAAAACAGTTTGTTAACAACAAAACATAACGGCACTTGTGAGAACACTTTCTGCTCATTATTACGCCGTACCTGTGATTTCGGACCAGCAGGCGAGCGCGCTCAGACACGTGTACACACGCCTTTCTGTTTAGCATCGCCTCAGCGTGGAGAGGTGCCATCACGCTGTTGAGTGTGTGTCAGTTGGTGAGTGTCCCTGTCATGTATGGCTGTGAGTACACACACCGTGTGTGCAGTGTGCTGTGAAAATTCGAGAAGGCAGCACTGCAAAACAGAGGAAAAACAAATTCGTACCTACGGGCCTTTTCAGCACTCTCTCAATACCCCCAGCACCCTGATCCGTCTCACTTTAACTCAAGCATAGCGATGGGCCGGAGTGGACAACGTATTTTTACTCCAATACAGTCTGGAGTTATTTTCGCCTGTTGTGACAGATTGTGGTATTTGCTGCCAGACAGAAGCTTGATTGCAGAGCTCACAACCCGTGTGATAGTACGTCAATGATTAACGCCTATATGAAATTCAATCATTCGTCAATAATTAATTCACTCTTTCATCATTCACAGCTCATGAGGGCAGCAGACAGGCACAAGCGAGGCAGTATATGTCTTTACATTATCAATGCTTTTTCAAAAGCACCAAGAAAGTGTTGCTGGACAGTTGTTGCGACCTGTGACAGTGTAGTATCCATTGCATTCCTTTACAAAAATATAATGTAAATAGTTTTTGCAAAGGTTTTAGTAAGTGATCATGTGCCTAAAGTGATAGTTAAGCCAAAAATGCAAAAATGTCCTCGTCCTCATGTCATTCCAAACATCTATGGCTTTTTTACTTCTTCAAAACATAAGATGTCAATAGGGTCCAATGTTGTGTTGTTGGTCCAATGTAAATACTTTAATTGTATGAACAAATATAGTATTTTGTATTCCACTTAAGAAAGAAAGCACTACCTCTTGTATGATGCATTGATTTAAGAATATAAAAAACCATTGTGGTGTCACTTTTACCTTGTCATGTCACTGACCAATCTCTTCTTTTTGTTTATCAGGTCTAAGTATCCGCGGGGCTCAGGAGGAGGACCCACCCGATCCACAGCTGATGCGTCTTGACAACATGCTTCTGGCAGAGGGCGTGTCAGGACCGGAGAAGGGCGGAGGATCGGCAGCGGCAGCAGCGGCAGCAGCAGCAGCCGGCAGTCCCACTGACAACTCCATTGAGCACTCTGACTACAGGGCCAAACTCTCCCAGATCAGACAGATCTACCACACCGAGCTGGAGAAATATGAGCAGGTGAATGACAGTATACACTACATTCCAGTAAGGCATTATATCAGCTTGCAACAAATATTTTTTTACTGAAGGGCTTGTACAACAGGCCCAAACTTTAAAAACAAAAAAAAAAAGAAGAAGCCATTTAAGTTTATTAAGTAAAACATAAAATTTTGTATATTTCAATTCAATATACATTGAAAAACTTAAAGGGTTAGTTCACCCAAAAATGAAAATTCGGTCATTAATTACTCACCCTCATGACGTTCCAAACCCGTAAGACTTTCGTTCATCTTTGAAACACAAATAAAGATATTTTTGATGAAATGTGAGAGCTTTCTGTCCCTCCATAGACCGCTAAGCAAATACCACTTTGCTTGACGCATACAAGAACCGCAGCACGGTTGAGTTTTTTCGGAAGTGGTTTGTTCTCGTGCGTCAAGCAGTTTTGGTTGAGCTTCTGTTTATGTTCGCTGATCAATGTTTATATGTGAGTAAAAGCCTAAATTCAATCTGTTTATCATATAAAGTGATACAGAGTCTCTTCAGAAAATTTGGACGCAACTGCTCAATTCATATGAATTAGTTTTACAATCTCTTTATGAACTTTTTGAAGCTTCAACTGCGTAGCTGTCTATGGAGGGATCAAAAGCTCTCAGATTTTATCAAAAAAATCCTGATTTGTGTTCTTAAGATGAACGAAAGTTTTACAAGTTTGTAACGACATGAGGGTGAGTAATTAATGACAGAGTTTTTATTTTTGGGTGATCTAACCCTTTAAATTTACTTATCTTCAAATAATACATTTTCTTTTTTTCTAATGTGTGAATGGGGCTATAGACTAATATATATATATATATATATATATATATATTACATTTAAAGTTTTTATTTATAGAATGTTCACTATTCATACTCTAACCGATGACGATACCATATATCATAACATACCATATATTCGCTGCTAATTTACATTGCTAACAGATTTTATGTGTTGATTGTGACCGCAAGACTCAGGTTGATTTTAATGACTAAAACAAATAAGATAGCATATGTAGCATTTCATTTACATATAACTAAACCTTATTTATATCTAGTGGCTACGAAGCCCAACCGGATTGTATGGTACAGAGCCAAGAATAATACAAAAGACATTTTTATCTGCATTCACACATTTGCATTGATCCTATGAGTGTGAATAATCCCAGCTTGCTGTTCTGTCTGAATAGATGTTTTTCACTGAAGCTTAATGACAGGTTTAAAGGGAGACCTGGAGGCCTTCATCTGAACTGAAGGTGCCAGAGGTCTAAACCTGAGCAAGCATTTTGCATTTTACAGTCCTGTCTATCATGATTACGAGTGAGAGCAGATGTGATTTATGGTGGTATTCAGGCATTAGGACATCTTCAACTTACCTGACCCCTGAACAGCGGTAGTCTAGACATCCTCTTATAAATATTGAGCAGACGCTTTTAGTTACAGTGTGGAGAGCAGCCTCTGATTGCATAGTGCATTTGAGAGTGTCGCTATGCAGGACTGGCTGCTTCATTGAGGTCATGTATTGATTCTTTAATGGAGCTGACATTAATTTTTGATTCAGCGCTTTAGTTATTTTCCTCATAATCAAGGACAAGTTGAACGAGGGGCTTGCGATCTTTTATTTATTTATTTATTTATTGAGATATGATATAGTTAAAATGCTGAATGTTTTGAGGAGATGCCTAGAAAAATTTAAGTAATAGCTGCATAAATAGTCTTTTGCCTCTGGGTCAATGACATGATACTCACTTTTTAATGACTGAAATAATGACTGAGATGTGTACACTCATGAATTCAAGAATATTCAGGTTGCTTTTCACTTGATGGTTACAGCCCATGACATTTTTAGTCATTAAATTCAAACTTTTGTTTCAAACCATATGAAATCAACATGAATACACTGAGTACATTTCACTGAGTAGATTTTACTAGGTTTTTCCTTTTCTTTATCATGGTCACGCTTATTTTTCATTGACCCCTCTACTGTTGTGTGTTTCACAGAAAACAATAAAGAATGGTTGAGAGAACACTTTTATTTGTAAATAACAATCCTCTTAATATGATATGGAAGTTGTTTAGCTGATGGCTTAGCCAGCCAATGAGCTCAATTAGTCTGATTAACTTGCAAGCATTTAAAAAAGGAGCATGCGAATAAGGTGGCTCAACCCTTTCACCCAGAGTAAATGCATCTTTCTTAAGGGTGTTCCCCATTTTAATAATCTAAATGTAAATACTTAACAAATTTTTACTCGGAGTAATGAGCTAAAGTGTGCACTACCTAAATTAGTTATTCTAATTAATCATGTATGAACCACTGCTTTAACGAAAAGCTGTTTAAATTCTACGGGCGCTGGGCAGGTGCCAAATTGCAAATCGGCATTTGCATTCATAGATGACTTCACCTATTAAGCCGTTCAAGTCCTCAGCAGCACTACAAACAGTATGGATGGTGTTTTTCCCGTGCTTTCAAGAGCAGCAGCTTTGAACTTGCTTCAAAAATTGCTGATTGCTGCTCCAAAGAGCATCAAACGAATGCAGTTGAACTGATGTGCTTCTTCTGCCGAATAACGTCAAAGAGCATTTCTGTCACTGTGCTGAGAGTATATAATGATTTTAAAAAGCGGGTCAATCTCTAGGATGTTTTTTGGATTTTAGATGAGGACATGATGACGGAATTGTATATTAAAATATTATTTATTACATGTAGCTGCTGAGTGTCAGTAGCGGGTCCTAAAGACTTCAGAGTAATTTAGATTTGCGTAATGAATTTTACACCTACATCCTTATTCAGAATAAAAGCTGTGTCCTCAGATCAAAATTTTCTTTCTCCACAGGCATGTAATGAGTTCACCACCCATGTCATGAACCTGTTGAGGGAGCAGTCTCGCACACGACCCATCTCGCCCAAAGAGATCGAGCGCATGGTCAGCATCATCCATCGCAAATTCAGCTCCATCCAAATGCAGCTTAAACAGAGCACCTGTGAGGCAGTCATGATCTTGAGGTCCCGCTTCCTCGATGCCAGGTTAGTATCCTTATGTTTGATTTGATTACATAATACATGTAATTACAAATGATTCTCAGTTGTATTTGTAGGAGTCCATCTTCTGCTATATGCAAGAAAGCGATGATTAGAGAACATGATTTCAAGTTAATCATCAAATATGATGGCCCCAGATGTATTTAGAGTGTGGTCACATTTATCGTTGTTTAGTGAAATTTACCAAAAATGAAAATAATGTCATTTATTACTCACCGTCATGTCGTTCTACACCCATAAGACCTTCATCTTCAGAACACAAATTAAATTAAGATATTTTTTTATGAAATCCGATGGCTTAGTGAGGCCTCTATTGAGAGCAAAGCCACCGAACCTCTCAAGATCCATAAAGGTACTAAAAACATATTTAAAATAGTTCATGTGAGTTCAGTGGTTCAAAACGAGAACGAAAAGTTGTTCAAAATGAGGACTGAAGAGTCATAATTCCACTAAAAGGAACTTTAGATCAGTTTTTTTTTTTACAGTAATGGCTTAGAAAAGTAAAGTTGGCTCTGAAAAATCTCTAGTGTAGTTTGTCTGCAGATGCCACTTTGTTTGATATTTTATTTACATGTTGAAATTAAGACATTTTTAAGTACAACTTAAGTGTTCAAATACTTTTAGGTGACATTGTTACTTGAAGTAGGAACAGTTTTCAGCTCAGTTCCTTTGACCCTTTTAATCTGTGCAGGGTTCAGGCACCTGTTATCAGTCGAGCACAATAACACATTCAACATTATTCAACCATTAGCGGTTAAGATGTGGTGTTGCCAAGACAAGAGTTTTAGAGCCTAGAGGCCATCCACTAAACACAGTCATACTAAGCACCTGAAAGCAGTTAAGAGTTTTATAGAGTGGAAATGAAGTCATTTGCGTTTGGTGGGTAGGAGGTCATCGGCAGGTGGTCTAGATTACTGTAATCACAAACAGTTGGTAGAGGAGATCTGGAGAGGCATAGAGGGGAGGGAAATGATGCAGTGAACACGAGAAAAGAACGGATGAGGTCTTGAGGAGAACACTCAAGTGAAGCGGAAGCACAATCATTTGGCCGGCCACTCGTGTGAAAGGCATTAAACAAGGCGAGAGAAAGAAGCCAACGCTTAACTGTGGCGGGGTGGGTCGCAGTGAGTGGCAGTAAGTGCAACTCCATCAGGCCCTGCCCCAGTACTTGAGGAACAGTGTTCAGCTGGCCATGGCCTGATTTCCCTAATGTCCCAAGATACAGCTCTGACTGGGAATGCTTGAGCACCTCTAAACGCCCCCATCAGAGTGAAAGAAAGCACAAGAGAGGGAGAAAGAGAGAATGAAAGCTCGCCGCTCTAAACACTGAACATTTCACGCTTCGCTTAGAGCTCAACCGATAACGTAACAACTCTCCATTTGTGTGTCTACATATGTATTCCGATAATAGCCTTCCCGACTTCATTTCCTGCCAGCAGCTTCATTATAAGTTTGGCCATCACACATGGTTTTATTTGAGTTTCTCTAATTGCCTTCCTCCTCTTGTTTTCCCCCCGCTTGTCCGACGGCAGACGGAAACGGCGGAACTTCAGCAAGCAGGCGACCGAGATCCTGAACGAGTATTTTTACTCGCATCTTAGTAACCCTTACCCCAGCGAAGAGGCCAAAGAGGAGCTGGCTAAGAAGTGCAGCATAACAGTATCCCAGGTGAGACCACACCACCCATCCATGTAGCACATGCCCCATTTTTGTTGGATAGTCTGGAAAGAATGACTAACAACAGATCAAAGCCTGAAGACTTTAAGTCCCCACGCCCAGGGTTTATTTAGGTAAATCCAGTGCCATCCCTGTTAAAAACGCATTTTAAAACAGTCTAAGCTATTTTGCAGGTCTTTCCTGGTCTTAGTTGGTTTAAGATGGTCCTTGAGCCTGGCTAAGCTGATCTTCAGCTGGTCTAGCACAACGATCTTTAACCCTGCTCTTGGAGACCTGCAAAGTTTAGTTCCAACCTGCTCCAACACATATACCTTAAATTTTCAATTGATTCTAAATTGATTAGATGATTCAGGTGTGTTTGATTTTAGGGGCGGTCACTTTTTGTTCTATTGACTTCTGTTTATTCACAACCTAATGAAGGAGACAGGAATTGCACGCTCATACGAATTTTCCTGCTTTCCAAAGTTCAAGTTTGGTGAATTCTGCTCTATGAATTTGTATCACGTGAAGACATGTGACCAATAGAAGACTGAACTCTTAGCTCAGTTAAGAGCGTAAACTTTAAATCTGCAGGATTGAAGAGTTGCAGTAAAGTGGAGTAGACTGCATATTGTTTACATTTTGGATGTATTATATGTTGAATTGTGTTTTTAAAAAAAGTGCTACAGAGTGTGACATCAAATTACGACCGCTGCAGAAATTTTGCTCAAAGTCTAGTGTGTCTACAGCTTAAGGTTGGAGCTAAACTTTGCAGGAAAGTGGGTCTCCAGGAGCAGGGTTGAAGACCCCTGGTCTAGTTGGTTTCTTACCCTGGCTAAGGTGGTGCTCAGCTGCTTTACATGGTTGGCCAGTTGGTCTCCTAACCTGACCAGCTGAAAAGTGCCTAAGACCCCTATAAAATTAGCCAAAAGTACAGCTTTACAGGCTTCTAGACATCAAACCATCTTAGGCTAGCAGGGTAGTACCATAATCTAGGCTAACAGCGGCTAATTGGCAAGGCTAGGTCAGATGAGGCAAAAAAAGGCCCTGTCTCAAATGGTGCACTTAATGTGGACTTATGGTCTCTTGACCTTTGCTCGTATGGTGTCCAGTTTGTCATTTTAGGTTTCCAAACCTACCCAGGCACCCCCTTTGCAGCCGCTATGCATCCTTCAATATTACCCAGCAGCCCATGCGGCAAAGTATGGACTCGGAGGAGGATCGCGAAGGCTAAGGGTGCCATTTGGGACAGGGCCAAGATTGATCACACCAGAAAGACTCTTCAGCGTACTGTCTCTCATTGTCCTCTTCTTTCCTCTCGTCACTGTCTAGCATGCATACCTGTTTGCTCTAACACATCAGTCTGATACTTCCACTGAGCTGAGTCTCAAGCAGGGCCTGAAGACACAACGTGTACCCTGTTGTGGATGGATGCCACAGTTTGTGGTGATCTGTGTCAGTCATTGTGTTTTAGAGTAAATGTGTGCACACATGTGAGTGTATGTGTGTCGGAGAGAAAGAAGAGGGACAAACTTTTAGTTGCACAGTGTGATTCATAATCAAAAAGCAATTAAGAGTATAGTGTTTTCCCACTCTAATAACTAAATTCAGAATCCACCTGAAGGCAAGAGTACCCACCCACACCCATCTCCCCACAGACAAAACTCTTTTCCTTTTTTCAAATTGTCACAGAGGTGGTCAAGGAAAATGTGTACTGTTAACCTATTGGTCTTAGAGCATATTTGCATACTCTGTGATGTAATAAATGTTTTTTTTCTCTGTGGGGAGGGGCTTATGGAGGGTTGTTCAGAGTCAGATCCTGTAAAAGCCATTCTTTTTTGCCTTCAGGGGGTGGGAACCACCATCACAGTGGCACAGGTATGTCATGACTTCTCCTGCTCCACTTTTTTGTGCCATTTGTTTTTCTTTATTGTTGATTTTTTCCTTTTTTCTGTCACCCCTTTATGTGTGTTCACTTTTACCTTAGAACATGTTAAGATGTACTCAGCACTCTGTTCCCCAAAAGTCTACCTTTTCTGCACTTAGTGACAACAAATCTGCACACTGAAGCAAGTGTTGAATGGGACTATATTTGGAGTGCTCAGTAATCAAACTAAATATCAGACAGTATTTATGTAATATACATATATACACCCCCTTCACTCTTCCCTAGAGAATTTCACTCGATTGTCAAACTTCTAAAAGTATGTGTCCCTTTTGATTGTGTTATGTCTTGTCATTGTATATTTTGACATGCCTGTGATAAGACATTTACCCCACATCGTATTTAATAAGTGTGTTCTGCATATGTTCAGGAACTTAACTTTTTTTCATTTGGAAATATCTCTTATTAAATGAATAATATGTTGGAGGATTTTGTTTTTCAAATTTATAATTGGTTGCTGCTGTATAGTACCAATGGGTTAAAGTTTATTTATTTTTTTATAAAAATAAGAAATGGGTAAAAATATTGCTGTGTATTTAAAAAAAAAAACAACTACTACTATTTACATTTCTATGGTAGTAATTTTTCTTTACTACCTTTGGCTTTGCCTTTTTACCTGTATCTGAGACATGTGCTGATTAGAAGTGATGTGTGATGTTAATGGTATTGTTGATTAAATTTAGTCGCCTTTATCAGGCACCAGGCACAGAATCAACCTCATTATCTGGGCACGATCTGTGTGCATGTGTGATGCTCTGCTTTCTAAATGAGCACCATGGCATACTGGGTCACATGATACTTTTTTTGAAAGAGTTTTCATAACAACTATGATTTTAGGCATCAAGTCTAGAGGGGATAACGTGCACCCTGCAAATGAGCGGGCACAAAGTGTGGTGCTCATCACCCAATTAAGTGCGGTTCTTCCGCTTCGATCTTCCTGCGGTTCAAACGAGCGACACTTATCAATATTTCAGCTCATTATACATGTAGCAGAGCTCTGCCTCAGGTTAATGTGTTAACTATTAATGCAGACCGCTTCATTATTGATAATATCAGCAGCCCTGGCCACTGCAACCGCCCATGACAGGGTGTGTGCGTGCGTGTGCGTGTGTGTGTGTGTGTGTGTGTGTGTGTGTGATGAAGCCACAAGTCTGAGTCTCCATTTAAGTTCCACTCTCAGCAAGAGAAGCAGTATAAATCGGGAGGTATTGAGACCTGGGTAAGATCATCCATCCCATTTCAGTGACACTAGTGGTGTATTGACCCAAGCTTGGGGAGGGAGTAGTGGTGAATTATTTACTACACCCACACAGGCTTTCCTCTTCATTGGTTTAAAGCAAATAAACCAGGTATTGGGTTCCAGGCATAGAAGTCTAGGGCATCTCTAGTCTAGGGTGTTCTTGCATAAATATGAACATCAAATATGCAGTGAGACAAATGTGTTCTAAAATATTAGTATTTAAACATTTTTGTCAAGTGAAAACCATTTTTTTTTTTTTTTTTTTTTTAATTTATGAAACCAGTATGAATACAAAGATTACATTTGAGAATTCTTGTACTAGATTTTTTAAAGAATTCTTATTTTCAACCTCTTGGACATCCATAATTTGTTATTGACTCATATAGCTCTCAATTGATTCTGAAGGCAAAAGATGGAATGACCATTTAAATGAGTTATGTGTTGTTTTGTTAAAATATGAAACATTAGGGTTAGGAACAGCTAAGTTTAAGGAGACTCTGTGTGCCTTTTTTCCATGGCCTTAAACTGCTTCATAAGCAGGTTAAGTAAAAAGGATGACGGCTAGTGCTTTCATTGCTTCCAATTAAACCTTGCTTGTTAGTTTAACCTCTAGGTAAACCCATCAAACAATTGATGTTAAGGCAAAAGCCTGCCAACGGTGGTGGCTTCAGCCGAATGGTCATTAATTTTAATTGCCTAGATATTAAAGATTTAGAAGCACAGAGGCATGGTGGGGGTAGAAATGATCTGATGTCATGTAAATTCAGCGGCTGTAGCGTAGTGTGGCTCGGGCTGCTGGAGATATTAAAATGGAAGCAGAGAGGTGGAAATTAAATAAAGCATCATTAAGGGGCTGAGGCTCTCTGGTCCTCCAGTCCAGCCAGAGCTAGAATACGGCAGGAGAGATTGCCACGGCGACAGGCCACCGTAATTTATAGGGCTATTAAGAAACAACCCTTAATCTCTTTATTATTCCACAATTATGCAGTGCTAGCATTTGCACATCTACCACCCCCCATGTGACCCAGATCATATTGTTTTCTGGCTGCTGTTTTTAGTAAAATTAGCATTATTGTAATTCTTAATGTATTGGGTTGAGGCAGTGCGGCTGCTTTTAGGTGTACTATGTGAGTTGTGGTTATTATTATGTCTATTATTTGTCTTCAGGCAAGAGCACAAAAGTGGTTTTACGCAAAAGAAAAGAACATTAGTGTTATTAAGATGCATAAAAGCCTTGCCTTTGAAATCAAGGCAGCCGAATGTATCCAACTTACCTTTAAAGAAAGGTAGTGAAAGTAAAAATAAAAGAAAGTGTTATGTTTAAACTATTATTGAGAATGTGTTTATTTATTAAATGGGGTCAGGGAGAAGAACAAACACTTTTTAACAAGATCTCAGCTAGCCTTACAAGGAAAGTTTGGCATTAGCTACCTGATCCCATAAGCACAACACTGATCCTAATTTTGCCACAAGACGAGCAGCCCCATGTGTGTTGGTTTTGTCTAGAGACAAACAGAGAGCATGTCACGCCTCCATCCGCAATAACGCACAAGCCCTGTCTGATAATCGCTTAATTAGTCTGCATGCCCAGCGGATATTACTGTGGGAGGCTGGGGACTGTGGACTTGATGGACCCAAACATGACATCTTGAAACAATCACTCTGCTCAGTGCACAGTGCCTCGTCTGCATTGACGTCTGACACCCCCTCCTCTTTTTCCCCTTCTTTTTTTTTTCTTTCCATCTCTCCCTCAGGTATCCAACTGGTTCGGCAACAAAAGGATCCGCTACAAAAAAAACATCGGCAAGTTCCAAGAGGAGGCCAACCTGTACGCCGCTAAGACAGCCGTGACTGCCGCGCACGCAGCAGCTGCTGCCGTCCAGAATAGTCAGACCAACTCACCCACCACACCCAACTCTGGTAAGCTTGCATCGATCCCGGACGAGCCCCCAAAAACCAACCAGCTGCCCCCTATCTCAGCTTGGTCCCTTCTGAACCTCTGCTCCCTCTGGCACGCTGGTTGGTTGCTGTGACAGTGAGAGGTCCCAGCCTGGGGGATGAGCCTCACTCTCCTGCCTCTGAGACTATACATGCTGAACGAGACGAGCAAAGTCAAGCAGAACTGTGTGAGCGGGTTGCACATGCTGAATATGTTTGAAGTATTGAGGGGTGGGAGGGTGATGGTGTTGGTGGGTGTAGAAGAGATAATCCTCACCCACTGTCCTCCCTTCTTATCCATAAATGTGACAGTGTTGCCCCTGCTGTGAATTGATGGAAATCTCTTGCTCGGAGCATGTTCCGCTCGTAAAGAAATGTACAGTATGGAATAATAATGAATATTTGATTAGCAGAATGATGCAGTTCCTATCTTAAACTGATGCTCTTCAGACATAATAAGCAGAAGATTTGACTGTGATATGGACATACCTTAGACTCTGAGGAGTTGTGGGTAAGCAATTTTTAAGGGGTCCCCTTTTTCTTGCACCCAGGATTCCAGATGAAAGATGAAGAATTTCAGCTGGACTCTGCAGAGAACAAAAACACTCTATTAACCAACATGTTCACTGGTACTGGCCTTTTCCATAAGCTTCTTATTGTCCTTCTTTTCATTGGCATATAATCCCCCTTATGAACTAGTCCACTAGAGTAGGAGTAGGTGTGAACCCCTGTGGAAAACTTCCAATTCCATATACCATCTTTGTCCTTTTTGTGATTTTCCCCCTCTTTGTTTTTGGCATTTTTGGTGACCCCCACGTGCCCTTGTAGAGATGTATTGCAACCTAGCCACCATCCCCATACCTATCCTTTCATTTCTTCCTGGTTTCTTTTGCTCTCCTTTTGTTGCTTGCTTTCTGAGCATCACTTCCTAGCGTGACGTGTGGTGCGCGTATGTCCTCGTACACATTGTGTGTATGTGTGAGTCTGTGATAGCCTCTCTTTCTCATCCTCTCGTTATTCAGCTCCTTACATCTTTCCTTTCTAGGTTCGTCAGGTTCTTTTAACCTCCCAAACTCGGGGGACATGTTCATGAGCATGCAGAATCTGAATGGGGATTCTTACCAAGGGGCACAAGTTGGAGCCAATGTGCAGTCACAGGTAGGCGCTACGCACAGGAACTGGGGCTGTGAACCAGAGCAGACCTGTCAGCTAGCCTACCATCCACATTAAAAACTCAACCCCCCTCCCCCTCGACATATAGACAATGATAGAGATTTGATCGACCCCCTTAACAATTAGTATCATTATAGTCATTGAAGATTAATAAGTAGTCTGGACATGGATGGATCCTTAACATTTCCAGTCTAGACCCCCAACCAAATTACCATATCACAGCCCATAAGAGGTCCTTCTGAATAGACACTCATTATTTACAGCAGTATGCTAGTATATTGATCCTGGAACAGACCCCACATTGTAGTTGATGTTGTGAATGCATTTGGCTCTGACTTGAGCTCTTGGGTTGGTATTGGTTGTATGGTACTGTTCTTTCCTCCAAACCTCTATATAATTTTCTGTCCCCTGTTCATCATTATTATCCCATTTTTCCATGTTCGCATAAGCTCATTTCATTCTCATGTTAAAAGACATCATTTGAAGGAGAGAGAAAAAGAGAAGTTAATGTGTATTGAACATTTATCAGATTCTCGATATCTGCTCATGCTCTGTTAATGTGTTGTCACACACCATATTCTCCTCCAACTGTTGTCATATGCGAATACTATTGTTTTGTAACAAATTCCAAATCAAAGTGATTGCATTTCTTCTTTCTGTTATGTTTCAAGCCTGGAAATAGAGTAATCATTGCCAGACAACAATAGAGAGGGGAAACGCATATGTTGTCCTAAATGTTGCATATGTATCCCTAACTTCATTTATCTGCATATTCCATTTAGTATGATTCATTTAGTAAACCACAAAGCCATCAAATTTTCATTTAAACACCATTGCCTTTGTCTGTTGTCACCATACATCAATGTGTTGATGTTTGTATGTGTTCCTGAAACTCAGAATGTTGACAAGCTTGAATTCCTGTTGTGTCCTCTGTAGGTGGATACCCTGCGCCATGTTATCAGTCAGACGGCAGGATACAATGATGCCCTGGGGGGGAATCCCATGTATAGTCCACATGGCTTGAATGTAAGTACAATCTCAGTCAGCCATGAAGTGCAATTGAATAATAAACTTGTTACACTCATTATAGAAATAATCTACAACTCAAGGTTGTTTTGTGTGTGTCACATGATCCTTCAGAAATCATTCTAATATCCTGATTTGTTGCTCAAGAAACCTTTCTTATTATTACCAATGTTAATATTATAAAGTGACGAGAATATTTTTTGATCAGTTTAATGCATCCTTGCTTAATAAAATATTAATTTCTTTCAAAAATGTTTAACTTTAATTTTGTAAAGAATTTACTATAGTAATTTGTTGTTGTTGTTGTTTTAATACATAATTATGTGCCATGGATTGGGAGACATAAACAACAACATTTTCAGCTTGGCATTTACTAAGAAATGCTGTTGTTAAACTCTGTAATGTGCAGTACATATCGTTATTATAACATAAATCAGAAGGATCTGAGTCAGACAGCAAGAAACCACCATAAATCCAAACTCCACGACAAACAGTGATGATTCAGAGGATGACAGGAGTATCTATCCCATAATATGCATAAAGCGGAAAATATGGCAATTTTTTAAAGCAGGAATAAATGCTTTGCTCAGTAAAAGCTCAAACGGCTCAAGTATTTGGGAGTGGTGTGAGGAAATTGAGATTCAGAAATATATTAAGTCAGTTTGTTGCCTGTGTAAACAGTTCCTATTACAGTAACCTATAACGTGGTAAGATGAAAAGGCTTTTACTAGCACGTCTTGCCTCTGTTTGCCTGTTTTGCAATGCTTCAAAGAATTTGCAATATCCTTATCAACATGATGAAATATGAAAGTATGATTGCCTGCAGCCGTCTGCAGGCATGAATTTTATCTTCCTTGATGAGGTTTGATATGATGTTTTTTTTTTTTTTTTTCCCCACCATGCACTGCGTAATCTGAAACCATCAGAGTAAAGACTCATTTATTTGATGAGAGAGAGAGAAGAGTGAGACAAATACAGACATATATCTTCCTTGAGCTAAACACAACCTTGCTTGTTGGGGCACTGTTCATAAAAATATAAACTTAGTTGTGTTACACTTAAATATAAAAACAAAAAACAAAAAAAACAAAAAAACTGCTGATTCAGTAGCTGCTAAGCTTATAGAAACTGACTTGTAAGCTTATAGTTTATGAAAGACAATTGAGCATTTTCTGGCTTTGTAATATTATCAAATGAGCCAGTAAAATGTGACTTAAAGATTATTATATATTCCTGATACAAAACAGCTTATTTATCAGTCCAAATGGTCTTCGTACATTATCAAAAAAGACAAGCGAGCTTTCCAAAAGCAAAACAAATCACTTTCTATTGAGAAACAGATGCAATCAGATGGGGGAATAATTTTCAGTGAGGTAATTAATAGAGCATAGTTGTCATATGTGTATTTTCTGATGGCTGTTAGAGCTCCATTTGCATGAATTAACTCTAGCAAAGCACACAACGATAAATGTCATAAGTCAAAACGTATGCCTGATTTTTCACAGCAGTGAGGCCCAAACGTGGCAGTGTATCCTTGGCTAATGCTGAGACGGCTGTGTGTCAGTGTGTGTGTGTGTGTGTGTGTGTGTTTGGAGGCCTCTGTGGCCTGTAGCTGTGCAGATGAAGTGTCAGCCTCTCGCAGGCTCAAACGCCACACTTTCACACTCTCTCACTCTGTTCCACTGCTCAAGTCACTCTATCATTACAACAAGTGTGTGTGTGTGTGTGTCAGGCTGAATGCGAGTGATCCATGTCATCAGGGTACAGCAGACTTCCTCATAACGGTCGCGTTTCAGCATCAGTCCAGACATTGTGGCTGGAGGAGACCAGCACAATCTATTTATTGACCTGTTCCAGGAACTCTAAATCAGCAAAATCCTAATTCCGCCACTGAACAGTCCCCTTACACACACGCACATGCACAGGCACACACATCTCCCCGTGATTTTTATAGAAACACAGACAGATTGTTTTGATAACCAAACACCTCATTAGCAAACTAGCATACGGCAGTACTTCTCAACAGTTTTGCTTCAGGATCCAGATTTTACATGAAGTGACAATTCCATCAAACGGTCATTGTATAAAGGTTAACCAAAAATGTCATTAAATTAAACAAAAATATTATTATTTACTATAAGACAATGATTCATCATGTTCATTAATGTTATTATAATTTGTTATATTAAGCCAATAATTCACCATGATTATTTTTATATATGTTATTTATTATATTAAGCCAATGATTCACCATGTTTATTATTTCATATTTTTTGTATTATATTAAGCCAATAATTTACCACGATTATTTTTATAATTCATTATAATTTATTATATTAAACCAATGATTCACCATGTTCATTATTTCATATTTTGATATTATATTAAGCCAATAATTTACTATGATTATTTATATAATTTATTTACTCTAATATATTAAGCCAATGATTCACCATGTTCATTATTTCATATTTTTATATTATATTAAGCCAATAATTTACCATGATTATTTTTATAATTCATTATAATTTATTATATTAAGCCAATGATTCACCATGTTCATTATTATTTCATATTTTTTATATTATATTAAGTCAATAATTTACCATGATTATTTTTATAATTTATTATATTTATTTACTCTAATATATTAAACCAATGATTCACCATGTTCATTATTATTTCATATTTTTTATATTAAGCCAATAATTTAACATGATTATTTTTCTAATTTTTATAACATGAGTTTTTATTCACCAAAACTCATGAAAAAAATCACTATTTTTTTTTTCTGTGGCCTTTCGGAACCTATCTGGTACAGATTTTCGGGTTGCAACCTACCAGTTGGGACTTATGGTTTACCTTAACCATCTGTTGTGGTGATATGGAGAAAGAGAGGAAGAACTAACTGTTATTTTGGAGGGAAAATATCAAGCAAAGGCTAGTCTCCGATGAGAGCCAGGCGATTGAGTCAGGAGCACTCAGGCGAGCAGGGTGGAGGAAAGGCCTGCACCGTCACTTCCACTCAGCATCCTTCGAGCTTTCCCCCTCCCTGCCCCGGCCTCCCTCCCCTTGACTGACATCAAAATATGGAGCGACAAGCTGTCGGCCCACCACTGAAATCTGATTAGACATAGATTTCAGCAATCGTTCCCATTGGCCACAGCGTTTATGCGAATTTGTTTTCTGAGAGTGAGGGAAGCAGGGACAGAGAGCGGGAGAAGCCGATGTGGGTTTAACGGGGCAAGATGGCCGTCGGCATGTCAGACAGTAGATCAGAGGAGACACTCTCTCTTATTAATTTCTTAATATATTAGTATGCATATGTATGCATGCTTCGCGTGTACACACCAGGAATAGGACACACACACACACACACACACACACACTTCACTGCAAGCGGACAAACAAACACACCTGCACTTCCCGCCACACATTTTTCTGTAAATTTATGAATACTGGAAATGTATCTTTTACATAACAAATTTATGGGATGTCTCATAGTACATATAAACACACACACACACACACGTATATATATATAAATGGTTAGTTCCTGTCCTGATTCTGATTGGTCAATAGCTGTGTTTTATTCACGATAAAACACGGCTATGATCGCTTCACCCAACGGTTCTGTGTATCACTATATGTTCTCAATTTATATTGTTCATTGAAGCTTACTGTAGAAGAGTATCGTGAGAAAGAGATCGAGTGAGCGAGTTTATTACCTGCATTCAGATTTAGCATTTTCCTTCAGGTCAGTCCTATGTTCGTAATAAAAAATCAGTTTAAATGTCCGATGTAGTATCTTGTGCTTTTAACATTTAAGGGGTTTTCCCGTGACTGACAGGGCTAGTCAAAGCATTTGTCAGTTGCGTTTTGTTCCGTGTTCACAACAATTCAGTCTTTTCAATATAAAAGTCTTCGCTACTGACAGACACACTCATAAAGACAGTCTTCGCCGCCATCTAATGGCGTAATAATGTAACTTCTGTTGCTGTTCACGGTCAGGGACTTTTTTTTTCCAGCGGAAGGAAGGCTTTTAGTAAGAGTTTACTTTATGAAAGTTGCATTGTTACATATTTTTGACTTTAATATTTGTATTTTGTGGTAACCGTTTTATAAAAGCAATAAGGTACTTGAGGCGTTACTTATTTGAAAAAGTAAATTTTGTTGTAAATTTAAAAGTAATGCGTTACTTTACTCGTTACTTGAAAAAAGTAATCTGATTATGTAACTCAAGTTACATGTAATGCGTTGCCCCAACACTGGTAATAACATTTCTATTTTCCTGTGTTTTGTTTTTAGGGTAATGGGGGATGGCAGGATGCTACGACTCCATCCTCTGTGATCTCCCCTACAGAAGGCCCTGGTAGTGTGCACTCTGATACCTCGAACTGATCTCCTTATTGACATGGCCCCTTCTCAAGCTGTGGATAACCAATCACAGAACTACAAAACCACAGACTGACCAATCAGAGACACAAAATAAACTCTCACAGCTAATCCAGAAACATCCTCATGGAATCATCCACAGTACTTTTCCGCAGTGTTTTGGAAGCTGGACATTTCTTAGCTGTAACATCAGTCCACTGCAGTTTTTACTAACAGTCTCTCCTCCAATCATATTAAACCTTTTATCATTTGAAGTGTACAAGCTCAAACTGTTTTTTTCTTTCTTTTTGAGTTTATTACTGATCATAACCCCTCTCCATTGTTCTAACCGACTGTCGGCAAAGCTTTAGTACAGGAATACAACTGATACTTACAAAAGTATATTCATATGATGCTATCCGATGCATTTAACAGGGCTAAATGCTATAGAAGGCAGCTTAGGGAATCCATTGCTGATTTTTTAATTTTTTTTCATTAATGTCACACCTAGCAATGACCTAAACAAGACCACATATGAAAGGCAATCCACTCCATTTTGGGGGGTGATTTTTAAATGCCTGTCTTTTTTTAAAAACACAAAACGTAATCAATATTCAGTCCACTACAATTATTGAAGAAAGTGTAGAAGACGTAAAAAGGTAATATGGGTCATCTTGTTGGACGCTTTTCTGGCAATTTTCCATTCAAAAACCTTCTTGTATATGACATAGCCTGAGAGTATTTATACATCTCACAAATAAATACTCAGCTTTATTACCTCATTGAAACTCATAGAAAACCAATAGATTTAAAACATTTCTTTAGCTTATAGTGCTCTCACTGACTACCTCTCAACAAAATCACCACCACCGTTTTTGTCTATTATTTTCTGTCATTCTTTTTTGTCTTTTTTAAATACATTTACTTTTGTTAGTTTGGATTGGTTCCATCTTGTAAGAAATTTGCTCTCTCTGTCTCTCGCTCTTTATGTAATCTAATGTATATTTTAACCTTCTAAGAAAACTAAGTTGCTTTGTTGCAACTTTTAAAAGAAAAAAAGAAAAAAAGAACCATAATATTAATAATACGAATAACACGGAGAGTATGGAGAGTACAGTGGCTGTTGGAGGGGAATTTTGTGCTGGATCTCTGGGGAAGGAACAGGGAGGGGGAAATACGATCATAAAATTAACACCAAACAGTAAAACTGTTGTAAATACTGAAGAACATTTTGAATGTTGCTCATCTTGTTACTAATTCATGCAAAAAAGTAATAAAAAATTAATAAATAAAAACCCATGATTAAAAAAAAAGAAAACCTGTAATGCATAGAGGTTTCAGTATTCAGAATTGTACATTTCAAACCCTGTGTGACAGGGTTCCGACTTTCTTTCTCTTTTTTTGTATCGTATGTGATTCTGAAACTGATAAAAAAGTCATACAAAATTTATTTGTGGCAGTGGTTCTAATGTATTAAAGATGTTTCGTGTTTCTTTCTAACCAGACTACACCCTGGACTGAAAAGTCTTCCTTGTGGTAGTTATGTGTAATTTCAAACATGAATAAACTGTTTTCCTTTCATGACAGTTTTGATATTGCCTTCTTTGTTTTTGCACTTGATGTGATGATGCTAATAATAACAATAATATGCTGTAAACAGATAAATTGAGTAATACATTGATTAGTATTACATAAATTAGCACAAACATGTTAATTTTTTTTTTATATGAAAACAACTGTACTTCTGTTATATGCATACACTACACATGTGTATCCATGCACATATCAAAACCAGAGTCTTGTTCATTTGCATGAATACCTCTTCATACCAATTTCAACAAAGTAAGAGATTTATTCTCCTCCAACGCGCATGTATCAAATCAAGCACACACGGCGAACTAAACACAACACCCCATTTTGCTAACGCGTAAGTGCTTGTGTCACATTACTTAGACAATCATACGCCAATATCTTAAATGCATTAGTACATGTCTATGCAAACCACACATGCGCATGACAGAGCTTCTAAGAAGAATTGACAGTCCCCTCATAGAAAGCATGGTTCCCCCCGCAGGCTTGTTCTCTGTCAAAGAGAAAGAGAGGGATTTTAGCATAGCGAGGGCTGCTGGGGCCAAATGAATTATTTGGTTTGATAGGGATCCATGGAACAGCTTGTGAGAAGCTATTCCATGTGGCATGGCGACATGTGACAAGATTGCATTAATAGTACTAATTGTTGCCTGAGCCCTTTGACAAATGCAACTAAATTAATAGCTTCCTTTAATTGGCCTGTTTGTGAATTCGCTCTCCAGCCAAAATCTGGGATTTTTTTTTCTTCTTCTCTAAATAAACAGGATGTGATCTCTAGACAATGAGTCAAGCTTGAGCTTCCTATGGGAGTCTGGCATTGTAGAGAATGGATTAAGGCTCACTCAATTCAAAACACAAGGAAAAAGCTGAAAAATGGAATACATACAGCCATTTGAAACACAATAAATAATAGTGACTGTTTGGGAGGATGTGGTGATGAGGCCTAGTGGTTGGTGCACATTCCATAGGTTTTGTGGCCGAATTCAAAGCGAATGTTTATGCGCTCTTCCATCCTGTTGTCGACAGACTCAAGTGCGTGGAGTATGTTAGAAACTGAACGCGCATCTGTGTGTACTATATCCAGTGTAGACAGCATCAGTGATTGTAATGGGTTTTATTTGCTTTTGGCGCGACGCTCACATCCAGTGTAGACAAATGTCAGCTGTTTAGAGACTGAACACCAATGAGCAGAGCCTATGGTGCAATGGTGTATAACTATTCGTCCATGTCTTGCACTGGAGGCAGTCATATGCAAATGTATTTGCTTGTGTGACGTCAAAGACCCCGCAATATCAAACATCCATTTTAGCATAAGAGCAACCATTTTACACTTTAATGCCATGTCCTAACCAGGGGCCTCATTTATAAAACGTGCGTATGCACAGATTTGATCGACGTTAATATTTTGGTAATATTATGGTCTTTGACGTGGAAAAGTACTTAGCGCCACGTCAGGGTCTAAGTAGACGTACACACTTTTTCCTTGTGGCAGAGAATCGAAGTACTGTAGGTATTTGGAAATCTAAGCAATTCTTGCCACTCGCCATTCTCAAGTAAAGGATTTGGACACTGACTGGTGCTCTGTTATATGTTAATGACATCAATTAGGCGGTATTTACAAGATGGAGGTCTGAAACCATTCAGCTGCGCAAAATTTCAAGCTCATTTGTGATATATAAATTTCACATCTGGAAGAGAGGCTTACACACTTTTTATTGATATTGTTGTATCTGTTGTGGACAGACAAATTTATAAAATGTTGAGAAGAATTCGTCCTACATTTTATCTTAAGATAATTTCTCCAATGTGCGTACATGTGATTCCGAGATTGGCCACATCAGATGTACGCACATTGGAGAAATTATCTTAAGATGAAATGTAGGACGGATTCTTCTCAACATTTTATAAATTTGTCTGTCCACAACAGATACAACAATATCAATAAAACTTCACAGCCAATCAGAGGAGCGCGTGGGTGGGCTCTCTCAGGAAGCGCTCTGCTCTCGCAACAAAATTGATAAGTACATAATCAAATTTATAAATTTCACCAATAGTATCAAGTGTGGCATTGGTTCTGGCAGGTCATATCAGTCAAGCTCGCATCAGCTGACTCCCAGGTGACTCACATCAAGGAATACGACGCCTATCACAGCATTCATAAGCTCCTCAGTATTATCAGCAGCTATCGCATTTCTCATTAGCTAATTACCCTCCTCCATCCCCAGCTCCTCCTCTCGTCAGTCAGGATTTTTCCTTCTGATTCCCCTTTGAATTATACTAAATCTTGAAATATGTGTACATGTTAAATTATTGACATTAATGATACCTGCGCATACATGTATGTTGGTTCTGTTCTGTTTACCCTGTGGGGGTTATTGCTGCTCTGATCCATGCTGGGCTGCATGGATGTGCAGGGATTTCAGAACCATACCGCCAATCCAAACTCTATGCAATTATCAATCATATTTGACAATAGGGATCCTGACAGAATTCACCATTTATTGCACTTTGTTTCTTCTAGTTATTTAGCTATAGCAGCTAATGAAATGGAAGTCTGGCACATTCAAAGGAAATAGTGTACTTTCGCAATGAAAATTAAGTTGAATAGGGCAAACATGTGAAACTAACTAACCTTGCTAACCACCTTGGCTTGTACTAGTTTGCTCTGTAAAAGAAAATAAATAAATTAGTTTGGTGTGCGACACCAGCACAGTGTGTTGTTAAACTTGATTGTGGGTTGTTAGCATGTAAGCTAATGTGTTTAGTGAATTTGCCCTAAAAGTTTGGTTTATTTTAGTAGTAAATGGCCATAATAAATGATCTTCTCACCCTATGTCAATGGTAAAATATGCACACCAGATAATAGAGCAACAGTGCAGTGCAAATACTGACTTTCCCCAGATAAATCCAAGTATCAGCTGACAAAAGATAGAACCATTACCAAGCTCAGAGTAAGGTCATGCACTGCAGTTGAAGTGTCATTTTTAACCTAAAGTAGTGCTTACTTAGACAAGCTAAAACAGGAGTTTTACTAATGACCTGATTGGCTTTGCAAGCAGAAGAAGATCTAATGGTTCAAGGAAGAATGTATTAAATGTCTAATGTCTGGAAGACACGGGTCAAATCATTATGCCATGAGAAATTACACACTCTTTTTGATCATTTTACCACCTAAATTATCGTAAACTGTTTCCTATTCTACAGTACTTGTTTCAATAACTTGTCAAACCATCTGAAAATATCAGCCTAGATTTAAGTCATCGTCATCGTTTACTTTGCATTGTCTTTTTTCTTTTCTTTTCTTGGATGGCCGGGAGAGAGGCACAGCAATAAACAGTTTGACCTTCAAATCTTGTAGCAGGTAAACCTATTTAGCATTGCCTCAGTCAACTGCTCCCGGTGGTCAGTACCTCTAGTAATTAGAGGGGCAGCGCAAATCATATACAGACCTTGAATAATGAAAGCCAATTTAAACAATTCCCCCTCTGATCCTACTAGAATGATTTACCTGCCAATGTAGGCCTTCAATAGCCTCATTTGTTGCATCTGTGTTTTTGTATATTAATGTAATGTGTGCGCTGAGAGAAATTTGACTGCTAATAGAGGGTGTGTGTGTCTGTTTGTGCTCATTTAAAGAAAAAAAATGTGTTTTTATCCTGACTGAAAGCTGATTATTATGGAAGCCCGTTTCTGCCTCATGAGTAAAAAAGGTTAATTGCGACATTATTTCTTGTAATTGCGACATTATTTCTTCGAGTTTAGATCTCATAGTTTGAATGTATATTTAGCAATTTCAACTTATCATAATTTTTAATTTACAATGTAACTTTACATGAAAGGATGCATATTTAAATCTCACAATGCAATTTTATATCTCGTAATGTGACTTTGTTTCACAATGTGAATGTTATGCAATGTTTCTTTCAATTGTGGCTTTGTTTCTCATAATTGAGACATTATATTTTAGAATACATATTTCGAAATGTGACTTTATATCTTTCACTTGCAACTTTTTTCTTTAGTTTTACTTCCATAAATTTCTAATAAGCAAATGTGCTTAAAGCTGGCATGAAACAGAAATTGCCATCACCCTTATTGTACGTATATAATATGACTTCTCAAACTAGAAAAAATATTTTGATGAAAGATTCAGGGCACATGCATTTAGAAAATAAATATTTTTGATGAAAGATTCGGGGCACATGCATTTTTAAAAAAATAAAAAATAAAGATGTGCACAGATAAATCATTTATAATACTGCAACATTTCATAGGAAAATAAGAATTGTCGATTTTGAATTCATGGTGACATTAAAGCAATGCGATATAAAATGCGATGATTTTACTGGTAAAATACTAAAAATGCTACGGTAAAAAAATATTAATTGATTAACAGAAAGTTTTTGTACTATATATGGTGAATAACTAATAGATCTAACCATGTATTTAATGTGACGCTTCACATTTGATGTATTTTTGTTGAAATAACGTTTTCTTCTTCTAATCAGTTATGTACATCGGGTTTTATGTTACATCTAATGTTGTTAAATGAATGTTTATTGCATTTTTTTTTTAATGTCATGTGTGTTACCATGATGGTGTTTAGTGTTTGTGTGAATGACACTGTGCACCTTCTATGTTATTAGTATTTACTAGGGATGCAGCGATAGGATTTTTTGGGGTCGATTTTAACAAACAATTATTGGCCAATTCCAATACCGATATTTGTCACTTGCTCTCTTATTTAAATTTTTGTTATTAAAATAGATAGTGATTTGATCATGTTTTAAATCAGCAAAGTCCAAAAACACCTGCATTAAATTATACTAGCTAGTTTATTGCTGCACTATCAAATAATTTCTAATGAACATGGATTAGATCCATTTAACATTCAGTAGGCCTACATAAATACAAAAGAAGATATATATATATATATATATGAAATAAACAGTGCTTTTTACTGTAGGTAGGTTTAACAGTTTCCAGGTACAGAAATAAAGTAAACACACTTTGTAATTAATCTTGTAATTTGTATACATTTTAATATTTTGTGTAAGTTTAAATATGTATATGATCTACACTATCTCCTTTACTAAGGCGGGACTCGTTGTCTTTTGACTTCCGGTTTGTATTTCCACAGCGATCTTACGTATTTATGAATGAACTGCTCGCTTTAAAATCTTCCTGGTCTACTGACATTTGTTAAGACATCTGCTTTAAACATTACAATGCTCAATATAACTTTCATTAACTCTACAACAAGTAAATCCACTTCACCAGCTAGTTATTTTTTGACAGCAATACCATAGAATTTAAAGTATATTTAAAGTATATTTCTATGATAGAAATATACAGAGCTACCACAAAAATGGAAGTTCAAAAACAATATTATAAAGATGGTGGCGCACTTGTTTCTCTGGCGCATAAGGTCTATATGGATAATTAAATGGAAAGCACGCAGTTCTTCTGAGTTATTTTGTAGATTTAGTCAGTTTATTAAGCACCCCCGAAAAGGCATAAGGTCTGTATATTTTTGTTTACTGTTAGTTGTAATAATTGTTTTATGTAATTCGCTGTATGTTGATAATAATGCAAAGGTGAGAGAGAGTTTAATGTGCACTTCTGTGATTTTTTTTGTTGTTGAAAATGTACTCAGTTACTAACGTAACTTGGTTAACTTGGTATCGAAGATATGTCAAAAGTAAATGGGTCCTTTTCCTGGGCTGTACACCAGGCAGCAAAGCTGACCATTTTAGGTAGTAGAGACGACTCGTTGACGGAGCTCTGGCTTGTGAGATAGTGTTCAGGACATCTTCAGGGAGGTCTGAAGGCTCCTGTCTAGAGGCCATACATGGAGATCCCACAGCTCGGGTTTGGGGTGCCAAATCGTCCCTCCCGCTTGGGAGAGGATGTCTCGTCCCAGGGGAATTGGCCATGGCTCCATGGACACCAGCTGAGACAGGTCCGAGAACCATTGTTAGCTCCTCCATAGGGGAGCCACCAGGAGGACAGGTGGGCACCTTCCCTGATTCGTCTGATAACCTGGGGAATCAGAGCGACCAGGGGAAAAGCGTAGAGGGGGAGGCTGGGCCAGTCGTGGGCCAGCGCATCCTTGGTCTTTGAAAAATAAATTGGCCAATGAAAGTTGTCTTCTGAGGCGAAGAGGTAGACCTCTGCCTTCCCGAAGATATCCCAAATTTCCTGAACCGTGAGGGGGTGGAGCGACCTTTCCTCCGAGGGAGGAAGGATTGGAGAGCTAGATACACCGCCATCATGTTTGAACTAACAGGGATTCATCCAAGGAGCCAGGGTTGCAACGCACGCGTGGTTCACTTTGAGACTACGGCCCTCATGCAGGTTGAATCGAGAATAATCCCCAGGAACGAGATACGTTGGCTGGGAGATAAAGAGCTCTTTGGAAAATTGACCCTGAGCCCCAAGCACTCTAAGTGGCTGAGGAGAAGGGATCTGTGTGCCACTAGCTCCGCCTGCGACTGGGCCAGGATGAGCCAGTCGTTGAGGTAGTTGAGTATGCGTATGCCCATCTGCCTCAGAGGGGAGAGGGTCACGTCCATGCACTTCGTAAAAGTGTGGGGAGCCAGAGACAGCCCGAACGGAAGGACCGTGTATTGATACGCCACTCCTTCGAAGGCGAATCTCAAGAATCGTCTGTGATGGGGGGCTATCTGGATGTGAAAGTAAGCATCCTTCAGATCCAGGGAAAAGAACCAGTCTCCTGGGCGAATTTGCGAGAAGATCTGTTTCAAAGTTATCACTTTGAACGAGCGCTTTATCAGGGCCTGATTCAGATATCTGAGGTCGAGGATGGGTCTGAGACCGGCATCCTTTTTGGGAACGAGGAAGTATCGGCTGTAGAAGCCTGATACGCTCAGAGCCAGGGGAACCATTTCTATGGCTCCTTTTGCCAGCATAGTGTTCAGTTCGGAGCGTAGGACGTGCACGTCCCTGCTCTCTACTGAGGTATGGACCACTCCGTTGAATAACGGGCCCGCTGAGTGAACTGTAGTACATAACCTCATTTTACTATGTTTAGTACCCAAGTTGACACTCCGGGGATGGCCTGCCAGGCCTCGGCCAGGGTAGCAAGGGGCTGGATTGGTTCGAGCACTAAGTTGCTGTGAGGAACTGTGGTGCACATAAGGGGTGAAAGAGGAAAATTGGTTTCTTTTTGAGAAGGCAGAAAACAACGGGGGCGACGGGAAAACTGAATGAGGCATTTTAGAGGGTGGTCAGGCCGCGGCGGGACTTAGCCTCCTCCTCTTCCTTATCTGGGTATCAGGCCGACTTCTGAGGCGTGGGGTCCAGCTCTATTTTGGGCCGGGGTCCCTGTCACTTCGGAGGGGGGTGGCACCTAGCAGAACATGAGCACTGTCTGTGCTCAGGCCGTGGTGCGGGCTGAGTAGCAGATGGCGCAGATTTAGGAGGTTTTGGGTGGCTTGAAGTGGAGCAGCTGGAGCGCTTTGGCAGGAAATGTCGCATTGCCTGGGACGACTTCTGTGCCGCTGTGAAGCGTTCAGCAAACCCATCGACTGCAGGGCTGAAGAGACCAGTAGGAGAGACAGGCAAGTCAAGGAAGACAGCTTTATCCGTGTCCTTTATCTCCGTCAAGTTTAACCATAAGTGGCGCTCCAGCACCACCAGGCTGGCCATCGAATGCCCAGTCAACTGGGCCATGGTCTTAGTGGCTCGCAGGGCCAGGTCAGTGGCACAGCGCAGCTCTTTGAAGGCGGGCGAGTCCTGCCCAGGCTGGTCCAGGTCAAGCAGAAGTTTGGCCTGGTAAACCTGCAACACCGGCATTGAGTGCAGGGCGGAAGCAGGTGGACACAGATGTGTGGCCACAGCTTCATCCAGAGGCGGCAGTTTGTCATAGCCCTTCTGCTCTGTGCCGTCAACCAAAGTGAGAGCATGTAGAGCGGGGGCGGGCAGAGTACGGGGCATGCCACGATTTTGTGAGCTCCTCGTGTAGTTCAGGGAAGAATGGAGCTGCCCGCTGGGGAGGAGACTGGCGACGTCCGGGCAAAAACCACTCGTTGAGGCAGCTGCGTGCTGATTGTTCAGGCGCAGACCACTCCAGGCCGAGTTCTTCAACAGCCTTAGAGAGCACGCGAACGAGCTCGGAGTCAATAGAAGCTCTGTCGTAGATCGGCTCAAGAAACGGCAAGGGGGCGGAGTCAAGATGTAAGTCCGGCCAAACCTCAGCGTCCGAGGCCACTAGGGACATACTGTCATCCAGCGGCTCGTCGTCAGATCCCCCGAATAAGACCAGGTCGCTCGCAATGGCAAAGGGACGCTGTTCCGGGCGGGAGAAGTGGACGGGGGAAGGCTCTTTCTGTGGAGAAAGTGAGGCACGCAGGACCTGAGCCGACGTGAGCTCACTTTCATCCGAGCGCTGAGATCAGTCATCAGCATGCAGAGGGGCTCTGCACGTACCACAATCGTGGTGCGACATTTGTAACAACGCCGCAGGAAATTTGCTCAAAGAGCGGCAAACTGCTTGAGAGCGGCGAACTGCTTGAGACCTTGCTGCTGCAGAGAGGCGAGCTGATCAGCTGCGAATTCCAGCTGCTTGCAGGAAGAAGGCAGCTTCAAGTCTCGGGATCAACGAAGAGATGTGATCTGCGTCACTGAAGGAGAATGAATCAGTTTGCCAAGGCGAGACGAACACTTATATAGCCCGAGACCCCGCCCATTTTGGCGCCTTGAGCGGGCTCTACTGCGGGCACTACCGCGGGCACTACCGCGCCGCCATTGGTTCGTTTTCTTAAGCTCCACAAACCAATGGTCATGCAGTTTCACTGCGTGATTAAAAAAGGCTTCAGAATCGGTGAAAACAGGAGTTTCCCCATTGCGTCTTGCTTAAAAAGGCAGAAGACGCAGTACGTAGTGTAGCATTGAAAGGGAACGGACACTATAAACTTAATAAAACATCAGTAAAGTTTTGGTCATCATTCGGATGAGGTCCACTACACTTAAGAAAGTTACAAAAGTTATTTAGTCAAGAATAGTGTACAATCTTTTGTTATTTACTTTTGTTAAAGCACAGACAGCAGCACTAGGATTATGCAACCTACATTATACCGCTCAGTGCCTTCAATTAATTAGTTAATTAATAAACAGTTTGTTATATCTGCCTTTTTTCTGCTATAGCCAATATGCTGATGTTTGTAAATTGAGCAAAAAACGGCCGATAAAGATCGGCGACCGGGCTGATACATTGGTGCATCTCTAGTATTTACTTTCTCAGCTTGTGAAAAAGCTGCCGATGATGAGCTTTGATTCATCATGTGACTTTCTCATCACCACCTGTTTTTGGTGGTTAACAGTGTATTAGATACAAAACAGATATCAGTACTTAAATAGGTTAGTAAATTAACATTATTTCAGTTAATGAAAAACATTTTTTTTAACTGTACATTTAAGTTAAAGGTACAGTGTGTAAATTTTAGTGGCATCTAGCGATGATGTTGCGAATTGCAATATAGAGAAGCTACGGTGGCCAACACAGGAGAAAGATGTCATCATCTGAAACAGTAGAGAGTAGCCAATCAAGCAAACACGCTCTGTAGAGCAGTTTGTCCATTTAGGGCTACTGTAAAAACACGTTGCCGCAAAATGCAGACTAAATGTTTGGAGACACGTGGTGTATGTAGATAAAAATGGCTCATTTGAAGGTAATACAAACATAACAGTTCATTATGTAAGGTTTTTATACACCAATAAAAACATAGCTATATATTATATTGCATTTCTGTCAATAGATCCTCCTAAATTTACACATTGCACCTTTAAATCTGTAAAACCTAAAATGTTGCTACCGTATTTTTCCGGCAACCACAGCTGCTTTTTTTTTTTTTTTTTTTTTACAGTGAATTTAACAAATTTATTTATTTATTTTTACAGTGTAGCTTATTAAGCATAATGCAGATCTTATAAACAAATAAAAAACTCTTGCAGCTTGAACCAGGGTCACATCACAGTAATACTATGGATAGTGTTCAACTTCACCCATGTTGGAATTTTGAGAACTTTGATGAAAGTTGTGTCTGAAATATGCTGTCAAAAAAGTTAAGATGTGATTAAAAAAGCTGCAAATGTCAAAGACATCAGTTTTTATCCTCACTCAGATTCATCCCTCTGCCAAAATAAAACAAGATTCGCACTTTATAACTATTGAGACTTCATTGTGTAAGAAACCCGAGTTGTCAGTATCCTCGGTCTGAGCATCACTCTTCCTCACCGTCTTCTGGCTCTCCTCCCCTTCAAACACTCGGTTGTAAAGGTGAGGACTTAATTGAACCTGGTTTGGAGGTGACTGCAGAAGCCGGCCACACTCGCAGCAATTAACTGAAATGTCAGGCGCTTCTAATTCGAGTTATTCTGTCTGTCTGTGGTGGAAAGGGCTTCCTCCATGGGTCATTGGCTACCAATTTAAAATGGAAATTGACATCCATTTATTCCCATTTTCGCTGCAGACTCCTCCAAAATGAACCGTGCCTTTTAACCCAGCCGAGGAGAGGGAAAAGTAGATCGCAAGAGCCTTTTTTTATTTTTTATTTTGCGCTACTCTGAATAATGGATAATGCCGCAGTAATACAGCAAACAAAAACAGTAGGAAGAACATCATAATTCTCTGGTCCTCCATAACTGGCTAAATGTGTTTAAATCAGCAGAATCAACCAAAGGACCTTTAATGTAAGGGAAGTTACATTTGTTAAAGACAATGTCTATTAGGATTGTCTCTAAGGTTCATTAAAGACAACATTTCCCCTGTAAAATTTAGCACGAAAAGCATGCATCATTAAATATGGAAATCCTGAATTTTATTAGCAATCTGCTAGATCTGAGCTGACGCCAATTAAATTAAAAGAAGATATCATTTATTAAGCTAGAGTTCATATTCTGTTAAATATGAAATGTAATTTTCTTCTCGTATTGATTAATTGCTGCTGGTGCATTGTTCAAAGACCCATGTAACATTTCAGTGAAAGGACATTGTTTATTCATTAACATTTTAAACCATCCTTTTTGCTTGATGCTCCTCAGCTAGAAATGAAATGGCTGTGATTTAAAACTATAAATTAAAAAATACATTTGAAAGTCTAAAAAGAAAAAAAGCAAACCTCCTATTTTTCATTAGAGGGCTTTAATATTTCATTCACTTCACAGATACTATTTCTTCTCGTCTGCTTCTCTTTTTCACAAACCCACACATATTTAATCAGTCAACTTGCAGCCCTCTGATATTAACATCTATAATAACATAAATATAGTTACAAAAAACAAATGGTTCCAGTCAGTGATGCTGATTAGGCAATAGCCATGTTTTATATATATATATATATATATATATATATATACTAACTTAGTGTTGCATGATTTAATGTGTTTCTAGCATATTTGTGTTTCTGGGAGTGAATTACAGTGCAAAGCATGCCATTTCCTGTAGCCAACAGGTGGCGCTATGACTAACTAAATATTGGCATATAGATGTCTTTAGGCCAGGACTCTTATCACACATGTGAAGTTTAGGGCAGATCACACACTGTATGCCTGAGTTACAACAGCTTCCTTCAGTGAAAACTCTAGATCTTCGCAATTTAGCGTAGCAAAGGCCTTTAGATTAGACTGACCAAATATGATGTTGATCTCTAGGAAATTTTGTAGGTGACGCTATTGAGCCATTTTGTAACACCTAATTCTGAAACCCAAATCAGATGTAAATTTTCACCACTTCTGATGAGTGTGCAAAGTTTTATGAGTTTTCGAGCATGTTTAGGCCCTCATTTCGGAGGAGAAGAAGAATTGACCGAGCAATTACAATAGGGTCCTCGCACCATCGGTGCTCGGGTCCGAATAAGAAGAAAATTGTTACCTGAGCACCAAATCAGCATATGATTTCTAAAGGATCATGTGACATTGAAGACTGGAGTAATGATGCTGAAAATTAAGCTTTGTTATCACAGAAATAAAATATTTCAAATAGAAAACAGTTATTTAAATTTGTAATAATATTTCACAATATTACTGTTTTTACTGTATTTTTTATTAAATAAATGGTGAGCATAAGAGACTTCTTTTAAAAACATTAAAAAAATGTAATGTTTCCAAACTTTTGACAGGTGGCTATTGAGCAATAAGTATCAAATATTTGTAATTGATCTGTTATTGATTACTGTAATCAATTACTCTGACTGTCTCAGAGCAAGGTGTTTATTTATATTTTTTCCAACTGGCTTTTTTGTCAAATCTAGACAGATCGGGCGGATCTTTGACAGGTCCTGATTCACCTCTTGTACAATTTCATTGAAACTATAAAAATATCAACAGCAATATGACACACAGGACACCAGTCAGACTTCCCACTTGCCCACATGTAAGTATTCCACACACAATTTTCCACAACCTACCCAGCAGACTGAAGAAGGGGACGGGGAGGGCGAACAGAGTGGAGATGTGTTGATTGGTACTTGTTAAAGTATGATGTATGGCCCTCTCGGAGAGTACAGCTATCTGGAAGTCATTACAGTGGTCTCTCTTATTCTCCAACCAAAGTGAACTCTACATTTTAAAGGAGAATGTCCAGCCCTTTAATATCTGAATATAAATGGAGTGGTTATTTTAGAATGAGTGTGTGATTTATTACGGATACTTTGTCAAATTAAGTATACTTTGGGGTTGGGAGTTCGACTGAGCTCTGAAGTTTGCCGCTGTGGTTCAATTCACACTTTGCTCACCGTTGTAGCATGTCACCGTTTGATTAATGTGATGGAGGACATCCGGGCTGGTGGATAAGAAGGATAGGTTATGATCCCTGAGTTTCTGTCATAGAGGAATGTCTAATATCATCATGTTTGGGTGCTGTGTGGCTACAGACACATTGACACACGTGGTTCCAGAAAGCATTATCTGACAAAAGAAGAAGGGGTGATCCTTGAGTTATTTTACCCTTGATCAAGCAATATTAACCAAAAATTAAAATTCTGTCATCCTTATGTCATTCCAAACCTGTATGACTGTCTTCTGTGGAACAAAAAAAGAACTGTACTGGTTGCTTTTCAAAATTAATGTATATGGGTCATTGATGAATAAGGTTTTTAAAAGTGTAAAAAAAAAAGTTTTATTAAGTGTTAACAATGAGATTATGTGGTTCTTATAATCAATTAACACTGTTTTTGTCATTTTTTACAAGATGGACAAAATTTGTCACCAAAAAAGTCATTCGGTTTAACCAAAATTTTGGTTTTACCGAATGACACTTTTGGTTATACCGAATGACGATATTTTCAAACAGTGCTAGCAGGCTGATATCTAGCTAGCTAGCTAGCTTGCTAACTAGCAAACAGAAGGACAATTAAACATGTTATATTTTGTACAAGTTTTTAAAATATTACAACATTTTCCATGTTTTATAGCGGTTGTACCGAATATTTTGGGACATGCGTATGAGCAAGTGAAAACATGAATTCTTAAAATAGTTAAAAGAGAGTTAGTTACTTTGCTTCACAGCCATGTGGTCCTTTGCAGGTGTCTAAATGATGTCACATCCTGTCAAATGACCGCATGAAAATGGTCCCTTTATATTGGTTACTCCAAATGATATCAATTACATTATTTTTTTTCCGGACATTCTTTCTCATAACAAAGCAATGACTTCTACACATAATGTTAATACTATTTTGCACTATGTTGATATATGATGTTATAAAATCATGCCAGAATGAAAAATATATACATTTATTACATTTTAAGATATTTTAATCTCAAATGTAATGGCTGTATTGGCCTTTGGACGGTTAAACTGAATGACCTTTTGACACTTAAAATAATTTAAAATACCTTTATATGTAGCAAAATATAACTAAAACCTTTTGGATTCAATAATCTAGTTGTGCTACCTTACATACTTTGGATGTCATATCTTTGTTTTCTATTATTATTAAGGCCTTTGGACAAAAAAATTACTCGTCACATCATTGACCCATATATTGTATTTTCCAGAAATCGACTGAATTATTTTCCAGGTGTGTTTTTAGGCATTCACAGCTTCAAAACAAAGACTGCAATACAAATAGTTATGAAACACTTGCTAATGTCCATACAATTAACACAAAGTTCTCTTTTGAGAATCCAATTAAAACTTTAGAGCTCTGAAACCACCACGTTTTGTTTTCTTCACGCTCGTGAAAATAGCTGGACTAATTATCACATGCTACAGTACTCCCTTCTCTAAACGCAACATTTAAAAAAAAAAAAAAACCTTTAACAATAATCCAGTATCTCTCACCTCCAACCTTGAGCTATGTTACATGCTATAAGGCAGCAGACAGCATGTGAGGGAGAGGAGGAAGTGTACGTCGTTCATGGGGACTTATCTGTGAGTTTTGGGCAATGGCAGAGCTGTGAAGATTGGTGACAGTAGACAGGTGTTCTCTTTACCTCTCAACACAGGGTTGTCACGCAGCATAGCAAAGCCTTTGTGCTCTTAAAATGCAGTGACATCACAGACACATCACTGAGTCTGACTTTTTCCCCTTTCTATCCCAGTTTTGCCCTATATTTTTCTTTCTTTCTCACTAAGGATTAGTTCACCCAAAAATGAAAATTCTGTCATTATTTACTCACACTGATGTTGTTCTAAACTTGTATGCTGTTTTTTTTCATTGGAACACACGCACGCACTTTGTTTGTTTCAATGTTTGTTTTTACTATTGAGGACATTGCATCGACTTCCATTGATTTTATACCAGGTTAATGATATTTTCTATCGCCTAACCTAACCCCTACCCTAAACCTACCCATCACAGAAACAAGTGTAAAAAAAAATACAGATTTAAATGAAAACATGTTTTGGCCAGTATATGAGCCTTTATAAAATGTCCTCACTAGTAGGTTGTCATAATATTTCAATATATAAGTGAGGGCATTTGGCACGAGTAGCTGTGCGATATGGCTGTGATCCGGCTATAGGCACGAGGCTGCAGGTAATCAGCGTGCTGATATACAGCCATATCGCACGACTATGAGTGTGATATTGTGTTTATACAACAGTTCAATTATTTACAAATAAATAAGAAATAACAACGGAGTTTCTTTAAAAAACTATTTTGTGAAGAACTACTTCCTTCTGCCAGGGATTCAAATTTCAAAGTTGAGAGTTTGATCAAGGCTCCGTTACTAATTCTAATTCTTAAAAACTTTAGAACTAGTAACGAAGGAATGATAAGTCCCTCCATTGAAACTTGTATTTTGTACCATATTATTGTTATTATATTATTGTACCATATATATATATATATATATATATAGAGAGAGAGAGAGAGAGAGAGAGAGAGAGATTGCCTGAGCAAGCATTACCTGTGTCTGATATAACATTCATTCTTCAGGTCAATGTCCATAATATTATATCCATTATAAAAATAAGTTTTAATGTTCGCTGAGGAAAGCAATCTTTGTATTTGTCCTTTTTGCAGTTAAGGGAAATTTTCCATAGCAGCATTAATGTCCTTTGTTTACAAAAGTCTGTTTCAATTTAAAAGTCTCTTCCATCTGACTCATTCACTCGTATTAACACATATTAATGTAACTTTCACTCAATCCATATTACACACTAATAGATCCTCTCTCAATACCAAATTCAACATATTATTTATATAAATACTATTTATTGAACAACAATATTCAAATTAACAACATTAGCCATTATAAATGACAATAGGAAATAAACACAATTGTACAATTCAGTCAAATATAGCCCAAGTTTAACAATAGCCCAACTTCAACAATTCGATTTGTTCAGGAACAACTTATAGATTAATAAGACCAAAGATTGCCCGTTTTATGTATCAAAAATGAATTATATCTCATGTTTAACCACTATAAGAGTCAGCGGCAAATCTCCAAAGCACTGGCCGAGACGAAGCTGTTCTCAGCGGGTACACAGGCACTGAAAACTCTTAAAACTACAGTTCGTGGTACAACAAGTGTAGTATTTGTAAAAAATATGGTGAAGAGTTGCCTGGCCGCCATTACAGTTGCTTCAAGTGGAGTGATACAAACGGTGAAAAGCTAGGAGTGCTGTTATCACTAGAATATCGCACGGCTCTCAGCAGATTCGAGAATCAGAAAGAACTGTTGTATAAATATATATATACTTATAACTTCTAAAACAAAATATTATAGGTACCATATGTGGTGCCAATTTGATGTCACTTACAGCGCAGACTTACATTTTTGTCTGTGCATCACACAAAGCTAATGTTTAGCTTCATAAAATTTGGAACATACTTTTATGTTGCTGTTTATATGTATATGTGAAGATCCTTAAAACATACTCTTTCTGTGTTCCACTGGGAAAATTACAGAAAAAAAACTACATTGAGGGTAAGCTATTTTAATTTTTAGGTGAATTATCCCTATAATCAAACCTATCATTCTATCAATTTCCTCCCTTTCCTAACTAAATAAGGACACTGACATTTATTGTACCAGGAGCTTCTGCAGGGCAATATTGTGCTTCTCACAATTTGGCATGTTTTCATATTTTGTAATAAAGAGATATTGGTGGTGGGATCTGTAGATTTGCTTTCCAAATTCCCCTTGCGCTTCATTTATATTTCATATTTTGTGTTTCACGTGGAATTAACAGCTGTGATTTGTTTTTGCCATCTGTAAGCGATTACTTGGACTTTATTTGGCTTTGTAACAATGGCGTGTTTTCGTCTTTGCATCTCTCTCGACAGGCGAAGCAGATCTCTGACAGGTGCTGAGGCTTTTGCTCAGGAGACTTGGAGAGTTGAGTTACTACTGCATTATTCAGCTGAGCTTGGATAAACAAACAAGGCTCCTCCGCCAAACAATGTGCTCTAACAAGGCAACACTGTGTAGTACAGGCCCCTGTGCTAGATACTGTACTCACAATTTTCCTTTTCAAAAAAAATAACTACTTTTTACATCTCCTCCCTTCTCTGCAAATATAACTGAAAGTCAACCTCCCCCTCATCCCCATCACTTCCCAAATCCTGGTTTCTCTGGCTTTGGTCACATTGCACCCAATTTGTTTTTTAAATCCGATCTCTAGGACTGACTGTCCACACTGTCATTTTACAAGTGATTAAATCCAATCTGTTTGTTCAGACTGTGTTGCTTATATCTGGTATATCTACATCAGTTGCCATAATGACTTAAGCTCAGCATGGTGCTAAGAGACTCAAACAACATATGAGACTATCTGTCATTGTGGAAAGGAAAAACAGAAAATTTGCAATCTGCTTATTTGCATCATGAATGGAAAGCCGCATAAAACAACATAAGTTAGCTGTATTTTACATATTAATACATAGGTCTGTCCACCTTATTTTTTTCATGCAGAAGTAAACTATTTCCAGTGAAATTAGAAGAATAACAAAGTGCAGTAAACTGTGAAACTATTTGTGCTACAAATAAGTGTATTTATGATTACGATAATAAACTAAGATAATATGATAACAAATACTAGTCTGCAACATCAACCAGCATAACAGACTGCTTCTGTACAGACTATATAGTATCGTATAGTTGTCAGTCTTCTATTTGAGTGCTTAAAGTTTTAGTTCACCCAAAAATGAAAATTGTCATTTATTATTCACCCTCATGTCGTTCCAAACCTGTAAGACTTATGTCAAATGAAGATCTTTTTGATGAAATCTGACAGCTTTCTGTCCCTCCATAGACAGGCCGCATTTTAGAATTCCATTACACTCCTTTTTCATTGTTTGTCTGTACTATAGAACTCACACTGTAAAAAAAGAACTGTTGGTTTAACTTTAAAAAGTAAGTTACCTGGTTGCCTTAAAATTTTGAGTTCATTGAAATTAAAAATTTGAGTTCATTGAAATTAAAAATTTGAGTTAATACAATGAAGGTGATTGGTTTAATCAACAGAAACTCAAAATATTATGTTTCTGAACCACATTAATTATTTAAGTTGATTTGACAAAAGAAAAAAATGTTGTCATAACAAATCATGTCTTCTGGTTTGTATTTCCACAGCATGAAGTTAAGATCTGATGAATGAACTGCTCTTTTTAAAATCTTCCCGATCTACTTACATTTGTTATGACATCCGCTTCAAATATTAAAATGCTCATGATAACTTTCATAAACTCTACAATAACTAAATTCACTTCACCCGCTAATTATTCTTCAACAGCGATGTCATAGAAATATACAAAATGGAAGTTCAAGCACAAAATTCGAAAGATGGCTGCGCTCTTGTTTCTCTGGCGCATTTATAAAGACGTCAGACAGATGTGTTTGACCGTTCTTGCAGCAACGTCTCTTTCTCTGATGTTCAAAACCTGTCTGTCACCCACATGAGATCTCAGCAATAGCAAACTCCAATGATCCAATAAATTGCAGATGAACAAAATCAAGTCCCGCCCTACATTTTTTCTTGTTTGGGAAGCCATTTCACTCAGATACAGGCTACGTCACAATAGGGAAGTAAAGACTATCACAATTTCAGTTTCATGCTGACTTTAACCGTTTTTGCAGTTAAAAAATGTGAGATGCAGGTCAGTAAAACAAAAAAGACCCAAAGATGAGTTTTTTTAAAAGTTGAACTTCTTTTAACTTGAGAGCAGCATTTTTAGAACATTGTGTCATACATGAGATGCTTGCGCAATGGTCAAACACATCTGTCTAGTGCGTGAATACAATAAAAAAGTAACGCAGTGGAATGGGGAAAAAACATGTTCTGTGTGTACGACCCCTAAAACTTTCTTTAAAAATGCATTGACCCTAGCTGCGTCTCACATTTTTAAAGCAAACACAGCTATTTGAAAACTGTTTGAAAGCTACTGTGTGAATGGGACAGTTTGAGAATCAAACCTGTTATATGGTTATGAATCCTGAACCCTGACTGTGTGAATATAGTGACTGTGTCACCTACTGACTTAAATCTGATTTAGTCTTTCTGAATTATGAATGTGTTTTAGTTCTTATTTGTAAAAATCTAATTCTCTCTCTTTTTTACTGCAAACAACTAAACAGATTTAAGACTAATACAAATTTTTGCTTGAACAAAGCCTATGTTTTTTTATCTCCATTTCTTTCTCCTTCCTTGTTCATCTTTCTTCCTTCTCCCCGTAGTCATCAGGTAGCAATTTCACCTTCTTCTAATACCATCACAGTGATACTTGTCCTCTTCAGTGGCTCATTTGTTCATTCTCTCTCCTTCTTTGGTGACCTTCTCTTTTTCCTCTTCCTTCGTTCCGCTTTTCTCCTTCTACCTGACTTTCCCGCTTACAGAGCGCTGGTCTACTTTTCACCATAATAACTTAACACTTCAAATCGCATTAGTCCATGTCCCCACAACAAGGCAACATGACCTACGAAGTCAAAGAGCACACTCTTCCGTTTGCCTGTAGTAGCTATTTATCAAGACAGCCCGGGGCTTGCTATGATTCAGCCCAGAATAAATCTAGATGAGAGCCCACAATGGTGACCTGTAGCTGCAGTTCCTCTGCAAATGTCACATGAACCTGCTGACATGTAAACCACAAAGCTGAGCATTTAGGTGGAATGTAGTTTGGGTGTTTTTAGATAATGTTGAATTCTTCTGAATATAAAAAACAAAACAAGCAGCAATTTTTTTTTTTTTTTGTCTTCAAAGGTCATGTTAGGCACTTTCTATGACTACAGTACATGACTACATTTAAGTTATGAAGTAAAATATCTAGCTTCTGCCAGACCGCCTTACGTATTCAAGTTACAAAGAAAGTGTAAAACTACATCCTACGCCTTCCCTATTCAACTTATGCTGGGTACACACTAAAAGATTTTTGAAAACTTGTAAGATTTTCAAAGTGTGAGAGACCACAGACATGAGGACAAAAAAAATCCTAGATTTAACCGTTTTGCTCCTATAGTGTGTGATGTGCCGTGATGTGACAAAGACAGCACACCACACTCGAACAGATTTTCAACCAGAGTCCTGACTGCGAACACGGGAAATCTCGCAAAATCTCTCAAGACTTCAGAATAAGCATGACGGCCAATAGGCAGGAATAAATTGCGATGATAGTGTTGATTTTGGTATGTTTTACAGGACACGTTGTATAAACACTCGTGCTGTTGCCACAAAATCGACAAGCGGATCCTCCATCTCTGGATATTGTTTCGTTTCATGTGATAATCTCCAGAGCGTGCGCACATTTGTCCTCGGGGTTCCCCCCACACATCAGGATTTCTGAACATGTTGAATATTTACGATTCACAATCGGTGCGCCTCCGACATTCTTCCGAGCAGATTATTATTACATTTTATTTATTCTTCCATTTAATACACACCACTATTCAAAAGTTTGGGGTCAGTATAGGGTTTTTCTTTTTTAAGTTAAGAAATTAAAACTTTTTGATTCAACAAGGACACATTTTGATCAAAAGTGATAGTAAAGACATTTATAATGTTACAAAAACTTCTATTTCAAATAAATTCTGTTCTTTTGAACTTTTTTAAAGAATCTTGAAAAAAATGTATAAAGGTTTCTAATAAATTACATTTTAAAAATATATGAATGTTATTTAAAGTACAGTTTAAAATTAAAAGTTATAATATAAATATAATATAATATAAAAAGTTATATAAAATGTAATAACATTCTATGTAATAATAATATTCTAATGCAATAATTTATGTTACTGATTTTACTGTATGTTTGATCAAATAAATGTAGTCTTGGTGAGCATTTTCACAACATTGTTTTTAACTAAAAATGGAAATATTTTTGTGCGCTTTGGATGTTCATTTACATGAACATAAAAAAAAAAATAAAATAAAATAAAAATAAAAAAACATTACCAACCCAACTCTTTTGCCATGCAAGGTGTACAAATGAGGAGAGCATCATAGCTGGATAATTATTTCGGATGACTGAATGACAGAAAGAGAATAAGATAATAAGCAAAAGCCCAACACCTCCAAGAAAAAGAGAGACAAAAACAAGAAAGACAAACAGAGAAGCATCTAAGGCTCAATGCTTTTTACTGCAGCTGCTGCCGAACCCTGAGGAAGTCATTACAGGACCTGTGACCTCACTGGTGCAGCCCCTCCGACAGGCCACCCACTGGCATGATGTCATACTTCACATGTCAGGCCTCATCAGCACTCTGCTGGCCATTGGAGACGATCGAGCAGCACGGCACAAACCAGGAGGACGCCATTATGACAAAGACAATGTGTTAATATCAAACACGCTGCAACTGACAACAGCAGCTTTACACTGGCCCCGAGACACAATGTGTCAGAGTCTAAACACGGTGCGAGACAAAGTGCTGGGATTTTATCAAGTAATTTTTTGATAGCTAGCACATGCATTGTGGGTAATGATGTACAACAATCAAGGTGAAATTGATAAAAATAAGATGTCTGTTTCAGTATGAGAATTAAAGGCATGTAAAAAACAGAAATAATTTTTGTGAAGTTATGAGTTTCTTTGAAAGGTCATACTGTTCAGTACTTGTGGGAGAAGTCTCAACTCCTACAAAATATTCACTGACTCACTTCACTGCCCACTTCTCTTTCTTTTTTTTTAAACTCTATCTTGCTTTCTCCCTCTAAATCCTCTCCTATGTGATATGATACACATGTCTACATGTGACTGCCAGGCTCCCAAGGGTAATGGAGTGGGGTCCAGGGTCTGCCAGCCCTGAATCCAATATTTAAACTCATTTGTAGTCAATGTCACCACCCCTGCATGTGCAGCAGTGCAGAGCAGCAGGAAAACCCTAGAACCAGTGCTACTTACTTCAGCTTCGGTTTAGAGGAACACACTCACACATAGTACAGCACATAATGCATGCTAAGGTATAAAATTAAATTTATATTTTGGGTTAAATACAACTTATTTAGTCTTTGGTGCTTTATTGATAGCAGGCCGCAAATGCTGTCAATACATTTTACACTGTATTTTTCCCAGAATAAAATAGATAAATAGCAGAAAAAGGGATTTAACAAACAAATTTATAAAGATTTACCTTTTAATCTAAAGCATTTATTGAAGATTAGCTGAATAACTGGCTTTGGGCCGACATATTTAGTTATATTTAGCTTCAAGATATGCTAGTATTAACGTTGCATTCCGGTGTTCTCAGAAGTGGAAGTCATCATAGTTGGGTAAAAAATGGTAGTATAGTATAGTAAAGTAAAGTATAGTACTGCATTATAAATGGACATTAAAGGGGTCATATAATGCTACTTTTTACAAGATAAAAAATAATTCTCTGATGTCCCCAGAGTATGAAGTTTTAGCTCTCTTTAAATGCAAATTAGCTTCTGTTCCTACAAAGAAGGCAGAGTTTCAAGGGCTCCTGTTAGCACATTACCTGTAGCGCCGATTACTTTAGACTCACTGAAAATGTCAGAAACTGTTCAGCCTTTTATGTTGTCGGACAATGATGGAGAGACTCAAGAAGAAGTGACAACATGTAGAATGCATCAGGATGTTTCTGAATGGTTAGTTGGTAAATGTATGTAGCTGATGTGGAGTTAACTATCTTAAAGTCTTTGATTGCATACTCTGTCATGATAATGTCTCAGGTTACATATGTAACCATGGTTCCCTGAGAACAGGGAACGAGACATTTGAACACGCTATGGGGAACGTCACCACGTGAACCGGTGTCTGAAAACAATTATCAAATCTCAACAATCCTATTGGCCGGCGACAGCCTATGACGTCATAATAGACGCGATCCGGAAGTATATAAGGAGCACCTAGAGAAGCAGTCAGTATCTAATTCATCTGAAGGGACTGTTCAGCAGGCAGCCCCAATGCATGGCAGGTAACACAGTGTCTCGTTCCCTGTTCTCAGGGAACCATGGTTACATACATAACCTAAGACGTTCCCTGTCGAAAGGGAACTCAACACTGCGTTTGAACACGCTATGGGGAACGATATACCCACGCCGCCATGCTTGAGGGGAGTGCATGCCAACATATGGCTAGACAAACATCAGAACTAGCAGTTTCAACTGAAATGCCAGAACCAAAGAAGGCCTACCAAGGCCGCTCAAAGGCTTCTGGAACCAAGTTTCTTTTAAAAGAAAAGGGTACCTCTAAGGGAATGCAGCCAGGGGGGCCCAAAGGAACCCTAGCCAGTCACTTGTCAGGGGAACAAAGTCAACCCTGATTGCCACCAGGGAGGCCAACCCGGTCAAGTTAAAGCAACCTGTCTGTACACAGAGTTTCAATTTACATTCTTCAGAGAAGATATCTAGTAAGAGGGACTGCAAAGAGGCAGTAACCAACTCAGACCAGATCGTAGATACGGGCATCCTGGAGAGCAGGACTCAGCTTAGCGCTTTTTACTCTTACCAGTAAAGGAAGTAAAACTCTGCTCAATCTAAGATCTACTCAGCACTTGATTATTTGCACTGAGGAAGCTGTGCACTCTAAAGGAATCCAACATAGGGGAGTACAACCAGCCTAGGGGCTGATCCTCAACAGGGAGGCCTCAGAGAGTACTATCTGCAGAACAACCCTCTAAACAAGGGGAGTACTAGGCTCAACCTAACAGATAAACTATACTGTAGGCACAAAACCATGGAGGCTCCCAGAGAGCCTGCAACATGAACTAATTCTACACAATGTAGAATATATCACCGCAGTCTTGCAAAGGCCAGCCATGTGAAAACTACATGCTTAATCTGTTAAAGACACCCAGATGCGGGGATTCGCTTACAGGGCTGCCTGTGAAGGCCACACACCTAAAAGCAGCTCAGTTGCTGAAGAAGCAAGAGCCCACAAAACATTGTTCTGACAGAAACCGAGTTTAACTAGCAGATAAGACTGTAGAGTGCCCACATAACAGTCTACCTCAACACATTCCTACAAGCAGTGTACTCAGTAAAAACACTTTTTACTCTTTAAGCAAGAGGAGTACAAATTTATCCCTCATGCTCTGAGGGAGGCCAAAAACGGCTTACTACTTCAAATGATCACGGGCATAAACCTGTGGCACTGCTAGTATTAAGTGAGCAACTCTGACTAAACATCTACCAACAAAACTTGTGATACAACAAGCTATTGTGCTCTGAAGGAGGCCCATTACACATTAACTAAAGTTCTGTCAGGACCACTATCATCAAATATGATTGATAATGCATAGAGTTTGTATTGGCGGTATGATTCTGCTTTGGGCAAGAACTCCCTGCGCATCCATGCAGCCTAGCATGGATAAGAGCAGGGAGAGCAGCAATAACCCCCCTTAGGGTAAACAGAACAGAACCAACATATGCAGATATAAATAATGTCAATAATTTAACATGTACACATTTTTCAAGAATTAGTTTGATTCAGGGAAATCTTAAGGCCTAATCCTGACTGACAGGAGGAGGAGCTGGGGATGGAGAAGGGTAATTAGCTCTTGAGAAACGCGGTAGCTACTGATAATACTGAGGAGCTTATATATGGATGCTGTGATAGGCATCATATTCCTATAGATAGACGTGAGTCACCTGGGAGTCAGCTGATGTGAGCTTGACTGACGTGACTTGAACTGACGCTAACGCTGGATTTTAAAAAGTAAAATCGCAATGAACCAACCCTTTAAATAATAATAAAAAAGAAACTATAAAAAAATTTACTAGATTTCCAATGTTGTTAACTGTGAAAATAAATCACCATAGTCTTTGAAAAGGGTCCATTTAAAACTGCAAATGAGCTGATCTAAAACCTGTTCAAGATATTTTTACTTTGAAACTGATCATAAACAATGCAAGGAAGTAATATATATGGTTGTCAATAGATTACATTTTTTAATTGTGATTAATCGCACACAAATGTTTTCTTTACATTAGTGCTGTTTTGGACTATTGTTTGAATGAATTTGCTTACCGGATCTTTGGACTGAAAACTTTCCCATAGTTTATAGGCAAAAAATGATCTGATTGCAAACAGAAAAGCAAGATTAGGTTAAAGGCTTAGAATAGAAATTTATGCCTACCAGGGTTACAGGTGCTTGTGCCATTGTAGAAGCTCAGTGTGAATCACGACTTCTAAGATAATCTGCGTAACTACATTAATGACTCAATTTCACATGCTTCAGTATATGTTTATATGTTTTCAGTACATATGTATGTATATATTTATCTGGTAACACAGAATGCTTTTCTCCCTACCACTTTGTTAAAACTTCTGCTGGTCAGTTAAAATCCAAATCTGTGTTCATGTATAGCAGATGTGCATATTTGTGTGTGTGTCTGCTTGTGTAAATACGTACGTGTGTGTGTGATGATCGGGTCTCCAGAGGGCTGCTCTGCGCTCCGTCTGCTTCCTGGTGGCGTCTGGGACTTCAGGTTGTAGAGGCTCCAGGATCAGGTTCCCTCTGTAGCCATTGTCACTTGCATGGATTTGGCTAATTCATCTTGCTAATGGCAGGCGGCTAAGTTGAGCACTATTATTGTTCTTTACTTTCTCTCTCTTTTTTTTCTTCATTATTTTCAACAAAAGCCACTGTTCCCCTTATGGTTTACCACTGATATAACACATTTAGCACTATCACTCTTAAAAAAAAAACAACAACAAGTTTTTAAGCTACGCTTAGCAATCTAAGTAGTAATTTTCATCTGTCATTGAAAGCTGTTTGTGTGTGTAACCTCCAATAATGATCAAATGATGCTTAAAGAGTTTTTTCCTAGATATTTTTGCATGTTATGATGCATATTAAAAATTCATGAGTTAGAACTCAACTCAGGATGTCAGCTTGATTTTGCCTTGCGAATAGTTACAAATAGTTTTAAAAGTCTTATTAGAAGTCTAAGGGTATGTTTACACTACAACGATGTACTAAAAACTGAAAAGTATGCATGAATAGACATAAATCCTGTAGCGGAGCTAGACAGGTGGAGCTGGAGGAGGTGGTGGGTTCCAGGCAAACTCTAATTACTAGCCTATAGCGAATACTAAACCAGACTATTTAAATGTTGAGCAAGTAATCTCATTGGCTGCAGAATCAGCAGAGGCCAATCAGCTTGTGCCACATTTAATAGTGTGATTGCTTGCACATTGCACCATCTAGAGTTTCATGACTGAACTTGAAATTTTAAACATAACCAATAAAACATCTGAGTTTACCCATAAAAAAAATACAATTTAGATTAATCTCTCTCTCTCTCTCTCTTTTTTTTTTTTTTTTTACCATTTCACTGTCTCAAATGGTCATGCTCAGATTTGCCATGATACCAAAGTCTGTAATCAAAGCTCAGATATTTCAAAATAAACTCATCTAATCTACATTACTACATAATCTAACTATATGAAAGTCCAACCTCTTCACTTAAAGTCCAAAATTCACTGCCTGTACTGTATGTTTAACAAAATAAAGTCAGAAATAAGTAAGTTTAAAGGGGACCTATTATGCAAAATTCACTTTTGCATGGTGTTTAGACATAAATGTGTGTTGGCGGTGTGTGTACACAACCACCCTATAATGATAAAAATCCAAAAATTCCTTTTTTTTTGAATCCCCATAAATCATAAGCAGTGTCTCAGAGCAAGCCATTTCCAGATCCCTGGCAATGTGACGTCACATTAGCCACAGGCCTCGCCCACGAATGTTGACAGACACTGCCGTTTTAACATAGAACTGCCCTGAGCGAGTTCACAGCGAGTTGTACACAGTCCGCCATTGCTGCACTGACGAAAATGTCTCCCAAGTGTTTTAGGTGTTCTGTAGCTGGATGGATTAATTCACATAGCTCTCTCCATTTACTTCTGAAATCTGAAAATGCTCCGTCAACTCTTCGAATCATTTCACCCCGGACTGCTTAGTGAACGAATATCAATACAAAGGGACAATACAAAACAGAGGTTGTGCTAAAAATGTGCTACTCAAGGATATATAAGTACAAACTGTTTGTGATCCAGCTTACAGCCTCCAGAGTGATATTGGATATGGCAGTAATAAAGGTTAGGGCACTTTATTACAGTTCATCTGAGATCTTTATATATTTGTTTACTGTTAGTAACAAGTGTTTCTGTGTACTTCGCTGTGTATGTTGATGATAATACTAGGGAAAGATAGAGAGAGTTTATGGATAATATTTTAATGCACACTTGCACTGTGTTTTATTAAGCACTTATAGTGATTTTCTAGAGTGAAAACAGACGCTTCTTATTTTGTGTGAAGTACAATAAACATTAAACTCATCTGTAAAGTTTTGGCCATCATTCAAGTACAACAGGCTTGTAGTAATATAGTGGATAAAAATAAGAAGATAAAATAAGTTATAACCGTAATTAAACTAACCTATACCTGTTCTATCTCCATGCAGCATATATTCGCAGTTTCTAACATTATTGTGCGTCCTGACTGAATCCTGTCATCCTGAGAATGAGCTCGTGAAGCTTTGCCCTCTTAGGCCAAGTGCAGCAGCTCGCTTGCATTTAAAGGGCACACACTGAAACGGCACGTTTTTTGCTCAACCACAAAAAGTGGCAATTTTAACATTCTATAAAAAATTATCTGTGGGGTATTTTGAGCTAAAACTTCACATACACACTCTAGGGACAGCAAAGACTTATTTTACATCTTATAAAATGGGGCATAATAGGTCCTCTTTAAATGTTAAATGCTCCAAAATTAAGCTAGTGTTTGTATTTATTTATTTATTTTTTTAACAGGGGCCTACATTCCCAGAGGAGAACCTCACAGAGTGACCTCTCACTTGAGTCCATCACCGCAGAAGGTCGTCGCCGCACAAATGAAGAACATGAGAAGTGGTCCGAGGTCTAATCAAGTCCTCTGGCTGCACTCGCTGGGAGCAATTAAGCCTCCTCCGCTGCTCCGATTCCACCTAAGTAACCAGATATGCTCCATCGACATTATGAATCAAAAGGGTTTTATGAGATGGATAAAAGAGCCGGTCTCTCTGCCCTTACAGACCTTTTAAAGTCTTTCGATCACACATGCTTTGTCTAAAATGTAGGTTTGAGAGTGATTTGGCAGGGTAGATGATTATTGGCCAAGATGGAAAAAGCGAAAATGAAAGTGATACTTTGCAAGCATGACATAAGTATACGCGGTGGCAGTGATGCTATAGGCAGGATGACAGGACTGTGCAGATAAAATCTGAACGGGATTGCAGAGATTGACTGGTACCGCTTGCACGTACTGCTCGCCAGCCTCTGTTTCTCTCAGTCTCAGGTTCACCACAGAAATTCATTACTATCATGGAGCGTCTGACACAAATGAAGTCCTGGCACTTGCAGCCTACCTTCTCAAACCACAATACTTTATCATCAGCCATCTTAGATTTGTTTCTCTGTCAGGGAGCTGGAGAGGAGAAAAGAGGGTCAGCTTCACCTTTTCTGATCAAACGAGTGGGGTGAATTTTCAAAAACTTAAAAAGCACAAACTGAAACCAACCAATCCATCAATCAATCCATCATCCATCCATCCATCCATCCATCATTTTTGTTACTTCATTGATAAGTTCTTTTAAATATTCCATTGCTAAACAATGAGATCACTTCAATGATGAATGTATTTACAATTGTTTTACATGTTACAGTCTTTCTGAAATATCTTACTTTTTAAAAGCAGCATAAATTATCAGATAACTTGCCCTACTAATATATTACACAACAGTCGTAAACTAAATAAATGTGGTATCATACTTCTTTTTTTTTTTTATAAAATACAGACAAAACACTACATGTCTTTTGAACAACCAGTACAGTAATTTAACTGTTACTTGTAAGATGTACTGTATTTGTTTGATTTACCAAAAATGAAAGAAAAGAAATCATACTTTTGCTTGCAATGTCAGTGTAACTTAGAAAGTGCACAACGAAGAAACTGGTGGTAATCAAAGTCTTTAATGAATGATGAACACAGAGAGTAAAAGGGCCTTCATAACAAACAATAACCGACAAAGGACTGAACAGAACAGGGAGTATAAATACACATAGTAAATGAGGGAACTAAACAGGAACAGCAGGACGAAGATTAACTAATCAGACACCATAGTAACTAATGAGAACTAATGCAGACATGACAGAAAGTTAACTAAACAAAACATCCACGTGACAGTAAGTTTTTGTGTCATCAAAAAGAATCTGCTCATATGGCTCATTCATTCAACCAGGGATGTGATATACTGGTAAGTTGAATGTTTTGTTTTACCAAAAAGAACTGACTCGTAAGAGTCATTCGTTCTGCAATCAGACATTCTGTTTTGCGATATAAATTCAGAAAATTTCTGAAAAAAAAAAAAAAAAAAGTTTCTGATTTCTGACATCTTTATATGGAAGAAATAGTAAGACTATACTATGCTTTTCTGAATGTAGCCTCTGTCAGAGTATTTCAGTACAGTATTCTGCCCATATCGGCAGAAGAATGCACGTGCAAGAATATGTTATCGGAAGCAAATATCATTACATTTTGTTATGTTTATTTATTTATTTTTATTGTTCTCAGTTCCCAACCCTTCTCAAGTAAATTTAAAATATTTCTAATATATTTACTGGAAAACAAGAGAAAAACACTGATTAAAGGAAATGATTTTTGCATTGCAGCCACTGATGTAAGTCGCCACTGCATTTCCATACAGAACGTATCTGATTTCCCCTCACGAATCTGCTCTACATGTATCTTTAAAGGCATCTACTATTCAAATAAGAATGTTTCTGTACTGTGTGTGGTCCCCATAGCAGACACCAAAGGACAAATCAGGGACATCCATCATGAAAGGCGAAATTAGATATAGAGGAAACTCTGCGTTCACAATGCATCAATATGATGAATTCCCAAATAAACATGACACAATTAATCCTCAATCAACAGAACATTAATGTACTAGTCAATTACTAATCAAAGTCCATATGTATAGAAAGTATCTTTATTTATTCCAACACTGAAAGGAGCTCCTTTCCTCTCCCTCTCTCCCAGACGTACTCACACATCCCATCCCCCTCTTCAGTGGAGCGACAGATCACCTCAAGAGTGCTGGACTGAGGAAAGGAGAAATATGAACGACATAGTGGGTCATACTAGCAGCCCCTCATTAAGGATAGAAGGCGTCGGCTGCAGGAGGTTAATGGCCTCATGTCTCCGGGCTGACTGAGAGAGAGAGAAAGAGAGAGGGAGAGTGAACAGTTATATCTGAATCCTTGGGCTGTGAATCTTTGGGTAGACAGCGATTCAATTCGATTCACGATTCATGGGTGTTTGATTCGATTCAAGAACGATTTTTGCAAATTCAGAACGATTCGATACAAAACAATTCACATTAAAATTCGATGCGATTTGATTAATTCGATTCGATTCTGCATTTTAATATGCATTCATAGGGTTATTGAAATGCTTCCCTCAATGTGTCTTAGTCAGGGTAAGAATTACACAGCGGCCTTCAGGAGGTCAGAGAGTAAGGGCAAAAAACAAACAAAACAAAAAAAAAAAACTTTTGTCCATTGTTAATGTTAGTTCATGTTAGTTCTTAATGATGCTACATAACTTTATTTTAATAGCCTATAAAAATTGGCATTTGTGGAAATTTACATAAGCCAAAACTTTAAAAGGGCTTTAAAAGTATTGTTAGGCCTAGTTCATATATAGTTATCTAGTGGAGGATAGTGTTAAAGGCTACACAACCTTTGTGTTCCAGGTACATTAAACATACTAATGCTTACATGGAGAGACTACAGAATGGCATGCACTTTCCCAACTAATCCTAAACTAACTACATGGAATAGTAAGAAAATCCGGTAACACTTTAGAATACTGATCCTTCATTAATGAATAACTACACAGTAACAAATGAGTAATGCATTATTAACACTCTAGTAACTACTATTAACTAACGAGAAACTCTGATTAATGAATTAGTAAGTAATAGTGCTCAGTTGAAGGTGGTACTTCACTATTAGCTAATCAGTAACATGATAACTCTCTAGTAACTACTTAAGTCATTGTAAACTTTTGAGGTTTTTGTAAAGTGTTGGATAGTAATAACTCAAGAGTTACTTCATAATTCTAAAGGAACCACTACTTATTTGGATCAGTATTCTAAAGTGAAGATCATGGTAACCCACTAGTAATTACTCAAGTGTTACCAAATACATCAGAAGAAATTACTGTATAAAAATGTACAACAACCTCAAAAGTTTACAATGACTTCAGTAACCTGTATATAGTAGTTCTTAGTAGTTCTCTGGGAGGTATGAAAGAAAAGGTAATTACTGATTAGCTAATAGTGAAGTACCACCTTCAACTGAGCACTATTACTTACTAATTCATTAATCAGAGTTTCTCGTTAGTTAATAGTAGTTACTAGAGTGTTAATAATGCATTACTCATTTGTTCCTGTGTAGTTATTCATTAATGAAGGATCAGTATTCTAAAGTGTTACCGAAAATCCCTCTTTGTCCTCTTTATATGGAGCATTTTCCTTACTATGATTCTGAAAGAAAACGCGCTGGATTTCTACTGTTGCTATAGTAACGAACGCAACTTTAACGCGCATCTGATTGATAAACCGCGCGCTCTTATGTCAGTGTTGTTAATGCTGTAATTTCCTTCGTACATTCAGTTTACCGACATTAAGTTCATAATTTCATTTATCATTTATTGAACTGTGAGTATGCATTTAGACACTTACATTATGTGTTTGCTCCGTCCATGCAATAAATGCGCGCCTTGCTCAGGTAATGTCAATGACCCATTACCTTATCTTATAAAAAATAACGGCGACGTTTCCACGCAATAGAAGCATTTTATTTCAACAGTAGTGACCACGCAATGACTTGAGCACTTTGACTTAGAACTATTGCTGTCTTAATAGAGAGATGTCATCTGCTCACGTGAATAGCAGTGGCCGTCCTGAGGAGAGCTCAAACGTGGGCTACAGACGGAGCGCGAGCGCAATCCAGAGAGAGCCGGTAAGAGTGCAGCCGCGCGTATCTGTGAAGGAGAGCTGTGAGGCAGTGCGCAAATGACGGCGCACAAAGTCTCCATCAATTCGCGCATACATAATTTAATGTTTATATAGTTTAAAGCATTGAATCGCTATAGAATCGCGATTAATCCGATTATTAGCATTTTACATCGATTATCGGTCTAAATTAACAATTCACGATTAAAAAAAAACATGTTTCAAGATCGATGCATATGCATCGTCAGGATTTGTAATCCATGCATCGAGAAAACGAGTGAATCGTTACACCCCTAGTGAATCCACATTACCCAGTGTGAATACAAATAGACATATAGAAGTCAATTTATCTAATGCTCAAAATACCTCTTGTTTCTGTTCAAATCTTAAACAAGAGATGCCATTGTAACATTAAAGAACATGCAAATCAGATTCTGAGTTTAGTAGCTCACGGATTCTTGAGACATGATAATAAATATTTGACACAATATTTTCATATCTGACAGTGACCCATATTAAGTGACAGGCAAGGAAAAACACACATTTTGTCAGAAATTGGAGGAAGAAGGAGATTGAACCCGAACATAGGTGAATATCTCAACATGTTTATGTATCAAGAAATTATTTTGAATTAATCTGTTGAGATATTCACCTATGTTTGTGTTCAATCTCCTGCTTCCTCTAGTTTCTTAGAAAACATGTTTTTCCTATCACTGTCAGATATGAAAATATTGTGTCAAATATTTACTATAAATATTAACAAATCTACCATTCACTTCACTTATTGAATGAACTGTGACTGCAGGGTTTCAAACTCAATTTCAGCTCCATCAATTGAATTGTCACCACAGTCAGACAGAAAATCTGATAGGGTTGACAAAATATACCTATTTTATTTACCAAAAAAGCAGCAGCCATTTTGTTTTTCTGGTGTTGCTAATAGGACATACTTAGGGGCACTTTACACAACACTTTTTTCAACTAAAAATAGAAAACTTTTTATGAGTTTTGCCCGTTCATTTACACAACAATGGCGTTTTGGGGGTCTGCAAATGCAAACTTTTGAAAATGGGTTTCAAAGTGCAAGTTTTTGAAAATTATACCGTTACCATTTCTGTGTAAACAACACCTCACTTGTACAAAGTTTTGGTACAAGAAAATGCTGTTAGTAAGCTGTGACATAAGCTAAAATCTTCTGTCTAGTTTTAAAAAAAAAAAAAGGGCCATTCAATACACATATTCAACTTTGTAAACCCCTTCCAAGTGATCTTTACAATCTCAGTATAGCTATTTATTTAAAAGATACTAAAATAATAATAATAATCAGAACACATTTACTTATATGGCAGCATAGATTGTCCATATAGCTTAGAATCTGCAGATATAACAAAATTGAGCAAATTATTAAACTGACTGAAAACTGCAGCATCTAATCACATGTGATTTTTTCCCCCCTCCCGACTGTGTCAATAATAATGAGATCTGCAATTCATCAATAATACCTCTGAGTAAATAACATGGATTTTTATATTTACATGTAAATATCGCTACCACCTTGTCATGTGAAATGAATTACCATGTAGATTAAGGATTACAAATTAGTCTCATGAATAGTTGATTGCATGGAGGATATGAGGAAGGCTGAGAGTATTTCATTAACCCAACGCTAACGAAGAGTGAGTCTGCTCACCCTAACGAGAAAATGTCTATCATCCTTGCTCTCCATTCCTACAGTGTTACAGGAGAGGATGTGGTTATATTTAGCTCAGGTGAACAGAGAATATCTGTTGTTATTTACAGGCTAACGGCAGATAGAATATTTTTCTCTCTCCTGTATTTGCATCTACATGTCCAGATGCTAATGCAAGTAAACAACTGAAAATAAATGCTTTCACTCGATCTCTCGCATTGTCTGTGCAACATTTGCATCAAACACACATTGGCACGTGCTGGTATGAGTCAAGCGCATAGAATAAAATGCAACCTTAACTTTTTTGTAATTGTACTATATTGGAACTATAAGTGCAACATATGGCAAAGAATTAGAGTTCATTACCTTAACCAGCACTTTCAGCATAGAAAGAAGCATATATAAGTTTATATATAAGTTTATACATAAGCATCTCCATGGTTTCAGTGCATCTGGTCTTAAAGGGATAGTTCAACCAAAAATGAAAATTATCCCATGATTTATTCACCCTCAAGCCATCCTTGGTGTATATAACATTCTTCTTTCAGACGAATACAGTTGAAGTTATATTAAATACTGTCCAGGCTAATCCATGCTTTATAATGGGAGTGGATGGTGCCCCAAATTCTAAAGACAGAAAAAATGCAGCCATCCATTATAAAAGAAGTTCACACAGCTCCAGGGGGTTAATAAAGGTCTTCTGAAGCAAAGCAATGTGTCTGTGTAAGAAAAATATCCATATTTAAAACTTTATAACCTGTAATCTCTAGCTTCCGCTAACCATCATATGTGCGGTCACGAGAGAGTGGCGTCCCAGCTTATGATGTAAGATGCAGCGTGAGCTCTGGTGAGAATATGCTAGTCTCGCGAGAACCAAATTGTACAGCAAAGGAAATCCGCGCGAATTGTTTGAGCTATACTCTACATTTTATTAGAGTTAAAATGCTGATTTCTCGTGAATATCCAGGTTGCTTTAACAAAGCTAAAGTCTTGTGATTACATGCGCTGACATCAAAGGGAGATGCACCATTTCACAAATTCCCTGTAGGGATCCGGAGCGATTGAAGCTATGGCTGCTTGCTACTCGCTGGGATGTAAATACACCCGTAGAAAAATTATATAAACACGTGCTGTGCAGTCAACATTTCCACTCCGAGGATTACAAGGCAGAGAAGAGTGGATGTACAAGATGAGTTCTGAAATCGTCAGCTGTGCCTATGCCCGCGCTGTTGTTTCAGCCAAACTACCACAAATCGCCGCAGTCAAAGTTCAAAATAGTTAAACTTTTGCCGCTGCGCTCTGTGACGATTACCCGCGCGACCAATAGCAACGGGGCATCCAGACAATCGGAAATCTAAATGAATGAACACCTATTGTCTGTGTTGGAATTTCCAGAGCTATACAATACAAGTTTGCTGGTCGTATAGAGACATCGGGAGAAATGCTGGAGACATGACAGACACTGTCAAGAGCTGCTCTCTTTCTTTTTCTTACAAGCAGGGCTAGTGCTATCGCTCGCTTCTTAGCATGGGACATATTCTTTATTCATATTCATCCAATCAGAGTGGAGGAAGGGCAGGATTGTAGAAAGTGTCCCCTTTTGATAGATGGACTCTCCTAGTCACCCTGTCATTCAGCGCGAAATGGACTATTCCAAAACTTTCCACCGGAGTTTGCGAAGTGACGGAAAAGAGAGCAGGTGGATGATAATGGGAAAAGGAGATCGGCTGAATATTGTATATAGTTGTAGTTTAAGGTAAATAATCCATAATCCGTAAACTAATCCAAATCGGAGGAGATTTATATCGATTGTGCGTGTGCGGGCATCACTGTAAGTAATCATTACTGAACATTCTCAGCGCATGTTAAGATAAACGCTGTTCCGCCTGTGTAAGTGTTTAAATTTACTTATGTTACTTGATTACATTCTGCTGCTATGACATTACTGACATTCCATATTTATGTATGTCATTCGCTGTCAGTATTAGTTATATTTGTAACTTATAAACACAGATGCATTTCAGGTAGAGCGCATGCGCTCTTAAGTTGTTTACATCTTGGTTTGCACGGGCAGCAGCAGCCATGTTCACGTGCACAGCTCATGCCCAGTGTTAGCGCACACACATAGTTTGCGTTGTATTGAACACGCACTCCATTTATTCAAGTATTTCATAATAGATATAGTAATATGTTACATATGTTACAATATAGTAATGTTATACTATATTTTTCCTTTATTGATCAGTATTTTAATAAATAAGCTTTATTAATATTGTGTTTGTTTTATATATGTTTATATCTATATTTATATTTGTATTTTGTATTCACAGAACCACACATATATGCACATTTAATAAAGACAAGATTTACATTATAACCTAAGTGAGACATCCTTGTTCTGACCAGACAAACTTTAGCCTTCAACCAAACCTGGACTAGCAATTATAAAGAATCACAAGATTTTTCAGGGATAAATACAACACCGGCCAACTGTCACAACATTCTTGCTGTACAACAACATCAGCAAGCAGAGAACGGAACAAAATGGATGAGAATTTAATATTGCTGGTCTCCGAACATACATAGCAAGTATTCCACATTGTGTCGACATTTTTAGTCTGAAACAAATTACCTGCAAAATCAGTTATAAGTAACAGTGCCGCGGATATTCCGTATCATAGCAACGAAGCGTCTCAACTGAAAAAAAGACACTGCGCAGCTGAAGCGCTCACAGATAGGCGTTTTAAGCAGAGCGCCTAGCGTTCCCTTTCATGGGAACTTCGAGCTGCGTCAAGACGCATTGGGATCACCTCTGCATGATTTCGTCTTGAAGCACTTGTGAAATCGAACCAATGGTGTGACGGGACGTCAGAGGCGGGTGACGTCACGGACCAGGAAACTATAAAGCACACCTGTAAACAAAGAACGCCAGCTTCTGTGTCTTCAGCAAGCGCTCTGTGTTATCGTGTGTCTTATTTGGTGTTGTATGTCAGCTACATATACAGATATATCTCTTTGTCTGAGGACAAGAGTATTCAGTTGCACCATACATATATAATACGCAATATGGCGAGCAAACAGCAGTTTGTTAGGTGTGTTCATCCCTGCCCTCGTTTTATCACAGGTGGGGATACACACGAGATGTGTGTTGTTTGCTTAGGAGTGGAGCATGCCCAGGCAGCTCTCGAGGGAGCTGTATGTGTGCATTGCGAGAAACTTACACTCAGAACTTACACAGTTACACCAGTCGTCGAGAGGTTCCAGGATACCAGAAAGCAGTCAGCGGCCTTCCAGAGATTCCTTCCCCACCGCTCTCACCCAGGGCATTCGCGTGTTGATTTATATATCGAAGATTGGTTGATTCTAGCTCAATCCGAGCAACTGGCAGTCCAACATCGAGATGTTGTTCTGTCCCACAAGAGAAGGTTAGGGCTGAGACGCAATGCCAAGAAGAGTGTGCTTCTTTCAGCTCAAACTACCAACTATCTAGGAGTAGTCTGGGATTCCACCACGATGCAGGCACTTCTGTCTCCTGTTCGGGTGAATTCCTTTCTCTCAGCCATGAATGGGGTGAAATTAGGCCAGTCACTCAGACTGATGGCAGCTGCGTCCAACGTGATACCTTTTGGTCTGCTGCACATGAGACCCTTACAGTGGTGGCTCAGGACCAAGGGGTTTTCTCCGAGGGGAAATCCTTTTCGCATGATCAAGGTCACGCGGCGATGCCTTCGTATCTTAGTCATGTGGAAGAAGCCTTGGTTCCTGTCCCAAGGACCTATGTTGGGGGATCCTTGTCATTGCGTAATGCTAACGACGAATGCTTCCCTCACAGGTTGGGGTCTTTGGGAGGATCATCTACTTTCCTGGCACATAAATCGGCTGGAAATGAGGTCGTGGAGCTCATTTGGAAAAATTTTGGTCGTGCAGAAGTCAACCTGTTTGCTTCGAAAGAAACATCTCACTCCTCTATCAGTCTTGTGCTGCAATTTCTCCAAGAAAAATTCTCAGATGGTTTATCTCCTTCTACCTTGAAGGTCTATATAGCAGCTATTTTCACCTATCATGCTCCTGTGGGGGACTCTTCTGTGGGAAGAGACCCCCTAGATATACGCTTTCTCTGTGGTACCCAGAGGCTGTGCATACAAGAACTCCGGCCTGGGACTTGGCTATTGTGTTGGAAGGGTTGGCTGCGGGTCCCTTCGAACCATTAGAGGAGGTTTCTGAGAGTGAGTGTGAAAATGAGCAAGTGGGTGGTCGAGGCCATCTCTCTTGCCTATGAGTCCTCTGGACAGCCTTCACCCTTGGCTGTCCGGGCTCACTCTACTAGGGGTATGGCTGCCTCAAAGGCTTTGATCTTGGGGGTCCCCCTCCATGAGATATGTGATGCGGCTGGGTGGTCCTCTCAGCATACATTTATTAGGTTTTACAACCTTGATCTGGGCTCCACTCCGGGGTCTGCTGTGCTCTCATCTTAGTGATAACAGACAGGCACTGGGCATTATGGTGTAGTTGGGATAGGGTTCCCAATGCGTCTCGACGCAGCTCGAAGTTCCCATGAAAGGGAATGTCTCGGGTTACTTGTGTAACCCTGGTTCCCTGAATAGGGCATACCCTGCCATACTCCCTGCATGCCTGTGAACGTCTTGCTTCAGCCAATCAGAAGCTGGCGTTCTTTGTTCTCAGGTGTGCTTTATAGTTTCCTGGTCCGTGACGTCACCTGCCTCTGACGTCCCGTCACGCCACTGGTTTGATTTCACAAGTGCTTCAAGACGTAATCACGCAGAGGTGATCCCAATGCGTCTCGACGCAGTGTCTCGTTCCATATTCAGGGAACCAGGGTTACATAAGTAACCCGAGATGTTTTCAGCTGACTAAAAATGCTTTGGTGGACACACGACCTAAGGGATCATGAGCTTTTCGTCTTCTCAGTGGGCTATATGCACGGAGCGTTCTTTAGAACTTCCGCAATATTATAAGCCAGCTTGAAAACTTCCGGTGAGATGTCATTTGCTGGTGTGTTGACCATCAGTTTTCACACTTTTATGTGAAAAAATTAAAAAAAAAAAGCTTCAAAAATGTAATATTTGTGCACTTTAGTTATATTAATTGAATAAAATGTGTGTTTTTACAAGTGTGCTGAAATCATTGATCTTGCGCTGCACTGACTGACAGCTGCTGTGATTACAAAGGGAAAGCGTGGTGCTCGCTTTCTGTGTCATTCATTCACAAGAAAAATAATTGTTTTTCTTAAGATTTGAGTATTTCATACTTCACACTGACAAAATGTTTTATATTTTGTCAAAAACGAATTGAAAAACGATTAATCGATCAGAGGAAATGGCTGATATATGCGCAAATAAATGCTACTTTGCCACCACCTTCTGGTTAAAGTGGTAATTATTGTCTTTTTTATTTTTAAATGAGTGTTTTCTATCAAATGTTGAATTTCCTACATTTTTAAACGTTCGGTTTTACAATGGGGACAATCTCAGAAGGATGAACAAATAATGTTTGTGGTCATCACATTAAGAATAACATTTGAAGTGCTGGGGAAAAACATGCTTGTTCGTGTCTAATTACAGTCACTGCATTTTTAAATGGTCCCAATAGCTTTGTCTTTATTGCAATCAATAAAACTGGTTTATTGGCAAATTAGGTAAATGTGATAACTGCATTAAAATATGAATACAATATTAAAAAGTCAGCCATTGATGGTTTCGTGTTGATGTACAGTGACTACAGAATGAACAGCTAACAGTTCACCGGAAATGCCCGAGCTGGCCTGACGACAACCAGGAAGCAGCCGTGCATATAGCCTGTTCTGTTGTTTGTGCCGCTGCTCTGGCAGCCTCCTCCATCTCCCAGAGTTCCTGGTCCGTATTCCAGTTCAAACAAATATGGCTGGTCAAAAAACTCAAGTCTCCTCTTGGCTTATATCGAAATCCTCCAACATTTTTCTTTACAATCCTAGTTTTGTACTTTTGATTCATGACTGGTATTTTGTTTTGCTCTCTCCTCTGCACTTCTGTGTTCGTCACCGGAGCTCACACTGCACCTGCGTCCTACGTCACAAGCTGGGACGCCACTCTCTCGTGAACGCGTGTATGACGGTTAGCGGAAGCTAGAGATTACAGGTTATAAAGTTTTAAATATGGATATTTTTCTTATACAAACGCATTGCTTCGCTTCAAAAGGCCTTTATTAACCCCCTGGAGCCGTGTGGACTTCTTTTATAATGTATGGGTGCAATTATTTGGACTTCAAATTTTGGGGCACCATCCACTCCCATTATAAAGCATGGATTAGCCTGGACATTATTTAATATAATTCTCAATGTATTCGTCTGAGAGAAGAATGTCATATACACCTAGGATGGCTTGAGGGTAAATCATGGGGTAATTTTCATTTTTAGATGAACTATTCCTTTAATGCCATTAAAACATTTTTTTAATGTGGTATATATTTTAAAGTGTGTACAGAGAAGCTTGACTTGACAAGCAATTCCAGCGTTATGGACGTGACATTTGCAGTCAAAACTTGAAATATAAATTCTTAGAGAATGCATTTAATACCAACATATTGAACTGTCTGTTTATATATTCATAGTCCCTTATCAAAGGAGTCCAGACATTAGAAAAATGTCAGTCTATACAATCGTTTTATATTTTAGATGAGGGAAATATACAGCGTTACGGACGTGACAAAAAAAGTTTTAGGTGTCAACATATTTTTTAGGAATTCTGTGAATTACACTGCGCGAACCAAAAGTAATACTGCCCATCGAATGAAGAAGGGTTGGCTCTCCACAGAACATAAAATATTCATTTTATTTCATTTTTCGCATTTATGAGGAAAAAACAACGTTACGGACATGACCGCTCTGCAACCGGCACAGAAGACTACTTTAAAACTTTCAGAGACCTCAAGCGGGAATTTAAACCACCACATGTTGATATCTGAGATATCAGTATGGTAAGATTGCAGAAATAATCAACTTTATACCAAACTTTATACCCTTTAGGTTATACCCTTGCAAGTGGTTATGGATTATTTCTCATGTTGACAGGCGTGTGCATTGTTCAATTTAGAGACCAAGATTTTCCTTCTAACAGGACTGCTTGCTAAAAAACATAAATTAATATTAAAGTTGATCATAAAGCAGTTTAAAATCGCAGATTTCTCCCATAGTCAGAAAAAGGAAGAGAATATTGGTTCATGTGCGCTTGATCTATCGCTCTGAGGCACTGCAGTAATCTGTCACGCGACGTATTAAAAAGTGACATCTATTGTTTGAATTTTGTTATAAAATCAACTGAATTTGAGAGTTGACACATTTTTTGTCGGATTAAAATTAACAAAGCACAAAGATTACTGTGATTACTGGATATATTCTGAAATATACGGTAAACCTGAAACGGATCACAGCAATATAAAGCAAAGTCATATGCATGATTTAATATGAAGCATCCATAACAGTCACGTCCGTTACGCTTATTATGGTTGTTCAGAGCAAAGTATGAGATGATTTGTTGATTCTAATAAACATAAACATAATTTAGCTTTGTATATAAAGTTTCAAGTTATTTGCATTTATAATTGTTATATCTTTAAAACGTTACGGACGTGACAGAGCACTGAAGTGTCGTGACCTCTTTATTCTAGCCCTTATAAATTCAACAGGCAGTGCTGTTATGACAAAATTACTGTATTTATTTCTCAAGCATGTCTCCATCTCTCTGCACAATGCTTACTGTTAAAATACAGTTTAAAAAAGGGGGTCTTTGATCCCTTTTTTGAAAGCATTAAATATGGTTGCTTGAAAATTTAATTTAGGCATTGTTGCTTACCTCATATGTGGTGGATAAACAATTTTCTTAAAATTTCTGTTAGAGCACATTAATACAGTATATTACAGACCTAAATAGACAACTTAAAAAGGGTTTTGTTCTTTTGGTAAAAACTTTTTTTTTTTTTTCATGGTAAGGATGGCCTATCTTAATTTTTCTCTTTTAGAGGTTCGAAAGTCTTTTTAGCCATTAAATATGATTCCTTTGTGTTCATTAAAGGGTAAAATCCTGAACAAAAGCCCAATCCATTTTCAATTGCTATGTTGAGGGCTCAAAAGTGCCTCTCATCTTCAAGTCAGGATGATTGCAAATAAATATAGGTTGTGGCTCCTTACTGCACGAGTGTAGTTTAAAGTGCTTTCATTTTTACAGTAAATGCACTTTCATCTTTGTTCCATTTAAAGAATAAACAGATGAACACTGGCATATGACGCGTAGCATAACAATTAGCCAATGAACTCAATGAGAGTCTGTTTTAGCAGGTAATATGCTTTCAATTTCATGTAATCTCCGTACGCACACCATCTCCTGAGAGAACTGTCAATGGCACTGCCAGTTATTACATGAGATTTTGTTGTCATATCGTATATGAGAGGCTGAAGGCTCACTTGAAAGAGAAAATAAATGAGTGAAAAAGTGAGAAAGGACAAGAATAGAATTACTAAGATGGAGGCAAACAAAGACAGAAAGAGAGAGAGAAGGTGGAGGAGCTACTGGAGGACTGGTGGATGATTATTACGTGAAAACTGTCAGTAAAGTTCTCATATGTGTGAACTTGTCTTTGAATGTGTATGAGAGGATTTGGACACTTCCTCAAGAATATATCCAGATTAGATTTGGACTCTGGCCTAAATTTGAGTCGTGAATAAGGCAGGAGAGAGAATGTGTTCAGAATGAACTCACAAACATCTTGCTGGCCTACTATAAGGCCATATTTCTTTTAAAGGTGAAGAGAGGGAGGAGGAGCAGGGAAGCAGAAAAAGGAGCCGCTCACGTCAACAGCACAGCCTGAGACTCGAGGCTGTTCATCACTTCCTGCAGAGTGAATGCAAGACAGGGAAAAAAAAAAGCATGAAGATGGCAAGGCAAGGCACATATGAAAAAAAGAAAGTGAAGAAATTCTTCACAGCTGGACATCACATAGTTTTACCTCTCACGGCAGCCACGACTTGACAGATGATGGTTTTAGTAAAAACACTTTGCTTGATTAGACTTACAGGTTGCTGTAACCTTGATTTTGTTTATGTATGACTTTATACAACACTACCTGCATTAAAGAAAAAAAGAGAGAGAGAGAAAAAAAAAATATCACCTTCACAGAAATAGTTTGCCCAAAAATAATTCTGTCATTTGCTCCTTACTTTAATTGTATTGTTATTTACCCTCACCACGACATTGTTCATGTATGCTGTATGAACATAAAAAGCATTTTTAAAGAATCTTCACATATATATTTTCTATAAAAAAACAGTTAATAGAAAACATGGCTGTCATACTAAAAAAATGCACCATTAAGTTTGTTGTAGTATAAAATAATATACACTACCGTTCAAAGGTTTGGGTTCTGAAAGATGTTTTTAAAGTTTCTTATGCTCACCAAAGCTGCATTTTAATATAAAAATACAATAATATTTTGATAATATTAGTGCAATTTAAAATAGCGGTTTTCTATTTGAAAATTTTTAAAAAATGTAATTTATTACATGAATTTTCAGCATCATTACTCCAGTCTTCAGTGTCACATGATCCTTCATAAATCATTCTAGTATGCTGATATGCTGATCAAGAAACATTTCTTATTAATGTTGAAAACAATTGTGCTGCTTAATGTTTTGGTAGAAACCATGAAACATTATTTTCAGGATTTTTTGATGAATAGAAAGTTAATAAACAAAAAAAACAAACAACAACAACAAAAAAAAAAAACATTTATTATGGCCCGTCGGGGTGAACCATTGGTGTGTTCAGTTTGTTTATTTATTTATTTTTTTAATAATGTAAAAGTCTTTACTGTCACATTTGCTTAATTGAATGTGTCTTTGCTAAAAAGTATTAAAAAAATTCTTATTGACCACAAACCTTTGAATGGTAGTGTATGGAAATATAAAAATAATGTTTTTCACAAATAAAACGCTCAATAGTAGCTTTACACAGAACATGATAGTTTCTTATAATCCAGTGAACAAGCAACTAATCTGTGACAAGAAAACATTTTTGAGAAATAATAAAAATGAATGAATAAATTCTCTGATTGGCTGTTGCATTATAAGTTGGGTGACTGGACAAACAGTAGAGATGTCAAAAGTACCGATTTTAAGTGCTGTTGAGCAGATTTGTAAACACCTCTGATTGGCCATTGTGTTCACGTGCTCATCAGATATAACTGTGACTGGCTTCAATGAGCAACGCTTCAAAAATGTTGTGAATCGATGACCCTGTTCACCAAACGCTTACACAGATACACATGGGAGTGTTTGAAAGCAGGCGTCTATTGCGGACCAGTCTGCTGATAGATGCCTGCTTTCAAAACGCTTTCAAATTCAAACACTTCCATGTGCTTTCAAATGCTCCCGTGTGTTGATCGTTGTAGCCAATCACAGACATATCTGATGAGCACGTGAACACAATGGCCAATCAGAGGTGTTTGCAAATCCGATCAACAGCGCTCAACACGTCACATTTTTAAAATTTCAGTACCGATTTGTACCAAAGTTGGTACTTTTGACAACTCTAACAAACAGTTTAGACACATTAAAGTAATAGACACTAAATGCGTCTCTACACTAAAAATACCATGTCTATGGTGCAATTTGTCATTAAACGGAATAGGTTGTCAAGTTTCTCGTAACAACTTGGTGCCATATTTGCATTGGCTTCTTTACAAACAGTGAACTATCTCTTAAGCTCAAAGACTAAATTGTTGACATCTTGCCTGCAGTTAATTATAAAATACATGTGTAACCTAATAAGATAACCAGAAGCGAGATTATTTTTGATTAGCTCTGTGTATCTAGCGCGGTGTGGTTCCAAACACTCATTCCAGCCGGAGTGTCACAACAATGTAAGGCTTCAGAATGGAAGAAATAAAAAAAAAAGCCCTGTCTCCTCACTAAAGTGCCATCCCTACTCATGTCTGTCATAAGCCTCACTGTAAACACTTTTTCACTGCATGTTTCATCACCAGTAAATACACCACTAAGTCACAGACTGAGGAGAGAGATAGAAAGAGACACAGTGAAACATGAATGTGTTGACTTGTCATGAGCATCATCGTCTATCTGTTGATTCGGTGCTGTGCCACTGGCTGCCATCTTAGTTTCAGTACCCATGAACTACAGACCTCAGGAAACTCGTTGTTGTCGCAACGATGAGCCACTCAACTGAGTCACATCGCAGATTTGAGTTTGTATGCACATGTGCGTGAGAGTAGAGTTTGTTCAAGAGGAAATCAGTATTATTATATGCCCAGAGAATTCAAAAGCCAGTCTTTATCCTCAAGGCTCAGAAGAATGAAATTTGACTTTACAGACTTGGAGGCTTCCAGAGATACAATTAAAGATGACACTGTAATTACAGCACGAGAGAGGAAGTACATCGAGGTGGTGGGTGGATGAATGAAAGAGCGAGAGCTCGAAAGCGACGGAAAGCGCGTAGAGAGGTAGAGGCGGCAGAAACGAAGTGAAATGTAAATCAAAGCGGGCGATAGTTTGATAAAGTAATCGGTGCTCCAGGAACAAGCAGCAGACCCTGGTGTCAGCTCTTACAGATTCAACCGAGCTCCCACGGACACCGCCAGCATCAGATTTACAAATTGAAAATCATTAATAATTCTAACCAGGACGTGATAAATCTGAAATCACTCTCGATGAACCTGGACACACTTCCATAAATCAAAAAGATTACTTGGGAATTTTTAAAAATCTGACGTCAAAGTGTCAGGCTTACTAATGGTTTTTGTAGATCTCTCACAGTGATACGCTATTAATCTGTGATACATTTGAAATATGTCAGCGGGCCGATATGTGATCTCTCTAATATCAGCGGCGGGGTGTTTTACGCTCAAAACACGACGAGAGAGAAGGGCCGAGGCGGCGGGGGGAGCAGAAAGAGAGAAATGGAGGTGAAAGTGTGTGTCGCACAGACTAATAAGTGCTGTTTGGGAGCAAAGTCTACTTATAGTACAGGCCGAATCCACTCGAGAAGTCACATATAAGCAACAGAGTCCATCTATCATGTTTGCAACTGGTCTACAAATAGGCCTGAGTGAGCCAAACTGGCTAATAACAGAGTAAACAATTCAGACATCACCTCTTTTAATCATGTCTCAATTGAATTTAAAGGGTTAGTTCACCCAAAAATGAAAATTCTGTCATTAATTACTCACCCTCATGTCTTTCCACACCCATACTCACCCACCTTTGTTCATCTTCAGAACACAAATTACGATATTTTGGATGAAATCCGAGAGGTATATGACTCCTCCATAGGCAGCAATATAATCAACACTTTCAAGGTTCAGAAAGGTACTAAAGACATTGTTAAAACAGTCAACATGAGAACAGTGGTACAACCTTATTTTTATGAAGCGACAAGAATACTTTTTGTGCGCAAAAAACCCCCCAAAATAACGACTTTATTCAACAATGTTTTTGCGCACAAAAAGTATTCTTGTTGCTTCACAATTAAGGTTGTCACGTGCAGTCACGTCGACTGTTTGAACGTGTTGAACGTGTTGTGAACGTGAACGTGTTGTCTATGGACGAGTTATATACCTCACGGATTTATCTAAGATAAATTGTGTTCCATAAGCATCAAATGGAAAAGGAACAATGAATTTACAATGGGCTAACAAAAAAAACCCAAACTATTTTATTTCCTCATTTCAGAAGTCCACCACACACCACTGCTATGCAAGGGAAAGTTTAAAAAAAAGTTTAATTTGAGCTATTTTTCACACATCACTGCTCTGGGTTATCTAAGATAATACCCAGTTTAGCTGAGGCCCCTGCAGCCTGCTGGGCTGAGCACAGTCTTTTGCTTGTTTGAACCGGATGCTAAGCCTGAGAGCCTCCATTGTGCTCACTGTGATATCTTCTCCGGCAAGAACAGGGCACCCATGCAATCTGAATGTTATTTGCTCTCAAAACCTCTTCTTTCATCCTAAACCATGGCTGAAAGAATCAATTAATCTACTACCTCTTTCTCTCTCTCCTGTTTCCACCCCATGTCTCATCCTTTCTTCTAGTCAGTATATACAGTATACTGTATGTACGTATATGTATATATACAACTTTATATACATACTTTATATACAAATTTATAGAACTTAAAGTGAAACATTCTTTTTTATTTATACGGACTTAAGTTGTTCATTAATATGTGCTTTATATATATTTCCATGTCATGTAGTAGAGCAAAACTTGTGTTGTCTAAAATACTTCAAAGCACAGATCTCAACAATTGGTACATGAAAGATTAGAAATCGACTTTTTTATTTATTTATTTTTTTCAAGATTTCTTGCCTTTCATTGGGACAGTACAAGGAATTGACAGAATGCAAAGTGCAAATCAAGAGCAACAATGTAAATAAAACTGGAATGCAATCATACTAAGCATTCATGCTATAGGGCATGCTGGGAAGGGGGCAAATAGGACTAAACTTTTTTCAGTATAGGCCTATTTGAACAACTCACTGGTTATGTTTGTTGGTTCAACTCGGAAATCTTTGTATATGCAACAACAACAACAAAAAAATGCATTACTTTTTTTTAAAGGTGCAGTAAGCGATTTCTGAGAAACGCTGTGGAAAGTGGACTTTCGGACTGAGGACCTGTAGCCAATCAGCAGTAAGGGACATATACACTAATAATGTGGGAGGTGCCTGTGTATAGCATGTTTTTTGAATTTGGGGGTAGAGCTATAAGCGGTGATCCTTTATTAAATGGGATTTTGGGTAAAATTCATAAAAGTTGTGTTCATTTGTGAAATTATCTTGACGGACAAAACGTGTAAGTATCATACAATTTTGCTGATCACAGAATTTTTTTGCGATAATTCAAAACGGAGTGTCTATTTACACTATAAGTGCAAATAGCGTCCCTTGTTGGCAAATGCTATTTACACTAGCTCCACCCACTAATGTCTGGTTGGGCCACTCAAGTTTTAAAAAAGACAAGTAGAATTCAACTTCTTCAGTGGCGAAGCAGTAGAGAGTAAGGCTCGCAGACCTGGCTTTCAATGCAATCGACGCAGGTTTGAATTCGAATAATTTTTTTCTCCCAATAAGGCAGCATCCATTTAATAAATTTAATAAATACAATCATTTACACTCTATGATATTATTGTATCCTGTTAATGTACAAAAATACTGAGGTGCAAGTAGTATCTGCCAATATAAACTATAGATAGCATTTAATTACTATTTACTCTTATTGCAAAGAACTGATACTTTTTCATGGTGTAAATAGAATCTATCGCTATTTTCACCTATAGTTGTAAATAGCATATCGCTAAGAAAATATGCTACTTGCTCTTAGTGCAAATAGCCGCTGCCAATTCAAAAGCCTATAGAAAAATCCTATTGGGTTTTTGTCAAGGAAACCAGTGTGATGCTAACTTTTGGGTTGCCCTACAAAAATACGTCACCCCTGCAGCATTCTATACAATAATGTAGTAATTCTTTCCTTGCCTTTTTTTTCTGCTGTCTGCCGTTTGTGATGGTAACATTATTGGATCTTCTGAGGGGAGAGGCCTACATGCATCCTGACTCTTCTCAGTCAGTTGTCACTATTAATTGGCTTTTCCTATCATTACCTTCAAAAGACAGGTAAAATCCACCACAATAATCTAAGAAAAACCCCCTCCCTCACCAAAAACACACTGAGAGTAATTAGCAGAAGGTTTAATTGGCTCAAAAATAAAAATCTCTTGCTGAACTGTACGCCGTTCATGACAGAGATGCTCGTGCAGTCCCCAGACGATCATGTTAAAAGTGAAGTATTTGTTTGATTGCCTCTCAGCGGAGTATACGGGGCCTCGCCAACAACGCAGGTGCACTTTTCATGTGAAAATCTTTTTCTCACGATTCAGAAGCACGCACTTCTAACTTCTCTCTTTTTTTTTTAGTTGAGACGAAGAACGAGAGAGAGAGAAGGGGTGGAGTTTCTGAAGGCGACGGAAACAAAACTCAGTCTTTGACAGTGACATCAAAGGAGATGGCTTCTTTTGTGTTGGGAGAAGAGGTGCGTTTGAAGTGCTCTCCTGGAAATACTGGAGTGCAGGAACGAGTTCATTGTTACCCGGCTCTGCCGATGATTATCTTCCATAGGCACAGAGCAGTGAAGGGGCCTGTCAGACAGTCAGACAAGTAATGATCTATACACCCGATGCCAGGGTTTCAACTCACAGCAAGACACAGACACGTTCAACATGCTGCTCATTCAGAGATTCATAGTTTCAGAATTGGAGATACCTTATTATCCATCCCGTTTTTTTATTCGACCAATACTTGTTAAGAGATGAGGTATAATTTTAACAATCTGGTCATTTCATTTGCACATCATGTTAAATATCCCAAACAATGGGGTCCAAATGTCTCAAGACTTGTCAAAATGCTTCTTGTGCAGTTTTAGTATCTAATAGATTATTTAAAATACATTTACATTTACACATTTAAAAGCAAAATTGTATATAGTTATTCTTTATTTTACATCATAACTATTTATTTATCAATCAAAATCCCATATACTACTAGTCAGAAGTTTATTTGATTCAAATAAATGCTGTTCATTGAACTTTCTTTTAATTAAAAAATTACAGTTTCCACAAAAATATTAAGCAGCAAATACTGTTTTCAACATTGGTAATAATAAGAACCATTATAAATAATTGAGCACCAATAATAACTGATCATAACTGAGCACCAAATCTGCATATTAGAATGATTTCTGAAGGATCATGTGACACTGAAGACTGGCTGAAGTAATGGCTGTTAAAAAAATCAGCTTTGCTATCATAGGAATAAATTACATAAAATATTAAAATAGAAAACAGTTCTTTTAAATTATAATAATATTTAAAGGCACAATATGTAAATATTCGCCTCTAGAGGTCGCTTATTCAAAACAAAGGCGTAGCTTGATAATGCCTTGATTTCGTGGAATCATGGAAGGTGTTGTCTTCACGTCTAAGAATCCGACAGGACTCAGGCAGAAATCATATTCATGGATGAGATAATATATTAAAGATTTATTAACATTACTGTAGTATGAAGCAGGGTGTTGGAGCGGAACGAGGCCGGTGGAGCGATTGCTAATGAGAGACTCGCGACACACGGCTCGAGAGCAGTGGAGCTTTTATTATGCCAAGTTTTTTTTAATTAAGCGTTTCCGCTTCTTCTGGTCATAAGTATGTGGTGTAATGCAGCGCTGTTTTATCATATTAGATACATTTGTGTGTTGAAAGTTGTTATAATGCAGTAAGCTAGATCGATATTAGGCATGGTAAAACATGGTACTCGTGGTAAATCAAAAAAACAAGATTAAACAATAAGACTTAATGTGTTGAGCTATATAACAGTTGCTCACCTGTCTAATAAAACACATAATATATTAAAGCGTCTTTGGTGTTTCCATGGTTTCTACAAAATAAAACCAGAAACCGAGGGTAACTGTATGATGTCATTGATAGGCGACGTGTCCTGGTTAAAATTGCTTATTTTTCTGGATTTATATTTTAATCCAAAAATCTTACATATTATGCCATTAACAATATTTTTAATCAGATCTTTTAAAAACATCTTAATATAGTGTATATACAATTCAGACCTTTTCACCCAACTTTGACACTTGGGAGACACAAATAGGCCTGGAGGAACAAGTATTATGACTGTACTTATAGCTTCTGAATTTTGTAGGACTTTGTAGAAAAGAAAGCCTCTTTTGCCTCTGCTATTATTGTACATGGGCAGGCAGTCTATAGTGCTGCCTGTAAAATCTTTGCGAGAGGGTCATTAAGGATATTTCATTATCTCCATATTGCCAAGGTCAGGTTGTCCATATATCCAGTTTACAACTGCTGTGGGAATATGCTGCAAGTGTAGTATAATAGACCAGAAAATGTCCACACCGGGAGTGATGGGAAATCAATATCGGGGCCCAGCTCATCAATATAAACCCCATTTTCACAAGCAGGAAGAAGGCACTCAAGAAAAAAAGCAAGGAAAAATAAATTAAATCAAAGAGAAGAAAATATAATAAAATAACAGGCCAGTGTTCATAATGTGCTTTTTCGTTGTTGTGGTGTGTTCTGGGAGCGAGTCATCAGATGAGGGGAGTCGGGAAACCAGGTTTGGGTTGATTTTGCTGTAATCCACCCGCGCTGGATGGAGTCGGTCGTAAATGTTAAGCTGCACATGTGTAAGTGCGTTACAGTAAACGAGAACATGGGTCGTGACAATGACTTTTGTTACCGACATCTCTGCCTCTGGACTGATTCATACAGCTGCTCTCTGCATATGTTGTTGTGACATCTGATGTATAATCGATTCATTTTGAAACAGAAAACATCTTGAGAATGCGAACACACTGTACGAAGCCACTAAAAATTAAAAACCATATCATAACACAAAGGTAGTTATTAATAATTTCAACTCATTCTTCAGTAATTGTGTTAGACTAACTTATTTACAAAAAAAGTGTATGGGGCAAGACCTTGCATCAAGAAAAAACTTAAAAATACACACTGTTTAAATATGCGCCTACAGGAATTAAATCAAAACCCTAAATTAAGAGTTTGTGTTATGTTTTGGATGGTATTATGTTTCAGTTCTGTGCCTCAGTTTTCACTTGTTTCTTTGTTTCAGTTAGTCTCCTAGGTTACAAATGGTTTGATTATGTGGTCACAGGTGTTTCATGTTTCTTTGATTGGTTTGTTCTGTCTATTTAAGCCTTGTGTTTCTTTCAGTTCATGGTCAGTTCTACTTTGTGTTTTAAGTTGGTTGTTCTGTTTCTGAGCTTCTTTTGTTACTAAAATAAAGACTGCTGCATTTAGATCCTTTTCTCCTCATTATTGCAACCAATCTGTGACAATCTGCCTGTAGGAGTCCTACTGCTAAAAGAATGTTTTTCTATGAAAGAACTCCATAGAAAGTTTAAATTGAATTAACTTCTCCGTACTATGGACGTCAGTGTGGCCCTTCCACTGTTTTCTTACCAGAATTTGTCATTTTTGGGTAAACTATCCCTTGTATCAAACTGCCAAAGTCACGTGATTTCAGTAAACGATACTTCGTTACGTCATAAGTGTTAAGAAATTTCAATGGTTCATTGGCCACTGAGGGGCGTGACATTGGTAGTTTGATACGTGCTCTGAACCACTGATTCTGAAAAAAAAATGTTTCTGTAAAACTTCGAAGCTTCATGACGCAGTGTTTTGGAATTGCCCATCACTAGATATTGTTGAATAAAGTCGTTATTTTGTTTTTTTGGCACAGTATTCTCGTATCTTCATAACATTAAGGTTGAACCACTGTAGTCACATGAACTGTTTTAAATACATCTTCAGAAGCTTTCTGGGCATCTGAAAGTGTAAATTATCTTGCTGTCAATGCAGGCCTCACTGAGCCAACGGATTTCATCAAAAATATCTTAATTTGTGTTCCTAAGATGAACGAAGGTCTTATGGGTGTGGAACGACATGAGGGTGAGTAAGTAACGACATAATTTTCATTTTTGGGTGAACTAACCCTTTAAGTGCTTTAACAAAAATACAACCTATGAATTTCATTATTAAATGTCATTCCACATAGACTTACATTATAAGTGTGTTACTGTAGAGACAGTTTTGTTTGTTTTTATGAAGTCAAATTTATACTTTCATAGATATTTTTGAGAACCTAACCCAACCCTACCTTAAACCTAACCACTTCTCAACAATATAAAATGCATAACAGGCAGATAAAAGTACAGTCACAGTAACTTATTGCAAAAACTGACCAAAAAACAGTATAAAAGTATTACAAAGGACTTGCATTCCAAATCTTCTGACAGTATCTTAAGCCATACAGTATCTTAATGTGAAGAAGAGAGTGGAACTTAAGGTTTTAATCGCTGAAAATGATCCCGTTGATGCAGGACTACCTAATTAAAAAGATAAATTCAAATGATGCAGTCGGTCATGAGACACACAAGAGCCAATGCTATTTCACAATCAAAGCTGTGATTTGTGATTTGAGCATTACAGTGGATGGAGAATGTGATTTGAGTCCAGCAATCTTTTGGCCTCAGAAGACTTGGAATATTTGTACTTTTTGAATAAATTGTGACTGTAGTTGCATCTTCCTGTTATATCCTGTATTTTATATTGGCAAATGGTTATCTATGGGTAGGGGTCAGGTTAGGTGCTTAAAACTGTCTAAGTAGTGTTATGTAAATAAAATTATTGTGGCTGTTTAAGTTGAAAATTATTTACCAACATACAATATGTCATAATGACAAAATGATACCCCAAAATATAATTTCATGATAAAATTCCCATGCACTATGTGTCTGTGTATTGATGCCAAAGGCTTCTCATTTAAAACAAAGCAATGGAGTTCCTAGTTTGTCAACATAGTGACGCCTAGGGGTACAGTACCTTTAGCATCTTAATAGTAAAACTAAAGGCGCTTGACCATGCTTCAGTTTTTGACACCTTAGGAGTGAGAATAAGTTATGTCTGGCTATTTTAGTCAATAATATAATATGATTTGAAATGCAATATGATTTGAAAATCGCATGTATCTAATATTAGCCTACTAAAAACTTCACACAAACACCGGACTGCTGAAAGATCCTGTAAGCATAAACTTGAGAGTATTTTTCATCCAAATTTAAAGTGCAGTGTGGTTAAACTGTGCAAGAGAAGCTAAATGAGAAGAGCCTGAGGTTGTGTAGGCAGTCTTCACTAGCCCGCGGCACTGTTTGTTTATGCAGAACAAAATTAAAATGCTACGAAGACACTCTCGATAACGATGCCAAAAATCTGAGGATTTGATTGGGACGCCGGATTCCGATACATGTCATGGATCGCTTCATGATGATGAGGGTTAAAGGTCAACTGTATCCATTGACAGTCACAGGATGTGACTGCTTTGACCTCGAATGCACTGCGTGGCGTCAGGTCTGATAAGTCAGAGGGGCTTCGGCCACGCAGAGGGGACGCTTTCTTGTTCAATACAGCACGACTTCTCTTTTACAGGGAATAATGCTCAGCCCACCCTCTTTCCACACACATACACCCTCATATACACACTGACACAAGCACATTTTTCGCTCTCATCTCGTGCGGAATGCTTATTAACATCCTCTGCGGCATGTTAATGGCTTATTGACCAAATATGGTGTAATGAGGAGCCGGGAGTGGGCCTGTGGTGATCTATGGTGGAGGGAAAGTGGCCCGTGCCGCAAAGATGATGACCTAATTTTAATATCGCGGCACAAGCTGAGAAAATGACCCCCGCTCTGATGACAGCTATTGTGGGCGAAAGCCTCACAGTTACTGTACGTGCCACCGCCTGAAGCTGACCCACCCTTAAACCCCATAACAGCAACCCGACCCCATAAACGACTCGCTCGCGCCGTCTCCGCGCCATTAAAAAAGTGTGTGAGACAGCAGGCACAGACAGCAACTTGGCTTTGCCTTTTAAAAGTCACCTTCAAGCACAAAACCTTCACCGCCGACTTAATGCATGCGTTCAAAGGAATAAGGCAAAAGCGGATACGGGAAAAGGGTCTCTGTCCCCCTAGATAACCTTGAAGATGTATGGTGTTTTAACATTCCACACCAGCCCCTGGCTCAGGCATCTTTTAAGCGCATATTTGATCATGGCTCGTACATACTGAAACATTAATACGTTTCCTTTCTAAACAGGCGCTGCACTAGGCTTCTTTTTTTTTTTTTTTTTCCCTGCCTTCCGGAGAAAAGGGGCTATGCAGACTGTCAATGCATGTTACTGTAGGAAGGGATGAGACCTGGAGAGGTATTAGCATTTCAGAGAAAGGCAGTAGGGTGTGTGTGTGTGTGTTTTATAGAGGACCTATCTGTACCCATTTTTTTCAATCATGCATTATTTGAGTTGAATAAAGGAGTCTGGATTAACTATTCTGATTCAGGTGTGCTTGGTCACCTTGACATGGAAAAAATAGTGTTTTTATAGCCGTCCAATCCAAATTTACCAAGTCTTTGTGCATTATGCCACTTTTCCGCAACAGTAAACTATGACTGGCATATATGCATATGCATATATATACTGTTTACTGGTTCAAATAAAAGTATGTACCTTTCATGACACCCCAAATGTCTGTACATACATGTCATACACATTTGGGTCAATGACAAGAATGTCCAAGATGGTGAAAAAAAAGTTTTAAATATCTAATTTAAACACACATTGAATACATGTGATTGTACACATCTTAATCTTTATTTAAAAAATAAAGATAAATAAAAAATAAATATATTTTTTTTATTTTTATACAAATATTAATTATTAATTCGTAAATGTTTTTGAAGAGTTACACTGCTTGACATTTTTCAACCTAACCATTTGTGTCGATGACAAATAAGAGTGAGATAAAGAAAAAAAAATGTGCTAAGTTCTTTGTATTCATGTGGGGTTTATTTATATATGATTTTTTTAAAAAGAAGAAAACTTTGACTGTTAAAATGTTGTGGTGTAACATCAAGTGAAGTGAAAAGTAATCATACTATTTTCAAAAAATAAGTTTTTAATACATTTTTTCAATGTAAAAAGTTTTCATGTTTCCAAAAAAATTTCCAAATGACTTTTAATTCAGAAATAAAAACCTGACCCCATAAAATAGGTCTTTTCACGTCATTCTACAGTATGTATGAACTTTTTATGTATTTTTGAATAATTTAACAGATCCAAGCAAGCAACAAAAAAGCATCATGTCATTGACCTTTTCACCATTTCCTGTCTTGATAAACAAGTCTAACTGATAGTATTTTGAGTGATGCTTTACAGTTGTCCTTTTCTCTCTACGTCTGTTTGTATGCGCGTACACGTGTGTTCAGTGCGAGTGTGTGTTCTGCAGTCTCAGCATTAGGACAGGGGCCAGACTGTAGATTTATGTGGCCAGCCGGTGGAAATGACCTGTTTCTGTCATTGGGTGTGTGCCCCATCACGAGAGGCCCTAAACTATATTGGCACAGCTCTGACAGACATGTTTGTCACCCAGTCAATTTGGAAGATACCAAGGCAGCAGCATTATTCCTCTGACAAGCTTCTCTGCCTTGCTTTCTTTCTCTCCCTCTCGCTCTGTCCCTCCATCATATCTCCCTCTCTTCACTGTCAAAGGTAAGAATATGCAATGATAGTAGGGCTAGCTGTCAAGTGCTTCATTTAGAGATTGTCATGATAAGGTGAAATTGTCCAGAGAGGCCTTCATGATGTAACTGCTGAGATGAGACATCTTTATGTTTTCCACCAAGTCAGTTTCATGATTTATAAAGCAAATTTAAAGATTATTTACATCAGAAGCTCATAAAAGTTAAATATTCACCTCACAATATTAATTTAGATTAGTGACAACACAAAAGGTTCACATACAGTACAAGACAACACATTTTGCTGTTATTGGAACAGTGACATCTACTGGCACGTCTTCAAAACAAATATAGCACAAGACAAAATATGGAACAAAGGTCATTTTCATAGAGAGGTTTTTAACACACCCACACACAATTAATTCCACCCACAGTACAGCTACATTTGTGGGAATAAAACAAGAGCTGATGGAGTCGGTTTTAAAATAAACTCAAGTTATATAACAATTAGGACAGATGCCATTTTTTTTTTTAAATAATGAATAAAAACAAATCTCATATAATTTCTCTATCATAAAAGGAGGTGTTCCTGTGTAACTGTCTTATATTTAGAACATTAAGTTGGATAAACAACTCCGGACTCTTCTAAAACGATGCACAGCGTCTCATATTAACTTCCTGTTTCTCTTTGTCAAACGACTCCAGTCTGATTCCTTTTAATTACGGTCATCCGCTAGAAACTTGCAATTAATTTAATTACGTTTCACATTTAAATATTCATCATAATTAACAACTCAATAAAGACACATTAAGACATGTTAAAAGGCAACTATTTAATTAACGATGACGTCTATTTTTTACCGAATGATGTGCTATAATGAGTAAATATGGATGGAAGGACGCGATGTGGTTTAATCGGAGAGTTTATGATTTCTGCTTTTATGTAGTGCTGTAAATAGGTTTACACACGTTAGACTCGAAGGCTTTGATGCGTGATAATTCTCCGTAATCCACTGACAGACGTGTTAGTGCGCTCATATTAATTGTGAATAAACTGCATCGATATCAGCCACGTCAAATATGAGCAGATAAATGTATTTTATCAGTTAGTGATTCTTCAGAGGTCACGTGATTGAACCGAACAGATATCCTTCACAGTATCTTTGGCTTAATCCTCCTCTCCGTGTGGGCTGATCCACGCAGGCAACCCTTCTAGCCCTGGCGATGAATATTTTATGAAGATGCAAACATCTTGCTCTTCCCGCTGTGTAATCACATGCAACGCAATGCTACGAGGGACCATGTTAAAGGGGAAGCGTGCAAACATATCCGCGACGGGGAAGAGATCCATTTTGTCTGCCCACTTCCATTCATTAATGAATCAATGTCGGTCCCCGGAGAGCCCCTTTAAAAAAGGAACCATAATGCCTCTTTCCCTACGGATGGGCCGGTGTTATTTTGATCTTGAGAGAAACAAATGCTTTTTGAAAGTGCTGTGTGCATTAAAGGCTTGGAGGGAGGGCCGGGGAGTGGATACAGTAATCAGAGAGATATCACATTAGGAGGAAGCTGTTGACGGAGACACTATGGACATGCTTTATGATAAGAGAGGACAGGGTCAGATCAATGGCTCAAATAGAGAGCTCTCACAATTTAGTGTCTACGTTTTGATTTTATTATGTTTACTGCGTGTATAAGTAACGGCAGTGCATTAAGGTTTTTCATTTAATGTATGGCAGGAACCGCTTAAAGTGCTTGAAAAGCCAGACTGGAATGTGAAAAGATAAACAGGAAATGGAAAAAAGAAAAATTCAAAGACTAATTATAAACTAACACTCATCTCAGTGGGGACAAGACTGAGATGTGGTGGAAGGTTATTTCAGGACTTAATAATATATTAAATCTTTTTTCTGCATGTTTTGGTCCTTTGGTTATGGCTGATGTCAGTTTATAACCTTTACACCAGTGAGCGGTTTAATCTTATTTTGCTTATTTCCCATTACTGATTCATCTTTATGGTGGGGTCTAGAGACCCGAGGCTCTTTTAATATCTTAAAAATTACTAAACATTAAAGTATCTAGACTTTACTAATCTTATAAAAAGTGATTAGGCCTATAAAGAAACTTTCTACTTGATAACATGCTTCAAATGTTAGAGACCCTGGGCCCTGCAAGTTTTTAAAATCATCTATTTTAATTAGTTTTACTGTATTTTTCAAAAATGCGTTTATATTGACAGAATAAACATTACTATATCTGACCCTGGACCATAAAACCATTGTAGCAATAGCCAAAAATACATTGTATGGGTCAAAATTATCGCTAAAAGTAAAAATCATGTTCCATGAAGATATTTTTTAAATTTCCTACCTGTAAATATATCTAATTTATTTTTGTGAGTTGATATGCATGGCTAAGGACTTCATTTGAACAACTTTAAAGGTAATTTTCTCAATATTTAGATTTTTTTGCACCCTCAGATTCCAGTTTTTCAAATAGTTGTATCTTGACCAAATATTATCCTAACAAACCATACGTCAATGGAAAGCTTATTTATTCAGCTTTCAGATGATGTTTAAAGTTCAAATTTGATCCTTAGGTTTTGTGGTCCAGGGTCACCTATTTGATAGCAGTCACACTTTTGGAAAGTCTGAAATGCTTTTGTCATACAACAAAACACTCTTGCACTTCCAAATGGGTTTTGATTAGGTCAGAGGATCAGGAAGGAGTTTGATATGAAAATATGTGGTTATGTTAATACTACAATTTTTGCATATAATACACTAGGAGCCCAAACATAAAGACTGTAAGTTCAGTCTTGACAGAACATGAGGAACAGAATGTATCCCTCAATCTTACAGGAAAGGTAAGATTTTTTTATGAACTAAAAACATACTTGAGCAAACAAACAGTAAATCATGGAGATTACCCAAACATTTCACCGTGATTAAGCCTAACAAATTTAAAAGCTGCTCTCTGTGCATTTGTTGATAATTTTGCATGAACAGAACAAATGGAAATACTCAAATGTCACAATGGTGAAGAAAGGGAATAGAGGTTTAAATTGTGTGTGTGTGTGTGTGTGTGTGTGCGCTGTTTTGTTTGGAATTGGATTGCATGCATGTTTTCATGTGCGGGTGTCCTCCTGGCCTGTAAGTGTTGTGAGTGTGTGTGATGGGCTGAGATTTGATTAGCATGCCCATGGGTATGAACAGTGGTTGGAGAAAAGCGTCTCTGTGCTCACCATGCCTCAGTGCTCCTGTACACACCAAGTGTGACCAGCCCTTCATTTTAAACAGCCCCTAGCTGCCCCCCTCCCACCAGCTTGGGAGGACCACAATATACTACTCACCTCATCACTGGGCTTTTCATCCAACCACATGGGAATTTAGGATATTGCTTGTGAATTATTATTATATTCTTTATTACTACAGAGAGTACTATAGTGATTATTCATGATAGGAAATTAATGTTAATCTTAAATGTTCCTTAAATCTGTTTGATGTAGACCAGCTGCCACAATGTCTGAATTATATTATATTATATTTGATAACTTTTTTTTTTCCAATGAAATGCAAAAGGAGAAAATGTGAATAATTTACAAGTTGCTCTTTTTAATGCAAATTTTAATACGACTGGGGATTTGTTTTTTAGTAATTGTTAGATTTGTAATTGTTAGATTTTCCAAGGATCAGCATTCTCCCTTAAAATTGACCAAATAGACCAAACCGTAAGTCATAGAGACTTGAAACTTCGAGGGCTGGTAGTACTCTCACCATTTACAATGTCACCAAGGCTTGCCCCGATTGGCCTGACGGGGGCGCTACAGTGGTCAAAAGTACGAAATGGCTCATAACTCCTGAACCCATAGGCCTAGGCTCAAGTGTCTAATATTGTTGGAATCAATCAAGGCAGACAAAATGCAGATTTGCACGTCGCCCCGCCTCTTGGATTTTTTGAAAAACCTACTTTTGTGAACTAGTCCTAGATTTTCGGAACCAAACCAGAGCAGCAAGATTCTCTGGAGTCTGACTGTCAATAGTCATCAAAAAAAAAGTTGAAATTTCGATTCACGTTTGAGGTGGGTGGAGCCACTTTTACTAAAATGGCTATAACTCATGAACGGAATGAGATATTTTCACATAAACTAAGCAAACCTATGTAAGAACTCGTTCTGTGGTCGTGAGGATGCGGCGACTGGCCACTTGGTGGCCCTATAACAGGAAAAAAAAACATGAAAATGACTATAACTACTTCACAGTTAGTCCAATCTACTTGAAAATTGGCGTGCAGTGTCTTCGTCCGAGGGTCCACGTTTGAACAGCTATCAGACAGGGTTAACGGAGGCCAACCAGAACAAAACTCGCTGGGCCTGTTTGACTTTGTTTTTGGCCTATTGAGAAATTCGAACGAAATCACCACATTGTAGAACTCCTCATTCAGCTTGAACCCCGATAATTGCTGCTCGCAGCTATATTTATTACTATTACTTGGCACTATTTAAATGTATTTAAATGAACAATGATGAAATTAACATTATTGTGCAGAAAATAATGACTTTCTTTTTATTTTAATGCAAAGTTAGCTGTATGACTTTAAAAGATAGCCTACATATTCTTCTGTATTCCACAGATTTGAAACAACATGTGGAGTAAATAATGACAGAATTTTCATTTTTGGTTGAAAAATAATCATGTATTAAAATGCATTAAACATATAAAAATAAAATGAACATATATTTATATTTTTCATGCCAAGTGTCTCAGAGAGTAACATTTCTTCATAATGCTCATTGGAATCATTTAATGTTAGCACTCTGCTCAATACACACATTCATTTCTTCCACTCAAATCACACTGGCAGGTCTCAGCATTGAAAAAGCACAGTTATTTTCGGACATTTCATCCTTTACACACATGCCTGGCCTCGGGGCCTTCCAACTTAAGTGTTTTTGCTGGCCGTAAACGAGCAAGGTTATTTTCACTTCCTAATGGTCACCCACGACAACCGGCTCATAATGAGCACTTGCCACCGAGGACTGTTATTTTCTTAAGGACCAAATTAAAAAAGAAATCCCAAGCAGCCGCATCATTACAGGAAGCCTAGAGGAACTATTTCCAGGTCATTAGTTGGCTCGCCTGGCCTTCCTGCTTTTACCGGCTGGGGAGAAAGGATGTGATGAATTGTGCATCCGTTCAATTTGCGAAGCCACTGTTGTTAATGAGGACTTTCTTCTTCCTTTCACTTTTTCCCTTGCTCACCCAGCCACTGCACTCACCATTGTCTTGAGGTGATATCCTCAAAACACACTCTGGATGTGATTAATCCTAATTGTCTCATTCTCAAAAACTGGAATTCTGGTAATAATCTAAACTTGTTTAAATGTGTCAATGTGCCAGTTATTAGCTGCTTAGCATAATTCTAATAACTCAGATGCATATAGACGCTGAAATCATTCCACCACCCCTCAAAAGCCGTGAAATGCAGCATTGCCGCTGAAGAGGTTACATGACAAGTTGATTGAATTAACTTCTAATGGGCCCATTTTGTTTTCCCCAAGTGGTGGGAACGCTGCAGATTGTATCTGTGAGGCTCGAGGCTACAGTGAGATAATCAGGTGTGCCGAATTCCACATGACTTCCTGGAGTTCCCAGCGGTCATGTGGATATTTGATGAGGGCTGACATGTGAAGTATGACATCATGCCAGTGGGTGGCCTATCGGAGGGCTACACCAGTGAGGTCATTGGTCTCCTAATGACCTCCTCAGGGTTCGACTGCAGCTTCCCCTTGCACTCCTCTCAGGCCTCAATTCTCCAGACATTCTCTCCTTTTCTTTCTTATTTACTCCAACACCTTTTTTTCTAGCCGTTCTCTTGTCGAGAGAGAGAGAATTCCCCCCAAAGTCCCTCTTCCCCCCGTCTCCGGTTGGTTTCAGCTTTAACGCTCTGCTAAGCCTGCTTGCTTGTTGGCCTTAATCAAGAATTGGGGGCAGAAGGACAGGGCCAGTGAGCTCCTAAACGCCCAGCAGGGTCTTTATTCTCAGACAGCGTGCGTCTTGCCTCACCCTGCCCACCGGAGCAGAGGCAAAGAAAAATAAACCCACTCACACATCAACACTCACTGTGTGGCCAGCACCTCAATGCAGGCGAGAATGCGTAAAGCCTAGTTTAAATCTATAAGTGTCTGTCTGTCTGCCAATCTGTAGTATTCAGCATCTAGGTTACACATTTTTGAATAAATGTTTATAGGCCACTGCCAAAATGGCTGTCAAACATCTCTATTCCCAGGCACTAATCACCAGTTCCTACATATATGACAATGTAAATGGTTTTGTAGATTTTGGACTGAACAGGTTTGTTGAGATAAATAAATAAAATAATAATAGGCTAATTCAACTATTTTTTAGTCTTATCAGAGGAAAAAATGTCTGTCTATCAGAACAACACACTGGTCAAGCTCAGCCTACTGTAACCTACTAATCGTGACCAAATATTTCACATGTGGTTACTGGTTGCCTTAAAATTTTGAGTTCATTGAAATTAAAAATTTGAGTTAATACAATGAAGGTGACTGGTTTAATCAACAGAAACTCAAAATATTATGTTATCTGAACCACATTAATTATTCAAGTTGATTTGACAAAATAAAGTTATAATATATATATATATATTTTTATATATATATATATATGTTATAATTATAATTTTTTTTTTTTTTTTACAGTGTAGTTACTGATCATTGTTTTTTTTTTTTTTTAATGGGGTACATCTATGCATGGACAACCGTGTGACATGAAAGTTGATTAACATTTTATATAATATATTCAGTATGGTTTCATTGGGACATGAATTCCACCAAACTGTAGAAATGACCCAAACACACCATACACATGCTAATTGACCTTAGCGACGTAGCATGGTACCTCCATGTCCTAACATTACCTGTGATTCTCCTCACACAAGGCTATTTCCATTAGCATGCCTAGCATGCGCCTTGTGCCCTTCTACACACATAGCCAGAGAGCAAGTTTACAAAGCTACGAGCTTATAGAACTGCCATGGGCGGTTTGAGTCCCTCTCAGCCACACATCTCCAGGCCTGCAGCCAATGCCTGGTTGGGCCGGAGCGAATAGCCATGTTAATGCTTTCTCCCCTGCATGTTCTTCTTTAATATTTAACACAGGTTATTAGACAGAGCGAGCTTGCGACCCCCTGAGCACCTCCACGTTGCGCATGAATAACTAATGCACGACTGATTATGTTAATCAGCAATCGCGGGGGCCGAGCACTGATGACCAGGAGTGTTGCCGTGGTACAGGATGAGAGTCTAATAATCCCAGCATCTCCAAACAGAGCCCCAAACCCATTATTACACAAACAGACACGCTCAAACACACACGACACAAGCCAAGCAAGGTCTGACCCAAACTACCCACCCACATCCACACAGCTCCAAAAGCTAACACAAGCTTATTTAGTCCTAATGCTGTAGGCTTAAAGGACTGATTTTTTTTCATACTGTGTATGAGGGTATAAACATGCTGCCTTTATTCACCTCAGATTTGCATTAAATAGACATGTGCATATGTGCTCAGAAAGCACTTAAGATGTTCTGAAATTCTGTTTGGAGGCCCTGAAAATGCTAAGGCTTCTTAGTTTTTACTTAGTTTACAGGGCTTTTTAATTTATTTATTTTTTTATTTTCATGTTTATACTTAATTCACTTTTTCAAAACTCTTCACACAGTTCTCATTACCAACTTTCAGCTTGCACAGCAGTTAATTTTACATTCAAAATGCACTAAAACTATCAAAACATGTTAAACATGTCTCAGATCAAGTCATTCTACCATAACCTTAGCAAAGGTTGTCATCTAACAAACTTTTTGTCACTCATAAAACAATGACCTAAAAAAACACTAACAACAGGTATCATTATACAGTACAATGTTTTGTTGTTGTTGTTGTTTTTTGTAAAATATCTTACAAAATACAAAAGAAGAATGACACTCTCAACTGTTTGTAATTCACTGCAGTTTACATTGTTACATTATCGATGTTTACATTACATTACAAAATTATTCCTACGTTTTCCCCTTTTGTCTAGATGGTAATGTAATTAAAAGACTAACCCCTGTGTAGGTGTTCAGCTGTATCTAATTGTTTTGATAGTATTTAATTTATTTTAGATTCAGAATATTTTTAAATATGGTATTACTGTAGAAATGTAGCAAATTGCTGCCTTATTCAGTTTTGTATTATGTATTTGTATTATTGAAAAGTGTATGTAATCATGTGCAATTGGCCTGTAGGTCATTGAATGCATTTTGTGCCAAAGCAATGATAGATGATCCACAGTTTAGCCCACATAGATTGATGTTGTGAAGAGTTTTGAAAAAGTGACCCAAGTATTAAGAAATTTGTCCTACCGATTGTATAATTTCTTTCTTTTTTTTAAAATGTTGAGCTTTCTATTCATCAAAGAATCCCGCAAATGTATCACAGTTTCCACAAACACATTAAGCAACACAACCGATTTCATCATTGATAATAATAATAAATATATCTTGAGCACCAAATCAGCATATTAGAATGATCTCTGAAGGATCATGTGACACTGCAGACTGGAGTAATGATGCTGAAAATTCAGCTTTGCCATCACAGGAATAAATTACATTTTAAAATATATTGATGAGTTTAAGGGACATTTTTCAAAAAAAAAAAAAAAAAAAAAATATATATATATATATATATATATAATCTTACTGACCCCAATCTTTTGAAAGGTAGTGTATGTTTTACATATAATCCCAGTTACAAAATTAACATTAGCAAGACAAAGGAGTAAGCAATTTTATATATATAAAAAATAATAATAATGACATTCATAAAAATAATAATTGACAGAATTCTCCTAAGATCTATCTTAACTCTTGGACAATGTTAGTGGACAAATTAGTTTTAAGAGAGTTTATAAGTTGACTATGCCTGCATCAATAACATATAAGCAATATCACATGACTAAGAGTGCTGTTTAACTGAACATGAACACAGCTGCCATTCGGCCATAGAATCATACCTGTGCTTTCATTCAGTACAAAAACACAATTTCGATTTCGTATTTTTGGTATTCACCAAAGTATTTTATAGAAAAATAGATAGAAAGCCAATTAAACATGCTACCAGTCGGTAATGCACTTTGTGACCATTTCTTCAGTCTTACACTCTTTTACTGCCCATTTCAGACAGTCCACTGGCCTGCAGATATGACTTGATGGATCCACATTAGTCTTATGTCACCTTCCATGTAATTTCCTGTTCCTGATGTTCTCCACACCGCTTTGCATGCATCGCACTAGATCTTCTTCTACTGCATTCATGTCATGTGTGAGGGGCCCTGTCAACCCAGAAGCTCCATCACAGTTGAAGGTGCGCTCATTTTGAGTCGACTTTTCTACAATAACCCCATCCACCGGCAGCGTCGGACAAGCTCTGATTTTAAAAGCTTATTGCTGCATGGCAGAGCAAGTAAATGTCTTTTCTTTTTTTCCGCCTGTGTGTTTTTGACCCCCCCAGAGATAAAAGCATGCTCTTGGAAAGCCATCTCGGAGCTGCGAATAGTCTGAGCGCGGCCGTGCTCCATTCCCATCCTGAGTTGCTTGGCCTCTACACCATAAAGAATTCCAACGAGACAATTTTGCGGAGCGCTCGGTGAGCTGACAGCGGGTGTTATTAAAGCACAGGGTGCTGACCGCTCTCAAAGTTATTAGAGTCTGTGTGTGTGTGTGCGTGTCAGGCTGAGATTGTGTTTGTGATAGCTCCGCTGGCCACAATGTCCTTCACACGTACACACTCACAGGTATATTACAGAGGATGTGGTCAGCGGGGACATAGGGCATGAGGGACACGTACATATATACAGACTCACGTGTGCACCTGAAGGGTCACCATGGTGACAGGTGGAGGTGTCACCATCTTCATCACTCCCATTAGCACAGCAACAGCCGAAGAGGTGCCTCTTCATTTCTTCTAGGTCTTTTCTCTCAGCAAATTGGAGATCAACAGTAGATTCCCAGCTAACAAATTTATGGTCTAAATACATTGTGAGAACAGTGATTTGCAATGTTTCGAAAACATTCAAATGTCCAGTTTTCTTGTTGTGATTGTAACGTTATTTAAAAGCTTACAATAATGTTAGTACAACATTCTCCTAACCTTATATTTGGTCACTGTGATTTTGCCAAGTAAGATGTGTTCCTGGATCAACAAATTATGTTGGCAAATAACATCTTACTTGGCAAAAAACGACTTTCCTTTCCAAAACTGTACTTCTAACCCTATCCCTACCCCTAAACCTAACCCCACCTATAACTTATTCCTAAAGTAAAAGCATCTAACCCTGGTTTGAAGCCTAAACTTGACATAAACTGTAAACTTGTCCCTCAAATCTGATTGGTTGATTGGGTTGTTGTTCCAGGAACATGTTGTACGTAAAAAATCACGTTCACTCCTTATTTTTACTCATAATATAACATTCTTTGAATGTTTATAATATTCCAAGAATGCTAACATTCAGCAAATATCAATAACATCATGAGGATATTCTGAAAAAGTTGTTCTCAAAGCATTTTCTCTCAACGTTATGAGAACGGTCAACAAGTAAAAAAAAAAAAAAAAAAACATCATGAAAACATTGTTCTAAGAACATTTATCTATGTATCACAAGAACGCATTTCAAATATTAAAGGGGTTAGTTCACCCAAAAATGAAATTCTGTCATTAATTACTCACCCTCATGTTGTCCCAAACCCGTAAGACCTTCGTTTGTCTTCGGAACACAAATTAAGATATTTTTGATGAAATCCGAGGGTATCTGATCCACACATAGGCAGCATCGACATTGCACCTTTTGAGGTCCAGAAAGGTATTAAAGAAATCGATAAAACAGTCCATGTGACTCTACATTCGAACAGCGGCTCAGTATTGGCCAGATCTGGTCACGTGAGCAGCACAACGTATGTTTGTGATGTTGACTCAGGAGCCGGCCAGTACCGAGCCCGCATTCAGACTTAAACACTGAAGCTCTGCAACAAAAAAAGCATAGCAGTATGACAGGGGACAGACGAATTTGTTGAATAAAAGCCGTTATTTTTGTTTTGTTTTTGCGCACAAAAAGTCTTATTTATTATAATAGTATTATTATGAAAGTATTAATTAAGGTTAATTAAGGTTGAACCACTGTTTTAGAGATGTCTTTAATACCTTTCTTGACCTCAAAAGGTGCAATGTCATTGCTGCCAATGTGTGGATCAGATATGTGTGGATTCAGTATGTCAACTGTAGGAAAATTAGCATTTCATAGAGTTTGTTTACTTTAGAACTTTCAGTAAATGTATAGTTCATCCAAAAAATAAAAATTATTTCATCTATCACTCACCTTTATGCCATTCTAAACCTGTACAACTTTTAGTTTTTTTTTTTTCTGTGAAACACAAAAGATAATTTACATGAGTCTCTAGTTGGGGGAATTGAATACAATGATGGTACATTTATGATTTATGTCAACCTATGTTAAAAAAACAAACACCTAAGAGTGCCAGCATATAAGTTCATGCAGCTCGCTGAAGTGCTTTGATTGGTTTTGAGTGAAAAACAACCTTACATTTAAGCTATTTTACAGTAATATTGTGGCAGAAGCCATCCTATGCGCCATCCAGTGCTTCAAACTCCAGTCCAGTAGGTGGCATAAATGTTCACTTACAATATTTTTCTTTTAGAAAATTTTTGGCTGGATTAAAAAAAAAAAAAAAAAAATTACTCAAAATTAAAAAATCAAATAACATTTAAATAAAAGATTATTAAATGATTTAACCATTCAAGTTATTATATTATATGTAGTTGTCTGCCTATTACATACCAAGATGGCTGCCGAGTGAACCGACGTCTTAAAATCTCAGTTAAACATAGATGGCATGATATGTCTGCAAGTTGCTGTGATTCCTTCCCCAGCTAACCAACAGACAGGCTTCTCTTATTTGGTAAAGAGGAGTCAAGCAAATGAGTGATGACTCTCTTTTAAAACCGTGTGTATTTGTGCACGTGTGTGTGCGCGTTTGTTCTCAAATGAGGGGAATAGTGAGGCTTCAGGCCCATCAATCTGGCCGTTCCGCTCTCTCTCTCTCAATCTGTTTCAGGTATGGCCTGACGTGACAGCGTGTGGGACCTTGGCTGTCCATTCATCACAAGCAAAAGAAATAACAGGACACCTCTGGTCTGTCATACTAGATTAGTCTGTGGCCTGTAACCACTGGCCTTAATAGAGTCCCCATTCGCTCAGCTCAAATGTCCACTGGACCACCTCTACAACCTCTGGGGAAAGACAGAGTCAGTCCAAGAGTGTATTCATCCAAAATAAGCATTCAGAAACATCATTAACATACGTTATTGTTTAATCCACGCTTACAGGCTTCCGTTCTGTTGGAAAGCTTCAGTCAGGTAATGCTCTGAGGTGAATTGTGGGCTGTCAGTGTTCCCATGTACCGTCTGATGGCCCATCAGCGGCTGCGAGACCTCTCCACTCAGCCCTGTCAGACGCTAGTATATCCCTCACTCCTCTTCTCTGTCCCAGGGGCTGGATCCAGCCCTCAAAATCAATGCTGGGCAATCTATAATATTCCTTAATTGGTGATTAGCAGGTACTTTGTGGATCACAGGTCCTGGCTGGAAAATTAGCCTCTGCCTTTAATAAACGTTGGACCACATGGCACTGTGGAAGTGTAATAGCTGCTGGAGAGATTAGCCGCTAGCTTAGCGCTCTCTGTCGCTCTCTCCCATTCTCTCTTAAGTATCTGTCTGTTTCTTTTTCTGTTTCTCTCATATTGACCTTTAGATGTGTTCGGGCTAATTTTTTAAGTGATGTTTATTTAAAATGCTTTAATAACAGATCCTCAAATTATTTTGGTGGGGAGCATTTAACATTTTATTGAAGGAGACAGCAGAGTGCTGGCAAAAGGGGATGATGGAAACATGAACACCATCACTCGACTTTACCACAAGGTCAAAGTTCTAACCTTGAATTTTGTGTTTGTTGTGTACACAAACAAGGTTCTTTTTTTTTTTTTTTTTTTTGTATATGTATCTGAATTATTAATATAATGGTCGCACTTAGTAATTAGCATAATACCTGTCCAGTGTATCTACATATAAGGGTGTTCTGCAAAATTATTATTATTATAATTAATTTAGTTTCTAATTTCTAATAGTTATTAATATATTATTACTTTTACTATTATTATCACATCATTATCATTATTATCATCATTATTTTTTAATACATTAATAATTTGACTAAATTTTAAAAACTAAATTACCTTACAATAAGTCCTCGTAGCATACAGCTATGTATATTTATTTATGTATATTTATCTATACATTTTTCAAAGGCCAAAAGGAATGTTTTTGAATAAATTTTTTAAATAGGTTTTAAATTTTATCCTAAATTTAGAAAAAATTTAATTGTAAACTTTTTGCGGAAAAAGGTTTGCAAATACTGTATTTATGTGTCTGCACAGTACAGCCAATGAGACTCATTGTTAGTGTAATTATGTGATTAAATTATGTGAATAAACATTTTATTGTTCAAACAAAAGAAGTTAGTAAGACAGTATGTAAGACAGTATATATCCAATCACCTTCTTTAATGCTGGATCAATAAAAATTTAGCTTTCTGTCCTAGACTTCAGTAAACTAGTCACAAAACAGTCATTTAAGCTTTCTCCTCTTCTCTTTCTTCTACCCAAAGCATTCTCACACAATGCCAGCTGCGTATCTCTGCACATCCTCTGTTTTCACCGTTAATGAAATTCAGTTGGACAACAAAACCAGAAACAATAGAGCAGAGACCATCAACAAAAGCCAGCATTTGCATCTGCTTATCACCAACACCACTGCCATTGTCTCCAGACGGCACACGCTGGCAACGCTGGCGCTTCTTCCTTTCCAAAACTGCTCGACAATAGTCGATGAACAAAACAACACGAGGCTGAAAATACTGGCGATTTGAGCTGCTTGTTTACCTGTGGGTCCTGAGGGGAGGAGGAGGAAGAGGAAAAGAGAGGAGGAGGAGGAGGAGGAGGAGGAGGAGGCCCACAGCGCGGGTGCCTGTGGCAGGCAGCGAGCGGGAGCGTGGCGTTGGGAGCCTGACCCTGGCGCGGCGCTCATTGTGTAGTGCGGCAGTGTAATGAGGCCCTGTGTGGATATTGATATGACAGAACAAAAGGCCAAGGTGCAGTAAGGACAGCAATCCACACGTTTCACACCATTTGTTTTTCACACCGTATCCATCACATTAATGGGTCACCTTTCTGTGACAGCTCATGATTACCTGCTTACCCATGGAGAGAAAGAGGGAGAGAGAGAAAAAGACAGAGACAGAGAGAGAGAGAGAGAGAGAGAAGAGGTATTGGGTGAGAGAGAAAAATGGGGGGTTGAGGGAGAAAAGAGATGGGAGACACCGAGACACTTGGGGAAGGATGAAAGAGGGAATAGATTCGGAGAGGGCTTTTTTATAAGGGGTAAAGGGTGAGCATAGGTTGGAGTGGGCTGAAGAGAGGGGGTGGGGAGGGGTCCTGTACCATTTTTTAATTCTTTCATGAAGATTGGCTCGGGCCCTGTCACCTTTTCCTGCAGGGTGAATTTATGACAGGTCAGTGTGCCACCCAGCCTACTGATGGATGGAGAACATCATAGTTTATTTGGGGCAGAAGTGGAAAACGCTAGAGCCATTTCCCCATCGCTCCCCATGCAGCCTTTAAAAAAAGATCATCATGGCGCCCAACGTGAGGCTGAGGGTCAGCGTGAGGGGGTCATAATCACTCATACAACAGAGCAAGGGTGAGACGAATTCCTGCACCTCCATTCCTTAATCCTACCACACAAAAGGAACAGTCTGTCGGGAGCTCCACGGCTACAGCTCAGGGTTTTGGAAATGTTTGGAAAACTTGTATGCGTGATTCTCTTCAGAACTTTTTTTTGTTATGCTGGCAATCACTAGCAGTCTAAATGAATTTTTATAAATTTGTATATGTATTGACTGTGGAAGGCGTAGTACAGTAAAATGTTTCTTCAATCATTGCGTTCGGTCCGAACTAAATGATAGCATCTGTTCCCTATCATTCAACGTGTGTTTGCATACCACTGTGCAGCCTGTTCATGCAGGCATCATATGTCATCAGCACATTTCTTGTACGCTGTGCAGAGTCAGCATGAGAATGACAACAACCTAACTTTCCTTCTGAACCAACAACAAGTGGCACTGGAAAATTACAGAACAAAAGAAAGAGTCTTAGAAAGGGCTACAATGGAAAAAAAGAGAGGCTGGATCATAAAAGAGCTAAAACCCCGAATTAATATCAGTGTTGCTTTTCCATGCTGGAGACAAAGGGTCTGAAAGATGATGCCATGGTTGCAGTATTTCTTTTGGACAGGTAGGTACATGATATGATTAGATTTTGATGTATTTTGATTGTAACACATGTAGCAAGCAGTTTGTGTACCTTTATTAAGTAGCTTAACGACAGCAGCGTCTAATTGCGAACTATTTTTATGTTTTTGAAGTTACGAGCAAACATCCACATCTTTGGTGCATCTATTCGTAAGGCCACCACCACCAGATGTTTCGACCATTTATTTCTGAGTCTACAAACAATGAGTAAAACTTCTTGTATTCTCAGTGTTGTGAATTCTTTACATTATAAGTTTTTTTTTTTTTTCATTATTATCTGCTGCTGTGTTCTATATCTGTTAAGGGTTTGACTTATGTAAAATAATTAATACATGGAAAGTACGTACTACGTAATTTCTAGTGGATGCGGTTTTGGCGTTAGTGACGCATTCTCCGTTACGCATTCGAAGCTGTCAGAATATGACGCATTTTCCACCCGTGCAGCATCTCTGAGTGCAGAACAAAAGTTATTGACGAAGTAAGTTTATTTCCTGACTTTGTTTGTAATACTTGATGTTTATACTGCTGAGACTATCTCTAACACTAAGCCTGTAAGTCGCGGGTGTTTTTGCGATCTTTATGATTATTAGTTGGTCATGTGAAACGCATGTGAAAGTGCCGCTAGCATCGCGGCTTATCTCGGTAATATTGACTATACCTCGTTAACTATGTTTATGATTCTGTATTATATATATATATATATATATATATATATATATATATATAGTTATATATAGTTATACTTTAATATCATAATGAGGCTGTATAATGTACCTTAAGTTGTTTATATGCTCTTATTATATTCTGTTTACTTTCTTGTTCTTATTTTGCTAATTGCACTTTAAGAGGGTTGTTTTTATTGTTTAATTTGTAGTTTGATGTTTTATACAACATTAATAGATATCTATGTTTGATATTTAGTTTTTTATTACTGTTTATTTATTTATTGCAGAAACTACCTCCAATGCATAATCACAGTATGTGTATATGGTGACACCCTGCACACAAATAAAAGGTGGAAAATCCTTAGTCCTCCAAGGTTCATAATGGTTGTGAATAATAATATTTTTACGTTTTGAAGTAAAAAATAATGCATCCATCCATCCAAAAAAAAAAAAAAAAAAAAGTAATCCATACGAATTTTAAGAGGGTAAATAAAGGCCTTCTGAAGCGAAGCGATTCGTTTTTGTAAGAAAAATATCCATATTTAAAACTTTATACATTCAAATAACTAGCTTCTAACGGACGGCCGTACGTAGAATGCACAACTCGACTTGCGCCTAATGAGTAATACTCTGACACGATGCATGTAGAGTATAGGGAGGGTGGGACGTATGCTCTTAATGCTAGCAGGCTAAAGTTAGCATTTTACAAAACTCAAAAAATGTTGTCGTGTTATCATGCATTCAGTTGCTTGATGTTTGTGAACGCAATCATTTGAAAAAGTTCTGGGAGGTCATTTTACCAAATCATTTTGATGTCAGACTTTGGCTCAGGCATTTTTGCTGTTGTTGTTGATAAAGGGATTTATTTAATTAATGTGTTTCCATTGTATTGTATGCACTATTCCTTCTTATCGGATAAAATATGTATCTGCCTCAATTGAGCACATACGTTTTCTTGCACATTTTTAGAATTTATCCGCATCTTGGTGTTTCCATCTGGTGGGTTTTTTTTTTTATGATATCCCAAAATGCGCATAAAAATAGGTGGATGGAAACATAGCTGTTTAGAGATATTATGTTGAAATTGTGAACAGTAATTTGATATTTGCAATTGTCAGAAAAAGTCACAATTACAAAAAAATAAATTAATAATTGTAAAATTGACAAGAAAAGGTAAATTTGTGAGTTATAAAGTCTCATTGAGAGAAATTGTCACAATTATGAGACAAAGCCGTACTTGTGAGACATAAACTTGTAATTATGTGTCAAAAAGTTACAATAAAGAGAAATAATGTTTAATGTTAAATGGACACATGCACCTTCAGTGCCTCCTTAAACATGATCTGACTGGCTATTTTATATTTTAAATATGACAATTGTTCAAACCAATTTATAAAATGCCTGAAGGTCTTTCAATGAAACACTATAAGCATTTAGCTAGCTACAACAGTGTATTGGAATTTTGTCTGTATTTCCATTAAATACATAAAAATAAATCAATAAATCAATCCATTTCAAAAAATTTCACCTTGCACAAGAGTATCTGACAAAATATGGGACTTACAAAAGCTGTTTTTGCAAGAGTTCAAGTGAGAAACTCAAAGATTGCTTGAAGACTCTTGAAAGTAATTGCACCCTTTTCTTCCAAGCCCTTTTATGCCGATTAGAACGGATGTAAAAAGGGGAAAGCAGAGGGGGAAAAATTTATTCATCTCAATTGTGGGATGCAATGCTGGAATGGCTCACTCTCACTAGTTTGTCCAGTGTTTCCTCATCGGCGGGCAACAATAATTGGCCATGCATGGCTCATTGAGCGATGCACATGGTCTCATGCGCTGCATTCCCGTTTGCTTTGATGCCTTTTATTGTTGCTTGCTGAGCTGAGGCAATACGGCCCGCCGCTGATGCCTCTCCGCGAACAATACTCTTGCTCTAATCGTAAAACAAGCATCAATTTCCCAGACACACGTTCTGATGAGAACTGCTAGGAGAGGTTATCATTCCACGGCCCAATAATATCATCTCATTCAAAACAAACAGCGGTTATGAAGTGTGCCAGGAGATAGTCTGATATATGTTGTGTTAAGGTTGCCTTGTGTTTGTTTACTACTTATTTTTTGCCCAAATTCGCTTATGCAATCAGTATCGCTGTTTCTTGTCCTCCCCCCCATACCACTACCTTTTAGGTGAGTTGCAATGTCTTATTGATCTTTCGCTGCTCCCAGAGACACATTTGTTCTCCATCTCCATATCTCGCATCACTTAGAATAAGCACTTTGGTCTGGAAAAGTGACAGCGCAGCGCAAAGTAGCAAGTAGACAGTATGAAAAGGTGCTATATGGTAAAGTAAGGAGTCTAGCTTGTGGCAAGTCCAATCTCAGCACTTCAGTCTGGTGCCAAGAGAGCATGAAAGAGTCATCAGCAGAGAAAAGCCACACCACATTGTCCCCAAATTAAAAGTCAAAATGTCATCTTTCTTCCTAATTGCCTGTGTAGATTATCGGACACTGCAGAAAACACCACTGCACATGCACTTTATTTGCTCATCTGTTGCCGTGGTCTTAGTCCACAAGGACTTCATCCTGAGTGTACATGCATCAATGACTCCTCTGTGATAAAAACACAGAGGAGAAAATGCCTTAAACAATTATGTCACTGATAAATCTGTACAGCAGGGCTCAGGGTCCCGACGGTCATGGAACACCTAAATATATGAGGGAATTTTAACATTGTAATTTCCAGGCCTGGAAAATTAAATCTGAAAAAGTCATATAAATTGCTATATGTTAGTGTATTCATGTTATAAAATGTGTCATAAGATAGAAATAGCTTTATTAGTACAATCTCTATAAAATAAAGTGTAAGACTTTAACCCCTCAAGCCCTGAAGGCATTTTAAAGTTGTTGTTTTTTTTGAGTGACATACACAAAAGTAAAGACTCATAACTCCAAAACTATAGCAAGGAGAGTCAAGATAGGTATCGTTTGGTAGAAAACTTTTTACATTTTTTAGATGAAAAAGATTACATTTGGACATTCTCATGCTGAGAAACTGCTGATAAAATAATCTATCTATCTATCTATCTATCTATATCTACTGTGTGTGTATATATATATATATATATATATATAAAACGGTTAGTTCCTGTCCTTGATTCAGATTGGTCAATAGCTGTTTTTTATTCACGATAAAACATGGCTATGACCGTTTCACCCAATGGTTCTGTGTATCACTACACAACACCCTTAGCAACCACTCTTAGCAACGTAAACTGTATGTTCTCAATTGATATTGTTCATTGAAGCTTACTGTATTATGTAGAAGAGGTAAGAGTATTGTGAGAAAGAGATCGAGTGAGCGAGTTTATTACCTGCATTCAGATTTAGCATTTTCCTTCAGGTCAAGTCCTATGTTTATAATAAAAAATCTGTTTAAATGTCCTATGTCTTATCTTGTCCTTTTAACATTTAAGGGGTTTTCCCGTGACTGACAGCGCTAGTCAAAGCATTTGTCAGTTACGTCTTGTTCCCTGTTTACAACAGTTCAGTCTTTTCAATGTAAAAGTCTTCGCTACTGACTGGCACACTCATAAAGACAGTCTTTGCCGCCATCTAATGGCGTAATAATGTAACTTCTGTTGCTGTTCTTGGTCAGGGACTATTTTTTCCAGCAGAAGGAAGGCTTTTAGTAAGCGTTTACTTAATGAAAGTTGCATTGTTACATATTTTTGGCTTTAATATCTGTATTGTGTGGTAGCTGTTTTATAAAACCAATAAGGTACTTGAGGCTAGTGCTGTATTGTGAATAAGTCACAGCTGAAGGGCTCCGCTTCGCATTCACCCCTTCAGCCGTGAGCACAGCCACTTGTACCTTATTGCTTACATATGTGTGTGTGTGTATATATATGTATATATATATATATATATATATATATATATATATATTTGACATGCAGTAACTCTTCTTTTTTGGTGAAGTTCTTCTACATGTGAGCTGCATCTGGATCACATTTTGTTGTGATAGCATAAAGTAATCAAAAGTTACAGCCTTTGGAACCAAGGTAGCCTTTTTGTTTAGCCGTTGATGCCTCCTAATGGGCATTTTTTAAATCGTTCCTTCATGAGGAATATCTCGTAATCGACGCAAGGGATCATGGTGATTTATAACTCATTTCAATCAGCAGCATCCAGTAAGTAATGATGTGCCATTTTCTACAATCTATGCAAGTTTTAATCGAAAATGGCACATGAAAGCTACATCTGATTTTAGTTAGCGGCTGTGCGCCTGTGGAGTTTTATGTGTCATAATTCTGTGAGGAATATCTCGTGATTGACTTACTGGATTACTCACGAAAATGTGACATAAATGCTGCATATTTTATTTACATATGGGTCGTGCGGGGCTTCACATACAAAAACTTGCTCAAAACAATTAGGCTATGCTTATTGTATCCATGAGAACTTTCAAATGACTGTGACACATGATTATCTGAGCTGTATGTTGTTTTTGACACATTGCAGTACATAGTACAAAAGAGTATTACAGAAATTATGAAAACATTTTTTTTTTTTTTTTTTTCAGCAAATAACTCAGCACTACTTAGGAGTTAATCAAACATCTACATTCATTGTAAAGTTCAGACTCTAAGATTTCAAATGACACCTATTTTTATTTTGTTGATCAAGGTTTTAAAAAAAAATGGTAATTTTTTTTTTTTTTTTTTTTTTGTAGCTAGGTGGCGCCCACAGGCGGTACACTGCACTCCGGTTTAGCAGGATGACTCGGCACTCATTAAGCTGAGTTTCTAAGCTTTAAAATGATACCTATTTTGTGTTATTCCTGTCAGTGATTGCTTAATAATTTGATTATGAATTTTTGGGGTTAATTAAAGCATTGTATGATATTACAGCATTTTTTTTTTTTTTTTGCAACATTTATTATTCAAAGTTAAAGTTAATTTAAAAATATATTATTGTTAATTGTTAATTCAAAATAGATTAATGCTATACTTGAATATAGTTGTACTTGAATATATACTTTTTATTTATTGTAATTTTCTAGTAATTTCATTAGAAATATTAAAAATTTATAGTATATGTAGAAATTAACATTAACCTAACCTAAAATCTGTGAAAATGCGGATTAAGAATTGTTCAGTGTTAATGTTAGGATTAACAATTCATTTTAAATTAGTACTTTATTGCAAAGTGTTACCAAATGATTTTTAGAAATCCTTATCCAATCACTAACAACTGGAGAGAAAAAAAATACAGAAAAGTCATGGAAATTCATTGGTCATGGTGTGAGAACGCTGAGGGCCTGAGAGACAAGTAGTCAGAAATGAACACTTAAACATGAGTTATATCTGTAAATCTATATTGTGCCGAGCAGGTGTAAATCAGCAAAGAGGGAGAAAACCGTCTGACAAGTTTTGCCATTAAAAGATAATTGTAATCAAGGTGCAAGATGAGCAGTGAAGAGGAGCTGGCAGAGAGATGGACAGCCACAGAAAGATGGATTGTTTTAATTTGCGCCAATTAAATTGAAGTTCATCGGATCATCTTCCTCAATCTTCATGAATACTTTATTTTCAGACTGCTATAAAGCTATTAAAAAGAGTGATTGGACTCCAAGTCTAAGTATACCATATTTTATGTTGGACCATCATTAAGGACTTTTTGCATGCATGCTCTTCACCCTTTTGTGTATAATGAGTTTTGTTGATGCAGAATGGCTGAAATGGGAGATGGAAAGGTATATAAAACTTATACAATGTGATCTACATGAGTTCAGGCCTGAATCCTCAGCTGGGCTGTTCGGTTTTTCTTTGCTGGACATGCTGAACGCATTGAAGCCTCCTCAGAATGTTTGATTTAGTAAATAGCTGCAAGCACTACTTTAGATGTACATTATAATGTTTTCCATGTTGGTGCCAAATGTGCAATTTACGCTTTTAACATTCTCATGGATGCCGACCAAACAATTTAGCAGAGCTCTGTTTCTGTAATTTGCATTCTGAAATCATTTTCTAGCCATGTGCACACAAGTCATGCATACCGCACAAAAGCACATGCTTTCAACACAAGATTTGAATATGTCAGTGCGAAATTACCCATGCATTACTGAAATATAGGCTTTGGGCTTTGTGAAGACAACTTTATCACTTGCTCGATTATAGTTCCTAGACAGGTTATTAATGATTCAAACTAAATGTTGGTTTGTTATGTAATGTGTTGTTTATGGCCTCACCATAAAAACATCTCAGCATGGTTTTGGATGAAACGGTCCTAAACTTGTCTGAAATTAAATATTCAAGGGAATAAACAAAATAGATTTTACTTTGATCCTGCAAAGCCCAACACTTGAGGCATGGCACGCATCAGATAACCACTACATTTTTTTTTTTATAGTTTATTTCTACTTCTAAATGTCAAACATTAACTACAGATGAGGAATACATTTGGTTATTTGCATGGATAATTTAATGTAGCAAAAAAGCAAGTTAAAGTGTATTCTTTCTGTGCATACTGCCTTAACCGAAATGTAATGCAATGGTCGTTCCGCAGATCTACAAAGGTCAATAGCCACGTTGAAGCTTATCGAGTGTGATCCACAAACAAAGCTTTAATACATTCAGCCTAATGTGCATTTTCTGGGAGGACGTGGGGACTGTAAACACTCACACACTCTGTAGACCGGAAACCAAGAATATTTAAGATGAGGCTATTAGGTATTTGCACATGTAAAATGATGTAGTAAGTCACAATTTCATAAGCAGGATATGCGTGAACTGGTAAAGCAGCAATGAGGAGAAACAAGAGCTAGGGGCCATATTCATTCTTGGGACAAACTAACCCCAAGGCCAGAGAGATTAGTATTTTGCTGCTATTTGGCAACCTTGACTGCATAACCTTGCTAAGGCCAGATTAACATTTGGGGCCTGGAAGTAAAGAGTCAAGACGCCTTAAAGCATGTAACATTCCAGCCTGCTGCCTCCCATCAGGCCAAAACAAATACTAATGAAGGCCCTCAATGAGCAGCCTGATCACTGGAGGAGAAAAATATATTTCAAAGCATGTTGGGTGTCATAAAAATACAGAACACATCAAACAGCAGATGAGTTCATATGGTGGCATGTTGCAATGGTGAGGACTGTTATTAATGAAAACTAAAATGATAAATGAACAAACTAAATAGACTAAATAAACATTTTTTTCCAATAAAACTTGGAACTAAAAAGCATTTTCATGATTTATAAATTTAAAATATTATAAAAATTACCACAAATTGTCATTTCTGATGTTTGACATAAAACCTGAAGTCTGACAAACCACCTGCAAAAAGCATGAAAATATCACTAGACAGTAGTTAACAGACTGTAAGAAATTAAACGGCATTAAACATTTTTAAACTACATCATTTAAAAAATTAAATTAAAAAATTAAAACTAGCAATGATAGGATGAAATCAAGTTAAAGGGGACATATAATGAAAATCTGACCTTTTCCGTGTTTAAGTGCAATAATCAGGTCCCCGGTGCATCTACCAACCTAGAAAACGTGAAAAAGGACAACCCAGTAACTTTGTTTTGTTAAGCCTGTCTCTGCAAGCATGTGAAAAAAAAGAGCCGCTCAGATTTCTTTCCCCTGTGAGGTAGGAAGGGGATTTTATTATAATATTACCGTCCCTTAATCTGCACGTTTCCACCCACGGTGCCGCCATTTTGTTTTCGCAAGTGACAACGGTGTACCAGTTCGCTTTTGGCCATACCGTGTTGGTTTTACAATATTGGAGATGAATAAGGATTCCTATAAACTTCAATAAAACATAATTATATGACTCCTACAGCATATTAACCAAAGGTTTTCTTTTAAACCGGAATTTTATTGGCATATGTAATTGTGGTATTCTGGACCAGGTGTGATTTTGCCTCCCTAAAGAAGTCCTAGGCTTGTTATTGCACCTCTTTATCCAGATTGGAGTGGGGTTGTTAATTAGCTAGACCTTGAATTAGATTATTTGCATGTCTGAACAAGGGGTAAGGTATTAATGCTCCCTCAAGACATGCTGTAATAACCTCTTCAGTGGCTCCCTGGTCCCTGTGGAGCCAAGCGAACAGGAGCCAGACAGCCAACCAGTGAGAGAGAGGGGGAGAGAGCCATTTCATCCAATTAGCTGTGGATTATGCTGCCCCTCTCCCTTTGAATCCTATTTGCTGTGATAAGGTGTTCTCCTGAAAGGGCCAGGCTGAGCTTGAGCTATCCAGGGAAATGATTAATTCACAAACCCCCCAAAATTAAAATGCAGTGGCTCTCACTCCACATCCACTGACATGTAAGGAATAAGGCGGAAGATTCCGCTCGGAAATCAATGCAGGCACCGAACGGGGCAGCTAAAGAAGGCAAGAAGCCGGCCAGGAGGAATATATTCGACAGAATCTTGAAGCTTCACAACACATTATATTCAACATTTCCAATGCCAGGCGGATGTGGGGTGTGGTATAATGGATGATGATCTTGAATTATTCAAGTCTTCTCTGAGCTGAGCGGGAAGTGTTCTCAGCAAATTGTGTTGCTTCAGCATCAGTAGCGCTGCCCGTGATATTGAAGTTTTCTCGTTCAAGTCGTGATGTTTATTCATTGTTTTTCTGCTGGGACAGGGGCAAAATCTGATTTACACTCACAATTTATTCAACAGTATGAAACATAATACACCCTTCACTTCTAATCCTGCTTTGAAAGCAATTTACGCAAACAACTTTTGTGCCCTTTTATTACATTACTGTTAATTATGCATATTTATTTATTGACTATAACAGGTCACTCCATTTATTCCATACATTCCTTAGTTTATTCACTCATTTATTCAATTGTTCATTCTTACAGGGGTCAATGACAGATAAAAGCATTTAAAATACACACGTTTTTAAAAATTCACTCATATATTGTATTCATGATGATCTAGGAAACATTTTTTAAACATTTTCAAGAAAAGTTTACATTTTCTTAGTCTAAAAGTGTCATGTGTTGTAACAATTGAGGAAAAATTAATAACATGTATTTCCTTATAAGGATATTTTATGAGTGTATAAACTCTAATAATTAATTTAGTAATATCATTAAGTTTGGGAAGTTGGGGATCTAAAATTGGTGATTTTCTAGAAAAAAAATTAGGAGACTTATTAACCTTGACAAAGTCAAGAGGGTCTCCAGGGGTCCTTTCTATGATATAATTTACTCTTTTATAAAGCTTAACTGTATGAGTATGTTGATAGTAGCAGCAAGGTTGTGGGTTTAATTCCCAGGACCTCTTTCATATCCATAAATGCAAACATTCTTATACATTTTAAAAACATTTCCTTTGACTAAGAATACATTTTTGTCAGATCTCTCACCGATCACCTGTTTCCACATGTCACCTTTTACCTGAGAAGTGTCCTCCACATACCTAACAGAAGAATGTGTGGAGAATCTAAAGTAAGCGTTTTTTATATTTCCAAACCCCTTTGACGCCCCACAAACGATGTTTAAACACCCTGCACCTAGGGTTTAATTAAGTCCCTCTAATCGTGTTCCAATCGCAAGCCTGGACGGATGGGCTGGAATTCCTGATGTGCATTTCTGTCAGTCTTAATTGGATAATTGATTGCCAATTTGAACCTGGCCACACACTGCATACACAATAAAGAGCTTTGGCCATGTTCCTTGAGGATTCATTTTCCGACCGAATAAAGATGCTGCTTCGATAGGCAGCAGTCCAGTCATCCACAGTCTAAGGCCAGTCTCACAGAAAAGAGTTCTTGCTCTTGGCTAGTTATGTTGAGTGCCCGACTTGATTTGACGGTAGACCAGTGCATGTGAACACATCGTTATATCGTCCATACAACCAAAAAACAAATCAGAATAATAAATAATCCTAGTGCATTTTTTATATCCACAAATAGCAGACAGAAGCACAGGGGATAGTCCTTAAAGGGATAGTACACCTAAAAATAAAAAATTCTTTCATCATTTACACACTCATGCAATTTCAAACTTGATATTTTGAATAATGTTTAAACTATGGGTGTGACAAGACAGTCGGCTCACGAGACACAAGATTGAGTTCACGAGAAAAAGACGAGACAAGATTTTTACACAGTATTTTAAAGAAATCATCAATGACGAAATACACGACTAGAAAAATAGTCTGTAGGTGCATTTGAAATGTTTATCTTATCTTGTAATGAATGTCATTTCAGTTCTACTTTCTGAGTCTGAATTATCATATGCAGTAAAGTACAACAATACTCAAGCACTGTAAAATGTTTTGCCAAAAACTCAACTGACTGGCTTCTCTCCTGTATGATTTCTCTTCAGACCTTATAACTGTACATGATTTATGAGCTTCTACAGCTTTTGACCTCCTAACTGAGCTTCTTTCCACAAATTTATCATAGGAATAAAAACAGTATAAATAAAAATGACTAACAGTTTTCTCTTAGTCTTATTAAGTGCAAACAATAAGTGCAACCATAATCAAAGTACTCTCTCAATATTCAAAGTGCAAATAGAGATCAAATGTTTCTTTAAGCATGATCCAGAGCTAAGAAATGGCTACAACTACATAGCCCAGCCTAAGATAGGTTTCATACTGGGAGATATTTGCATACTGGGCTTTCAAAATGGGGGGTATTGATATCGGTTGAACGCGACTCACGTTTTACTTTGATTGAGCATGTACTCTGTGAATAGGGAGTGGCAGTGCTGAGCGCGCATTCTACAAGATAAGACATTTGTCAGACGTTAAGGCTCTGTTGTGCAACAAATCCTCCACCATGGTCTTGTCAGTCATCTCGTCATTTACTCTTGTCATGTGATCAGTCAACTCTGATTCCTGTTGCACTACCTATGACTCTGCAGCTCCTGTTGGATGAGCTGAATGGGATTGAAGCGACTGTTATCCAACTGGATTAAATGGTTATTTCTATAAAAAAGCAAAACAACAGTGGAGGCGTAATGTAAACGTAGTGGTGGCATATTCTATTCTAATTTCACCCTCACACTCCGTCATGGCAATATCGCAAGACAGCTTTTCACCAAATTTTAATCTCGAGATCTCGTCACACCCCTAAACTGTTTTTGACCATTCAATGAAAGTGTAAGACTGCAATTCCTAATAAGAATGAACAAAAGAGCTTTCACAAACAAAGATACCATGCAATAAAACAATAAATCTACAAAGCTAGAGAAGAGATCACGTCGGGGTCACCACTTTGTAAGGAACACCCACTGGTCTAACGACAGAATCTAACAGCGTGGGTGAAGGTATAATGTGTGTAGGTCTTTTACTTGTGTTTCTGCAAAGTTCCCTTAATTTGTAATAATTTAATTTAGTTTCAATTTGACTCTAGCTCCATATTTAATCAGCATTATACGCATTATACCTTCGCCCACACTGTTGGATTCCATTGTTGGGCCAATGGCTGTTCCTTACAAAAGTCACTGGGGTCCAAAATAACAGTGAACTCCATTGATTTTTATTGTATAGACAACAAAAGACTTTTTTTTTTCTTCTTTTTTTCTCTAAATATCTTCTTTTATGACAGAATTTTCATTTTTGGGGTAAACTATCCTTTTAATTTCTTACAAACCTCACCACAAGTCACCTCAGAAGACATTAGGTCATAACATGCACACATACTTACAAGCTTCTGTGCTGCTTGTAATTACTGTAGTGGATTACTGAACCACTTGCAATGCAGTAATGCTTTTTCCATGTTGAACCAAAGGGCCTCTGGAGGCCGTGAGGCCTATCCCAGATATCCTGACAAAGAACAGATGTGGGAAACCTGAACACGCACACATTATGTGTGTCAGATCGATATTTCCCTGACACATGGGAGTGGTCACGCACTGTTATGTTCATATTCAATTCAAAAAGTCCACATTTGATTAAAAAAAAACTACTCTCAGACATTTTTTAAATGTGCCAGACAGTGTCTTCTTAACTTCAGTTTGATGCTAATTAATGTACTGCTCTGTCTGGGAAAGTTTTCGTGAAAATATCAGAGCACTTAAGATATTTGACATTCTGATTATGCTTTGTGACATCGATTGGATGACATGTATGGACTTTCTTGGATGAAATGCTATTTTAATGTGAAAGTGAAAAGGAAAACAATTCCTGTTGGCTTTCAGAAGGACGTAGCTCATTCTGTAGTTCCCCATTGACTGGTCCCGCTCACGACATCCAGTCTACCAAATGATCTTTTCATTATTTACTCGATAAACTAGTGAGTCCATTCGTCAAGTGTTTTGTTGGACATTTACTTAGATGGAAAAATATGAGCACTGAATCAAAATTTGTCAAGGGTGGATCGATGGTGCAAAGCAGAGGAAAACAACTCCATATTAAGAACAGAAACAGACAAAAACAACTTTTGGGATTTATTTGTTTACTGTTCTTCATGTGATTGTAACACCAATAAGAAGCCATAAATGTGTCCATCCATGCAGATCCATAGCAGGATCTATGATCTTTGCTTAGACATTCAACTCAAATTGTTTCATAAATATTTGTTGTGGTAGACTTCATAAATGTGTTTCTGTCTCTGAAGTACAGACTAGAAAAAAAAAAAGAAGGATTTTCCTGGTTTGCAAATGCAAAACTCCGTGCTGTTTCCAGGGTGTTGCCATGACATTGCTAAGGTGTTTTGAGTGGTTTTAGCACACTGCACTGGTTGCTAGGGCGTGCAAATGGCTATGCCGTTGTTAGGTTGTTCTAGGTTTTTTCAGGGGATTGATTACTGGCCAAAGTCTCATTCTTTAATAAGAATAATATTATATTATATACAATATTATTGGGGTTTTTTTCTACAATTTTAATTTAGATTAGTTTAATTATGTATTAATATATTGATAATAATTTTAACATTTACTTTGACAATGTAGACAATGTAAATACTTTGTTGATTGTAAACAGTCTCAGCTTTCTGCTTGAACAGCACCCGAAGTTCAAGTTGTACAGTGAAAAGTATAGGTTACAGTGAAATGACTCAGGATGACAAAGCCCCGCTTGAATATTTGCTATTACTGTAGTTTTCTCTGTGAAGGTTTTAGTATTAGCTTTCTACTTCTCTGAAATGAGCGAGAGAGAGCCAGCAAAAAAAGAGAGAGAGCAAAGCACTTTTCCACCACCATTTGTACTGAGTGAAGTTTCTTTGGAGTCTCCTTGAGACAAGTGACCAGAACGGTCCAAAGTGAAGGCCTTATCAGTCACCCACACAATGGTGCCACCCCATGAATTATATTGGTGGGGGGATGAGGAAGCCACGGAGGGGCCTTGTGCAAACCGGCCGCATTGTGGACCATCTGGGTGACAATAAACACCTCCCCATTCGCTTTCCTCCATCATTCAAGGCCAAGATAGCAGATCTGGACCTAAACTATAGCTCACTATCAGTACTATCACTGCCTGACCTGGCAAAGAGATGGAGGTGAGGCTCAAGGATATCTCTCACTGGACGGGCAGGGGAGGCGGGGGTGTTAAGAAAGTGATTATAGCCATTCTGTTGAAGATGGAGGTGTTTTTGTGTGGAACGGAGGATGTGGCTAAAACAGATAAAAAGAAAATGGGAGCAACATGATCATATTTTCAAAAAACCCCAAAGTTTTAGATACTACTGAGTTAGATTAAAAGCTTGTTTAATGTAATTATGGAGTAAATGCCTTTTTTTTTTTTTTACTACAATAGTAAACAACTGGATAAAAATGTTTTCAGTACATCAAAGTGCATATGAAAATTGGCTCAGAATGATATATATATATATATATATATATATAATTTTGTGTCCCTTTAGCTCATACTCAATAATTGGTAGTTGTTGCATTATGTACTGTATGAGCTATATATACATTTATAGGAGTATATACATATACATAGTTTATAAAACCTTTTGACTTTAAACATTGTGGATTCATTTAAAAGAAAACATTTGGCAGATTGTTGTCATATCGTCAGAATTAATTAAATGATACAATTCTGAGATTTATGGAACGTTTTTAAGAACATGCTATGTTAATTGATTTAGAGGAGACTAAAATGCTAACCATTTGTAGCTTAGCACAGTGTCAAAATACAATTGATAAGAATAACAGCATATTTTACTCAAATCACGCTATAGCATCAGTCAAGTGATTGAAATAACTTCCTTCTGTGAGCTAATGTTAATGTTAACTAATTCTTATCACAGAATAAGGCTGAAATTATATTATTTTATAGTAATCTATACAGTGATAAAGGCTATGTCGATTAGCATTGCATTATATCTATACATATCCTTAAGAAAATAACCAAGATGGCTTAAAGAACACAGACAAACTATATACTGTCACAATGGTGTGTTAATTTTATTCATGTTAATGAGTCAAAATGTCTATATCTGCATTTTATTCAGCTAAAGGGATAGCTGGATGTTTTTATCCATATTAGGGATTTCCTGGGATGTCAAAAATGTAATACTTCTATGGGTCTTACTTATGGACTTTCTGTGCGAGGGCGCCCTCCAGTGTCTTGTATGAATGAAACAAATTACATGTGAGAGTTTAGCATTCCATATTTCTCACATCACAAGTTTTTATCCGAATGAGCACACTTTTGGACTAAAAGCCTAAAGGGATGCAAATATAACAAAATACATAAAGGCGTCAGGAGTTAACAGGTTAGCATTCCTGTAAAAATTGCCTAGAACTCCTAAAAAAGGCATGCCCAAAGTAAATTGCATGCTGTTCTTGAACCATTTGGAGTATAGGTACGTGTAGCAGTACAGTGGAACGCTAACAGGTTAATGTAACATTTCCCATTTCAGGACTAGCAAAATTATTGCAACTTACTCTCTGTATAATGGCGAAATTCGCAAGATGATGGAGGCGGAAGTGGGTGAACAGATTGTTGGTATTCCCCCCTTTTGCGGTCACTGTTGATCGGCAAGTTCTGCAGACTGAAGTGTCTAATGAGTCATTTTCTCTAAATCCTAAAAACTCCCATACTGGCAAGCTTACTTTTTTGGAGTGTGGTAGAGACTCTCCTCTGTCTTATCGGACGATGTGATTTTGCATGGCAGTAGTGTGCATGCTGCGTTTTCTGCTTTATGACAGATGGCAGCGCTAAGGTGCAATACCACCAGCTATTGCACTTTGGGATGTCAGCCTGGCACTGGATTTACGTCATTATCGTGTGTGTACTAGTCATTTTAAATATTACGTATGGTATATTGTCACAAACTTAATTTACACATATATCGATATTTCATGTTTTGAATATAACGGTTATGTAATATTGGATATTTACCACACCATTTTTGTCATGGTTTTGGTCTTTTTCTGAAGTCTATTCAGTTCCTGTTTTTCTGTGTATTTTTAGTGTAGTTGTAGTTTTTCTGTTGATTACCCTGTCATTGATTCCAGGTGTGTCTTGTTTGCTCATGCGTTTCTCATGTTCCTGGTCAGTTTGTTCTTCCACAGATGTACGTATGGATGTCTCTCAGTTCTGTTTTCCTTGTGTTTAGTTTGGGTTCTGAGTTCTTTTATTTGTGTATTTTGTTATTACTGTTGATTATTATTGAATGCCCTGCAATTAAAGCCTCTCTGCATTTTCTGAGCCGACCTCCATGGACTTGAGTACATTGGTGCTTTTTTGACAGATATACCATAAAGAAAACTGCTAAATATGGAGAGTGGACCAGGGGTAGAAAAAATAAAAATAAATAAATAAGGTAAGAAGTTTAAATTTTACTAACCATTTTATCAATTGCAGATTCAAATCAATTGCAGATTTACAGTGATGATATGCAAGGACCACGTGTAAAGAGCTTGAATAAGTGAGTGAAAGACAGCAAACCAGAGAAAGAGAGAGATGTGCAGGTCGATGGAATCACGTCTGCATAAATGTACTGTTTTCTTTATGCCACAAGCTGACAACATCGCTTAATCCAGAGATGACATGTCGATGTGCACTGATCATGTTCAATGAAGATCAACAATTAAGGCCCCCATGATGAAAGGCAAGATCAATCAAAGTGATAGTTTGCTGCTGGTCCAAAAAAGAATGAATTATGAAGACTACGAAAGCATACAAAATGCTTGGTAGTATATACAGTATAAGCTGACGGGGCACAAAAGTTTTAAATAATTGAGAAACTAAGATGTCTGTTTCATTTTAGTTCTGGAAACACAAGGATTTAAAATGGGCATATTCAAACACTCACCAAACGCATTAATATGAGTAAAAATTGAAAAATGTAATAAGGTCTCTCTTGTTAATTCTTTAAACCTGTCATTCTACCTTTGTTTCTCTCTTACTGTTAAAATATTTGAGATTTTTTGTTAAAGAAAGTCATATAAGGATGCATTAAATTGATCAGAAGTGACAGTAAATACATTTACATGGTTACAAAATATTTTTATTTCAAATAAATTATTTTATTTTTTTTTAATTTTCCATTCATCAAAGAATCCTGAAAAAAAAAAAAAAAAATTAACCAGCACAACTATTTTCAACATTGATAATATGAATAAGAAATCTTTCTTGATCACTAAATCAGCATATTAGAATGATTTCTGAGGGATCATGTGACACTTAATTAAAAGATTGCAAAATACTGTTTCATGGCCATTAAGAAATATTCTTGGCTGTTAACCTTCTGAATTTACTCTCTCTTGGCTCATTTAGGAACCTGGGTGTATTGTAAGAGAGCAAGCTAAAATGTAATGGCCTGCTGTGGGTAACTCAATACATGAGAGTCAGCAATAAATCAAGACATATAGAGGTATATATTCAAACATATATTCATTCAGACACCTCAGAGAGAGCACTATGGCACTCTGATAAAAAAAAATATTTAAGGCATTCTGCCTTTTCAAATTTAGAAGCCTTAGTAATCCAGTTTGGTTATAATGATACAATAGCAATGATAAAATAACCAGCAAATCCAGTCCAGTTTAATGGCATTTTCACCGAAACATCCAGTGCCGAGGGCATGAAAGCTTGAAATTAATCCACTAAACATACATACACAGTATATGTATTTTTCATAGCCCTCATCGTCCCTTGTTTTGACTGTGTGTCCTTAAGATTTATTCAAACAGTTGACTGTAGCACCTAAACACTCCATTCATATCCTCTTTCATTTAAAGCAGAGACCCAGAGAGGAGTTCAGTGTGAGTAATCTAAATGGCTTGTGTCACTAGAGCCTGAATGCAATATCAGGTCTGTTATTATAGCAGTGGCCCTCAGGAGGGAGGGAACTGGACCAGTCTGCATTAGAAGCATTACTGTTGCTCCTCATTCAGCTCTGACTGTGGAAGTTGTCGAGCCCTGCTGACAATTGAATTGTTTTGGGCCTGTAAATGAGAGTAAACTCTATTAGTAAAGGTTTTATGGGGCTAAATTCACCTGTCTACTCTCTAAGCCGCTGTTGCTATGGCTTATTTTAGTAGTGTCGTGATACCCAAGGCGCTACATGTTGTACGTGATGCCTTTGTCAGGCTTTTTAAGTGTTTGTGTGTGCGTTTTGGGGGGGTGGGGGAGGCTTTCGGTTGGAGGTAGATTTTTGCTTCTTGCGGAAAACAAACAAATAAAGAAACCAGGAAAGAGTGATTGCTGGGATCTTTTTTTTTTATCAGCAGGGTCCAAAATTAATACTCGGCAAGCGCTGAATGTGAGTAACAATTGACTTTGGCGAGTAAATAAAACTGGCCAGTTGGCCGGTAACTTTATTAACTTTTACCACAGTGGAAATTGTATCATCTGAAGTTTATCTAGGATGCCCAAAGGCTTTTTTCCTCCAGAACTCCATGTGTGGAATATTCCTCGCATTAAGCCACCAACATTGATAATATCAAGATGCATCAGGTTTTTATGCAGCTTAAGTGAGAAAATGAGGCTGATGCTGCAAGTGACAAAGTCTCCTGCACTGTCAGTGCCGATCCTACACTTCTGGGGGCCCTAAACAAAACTTTGTGAAGGGTCCCCTGTCATTGCATTCTTAAAAACCCCAATATTTTCATAATCTTTATTATTGCACAAACCAATAATTACAATGGTTTATGCAAGGTGCACTGCCGGTTTGCTATAGCTAATGGGATTAAAACATCAAGGAAACAAACTGCAAGTTCTGAAAAACTTGTATAATTATGTAAAGGGAAACCCATTAAAACACGTTTAATTGGCAGTAAAAACAATTAAGTAAAATTAAAACCAAATTTTCATTGACACCTAAATTAATGTTTTTTGATAGTAGTAATGCTCTGGCACCATCTAGCTTTCAGAAAAATTGTAACGCACAGCCGAATTCGCTTTCTAAATGTGCGATTTACTTACGAAATTACAGCATGATAAAGAATAATAATAAAAATGTTTAGGTTATTTAAACCCAAATTTAGGGTCGAATATGGAAAAACCCGACCATTGATTTACATATTTTTAATTACATTTTTAACCCAATGGTTGGGTTTGTCCATTTTGACCCAAATCACCAACCCAGCATTTTTTTAGAGTGAAGAAGGCAGATATACGAAAATACATAGCCTAAATAATTCTCTAAATTAGCTAATTTTAGACTATGGGCATTGTTTTTAAAGTACACACAACAGCTTGTAATACCGAACAGGAATGTTTATTTCTTATGTACATTAAACCATGCATAAGAACGTTTTGATTATTGATGTGTGCCAACACAAACCGAAAGTTACATGTCATCATTGGTAATTTCTAACGAAACACGGTGAAGACCTGGACTGGAGTTATTGCTTAAGACTTGCTTATGAATTTACTGCTTTGTCAAATAGACTAAATAAGAAATCGAAAATGTTACAAAAATACATACTTTCTTCGTTCTTGGCACTTTTTGTCTGTTCCAGAAGGACAGTTTTGTTTTGCAGCCATAGCCATGTCAAGACGTATATGTTATTATCTAACGCACTGCATTATGTCCGAGTTCGAAACAGTTATTGAATCAATATAAATAATTATTAAATGTTTATTTTATATAGTGATGAGCAAGGGGGCCCCCTGGTGGTTCAGGGGCCCTTCGCAACTTGCGTAGCTTGCATTTAGGGAGGATTGGCTCTGTGCACTGTTGGTCAGAAACAAGGACAAAACAGCTAAATAATTGTAATAAATATAAATGTATATTATTTACAAAAAAGTGTAAATTTAATAGAAGTATTTATGTTATTAAAAGGTATTTTTTTAAAGAAACAATATATACAGTGGGTACGGAAAGTATTCAGACCCTCTTAAATTTTTCACTTTTTGTTATATTGCAGCCATTTGCTAAAATCATTTAAGTTCATTTTTTTTCCTCATTAATGTACACACAGCACCCCATATTGACAGAAAAACACAGAATTGTTGACATTTTTGCAGATTTATTAAAAAAGAAAAAATGAAATATCACATGGTCCTAAGTATTCAGACCCTTTGCTCAGTATTTAGTAGAAGCACCCTTTTGATCTAATACAGCCATGAGTCTTTTTGGGAAAGATGCAACAAGTTTTTCACACCTGGATTTGGGGATCCTCTGCCATTCCTCCTTGCAGATCCTCTCCAGTTCTGTCAGGTTGGATGGTAAACGTTGGTGGACAGCCATTTTTAGGTCTCTCCAGAGATGCTCAATTGGGTTTAAGTCAGGGCTCTGGCTGGGCCATTCAAGAACAGTCACGGAGTTGTTGTGAAGCCACTCCTTCGTTATTTTAGCTGTGTGCTTAGGGTCATTGTCTTGTTGGAAGGTAAACCTTCGGCCCAGTCTGAGGTCCTGAGCACTCTGGAGAAGGTTTTGTCCAGGACTTGGACCTGTATTCGGCCGCATTCATCTTTACCTCGATTGCAACCAGTCGTCCTGTTCCTGCATCTGAAAAACACCCCCACAGCATGATGCTGCCACCACCATGCTTCACTGTTGGGACTGTATTGGACAGGTGATGAGCAGTGCCTGGTTTTCTCCACACATACCGCTTAGAATTAAGGCCTATCTTGTTCTATCTTGGTCTCATCAGACCAGAGAATCTTATTTCTCACCATCTTGGTGGTCCTTCAGGTGTTTTTTAGCAAACTCCATGTGGGCTTTCATGTGTCTTGCACTGAGGAGAGGCTTCCGTCGGGCCACTCTGCCATAAAGCCTCGACTGGTGGAGGGCTGCAGTGATGGTTGACTTTCTACAACTTTCTCCCATCTCCCGACTGCATCTCTGGAGCTCAGCCACAGTGATCTTTGGGTTCTTCTTTACCTCTCTCACCAAGGCTCTTCTCCCCCGATAGCTCAGTTTGGCCGGATGGCCAGCTCTAGGAAGGGTTCTGGTCGTCCCAAACGTCTTCCATTTAAGGATTATGGAGGCCACTGTGCTCTTAGGAACCTTAAGTGCAGCAGAAATGTTTTTGTAACCTTGGCCAGATCTGTGCCTTCCCACAATTCTGTCTCTGAGCTCTTCAGGCAGTTCCTTTGACCTCATGATTCTCATTTGCTCTGACATGCACTGTGAGCTGTAAGGTCTTATATAGACAGGTGTGTGGCTTTCCTAATCAAGTCCAATCAGTATAATCAAACACAGCTGGACTCAAATGAAGGTAGAGAACCATCTCAAGGATGATCAGAAGAAATGGACAGCACCTGAGTTAAATATATGAGTGTCACAGCAAAGGGTCTGAATACTTAGGACCATGTGATATTTCAGTTTTTCTTTTTTAATAAATCTGCAAAAATGTCAACAATTCTGTGTTTTTCTGTCAACATGGGGTGCTGTGTGTACATTAATGAGGGAAAAAAAATGAACTTAAATGATTTTAGCAAATGGCTGCAATATAACAAAGAGTGAAAAATTTAAGGGGGTCTGAATACTTTCCGTACCCACTGTGTATATATATATATATATATATATATATATATACAACATGATATAATATATAAGGTGAATATTTATATATAACATTTTGGACTCTGTCCGTTTTGTGATTCAGTGTTTTGTTTTTTTTCAGTGCTGTGTGTATGAATTGTGGACTCCCTGGCATGTTTGTGAGCACAAGCATACTAATTTGAGTTAAGTTGTTAATGCACCGCTGATGACGGCTGACAGGAAAATCGAATGAAGCAAACTAAATATGCCAGTGTTGACCAAAAGACGAGAAGTACTAAAAAAAAAAATGAAAGTAAATTTAAAGCAAGGGACAGCTAGGAAATGGCAAGAAATGTGAAGCAAAAACAGTGGAGTTTAATTCGGTACCCTGAGGGCGCTCATGTTGTGTGACAGGGGTTCACATGTAATCACTGTAAATGCTGAAGTGTTAGCTACACCCCACTGTTTCACCGCCGTGCCACTCTCACACCTCCCTTGCATGGCCTCATTACCCCCCCCCCCCCCCCCCCCCCCCACACAACCATTAATGGACACTCCTCCCTCCTCCTGTTCTTCTCTTCCACTATCCAAATAGGCCTGCTCCACATTGAAATCAGTTCTCCATAATCAGCTAAATTTCTGCATTAAGGTTTTTTTTAATTGTACATTTAAAATTTGGCTTGGTGCAATCCAAGGTTATTATAGTTTTGCATTTAATTTATTATTTTTAATTCCATTTAGATTACTTATTTGATTTTATTTCAATTTAGTTTTAGGTTTTTTTTAATTACAGTTAAATCATCCCATAATTAATAATATAATTTTTGACAATAAATATTAAAAATAGTTCATAATAATCATTCTTTTACTTTATCTTCTTCTTATTTACTATTATTTATGTTATTGTCAACCATTATATTATTAATTATGGGATGTACTACTACTGCTGATAATAATTACAATAATTATTATTATTATTATTAATAGTAGTAGTAGTAGTAGTAGTAGTAAATATCCCATAATTAATAAGTAATGTGTTTTTATTTTAACAATTTCATAACAAAAATAAGAAGACAAAGAAATAAAGGTGACCTATTATGCCCCCTTTTACAAGATGTAATATTAGTCTCAGGTGTCCCCAGAATGTGTCTGTGAAGTTTCAGCTTAAAATACCCCATGGATTTTTTATTATACCATGTTTTAACTGCCTATTTTTTGGATGGGAGAAAAAATGTGCCCTTTTTGGTGTGTGTACCTTCAAATGCAAATGAGCTTGTGCTCCCTGTCTCCAAGCTCGCAATTCCAATACACTGAGGCATAAACAATACAGGAGAAGCTCACACAACAAATACAACTCTCAAAATGGATCATTACAAATCTTTTGTGAAGCAGCATATCAGATCAAGTTTGTATGGCATGTATTGTGTGGATGTTTGCTAACATTTGATTCTGAATGAGTTTGATAGCATGCTGCACAGCTAATGTGGCTAAAGCTGCACACTGCTGGAGAGACTCAATAAGAATGAAGATGTGTTTATGAATTATACAGACTGCAAGCGTTTTCGGGTTAAAATGAAAATAACGATCCGTGAATACAGTAAGAAACAATGGTAACTTTAGCCACATTTAACAGTACATTAGCAACGTGCTAACGAAACACATTCAGAAAGACAATTTGCAAACATCACGAAATATAAACGAAATTGGATCATGAACAGTTGGTATTGATCTATCTTTGAGAATCAACTTTTGTGCAAATCCTGTGTTTTACTGACCCTCGTGTGTCTGGTGTAAAATGACTTGCACATACTGGTATATGAATTTATCTGGACAAATTCCCTTTATAAATAAAATTACACCACTGTGTCTTTAGTGGCTCAGATGCCAGGGAGTTTATGAAGACTTGTATGTCTACTATTAGCTGTTAACAGATCAGTGATACTATTTACATAGCTGAGGCATATCACAAGCTCAGGGATGGTTGCTCTTGAGTGCTACTGTCCTGCAGAGTTTTACTCTGACCCAACTTGCCTTCCTTCACGTAGCTTTAGTAATCCTGAAGACATTCAAACGTGTTTAATCAGGGTTGTAGCTAAACTGTGCAGAACAGCTGCACTCCAGGACCAGTGTTACTGGTATACTGATGTCGCTTGTAAAAACAAAATGGTGGCGCCGTGGGTGTAAACATACAGATTCAGGAGGTAGTAATATTATAATAAGATCCCCTTCCTATGACACAAACTGAAAGTAAACTAAACGACTCATGCTTGCAGAGAAAGGCTCACCAAAACAAAGTTACTGGTTGTCTTTTTTTTTTTTTTTCACATTTTCTGGATTGGTAGATGAACCGGGGACACGATTATAGCACTTAAACATGGAAAAAGTCAATCATTTTCATGATGTCCCCTTTAAATAAATAAATAAATAGGATCAAATTGGCTCATGGTACTGAAGAATTGATGCAATATTGTGAAAAAAAACATATTGCTATATATGATTGTATCAGAAGAGTTCTAGACTAAAGATGCTTTCTGTACTTTTTTTAGTAGAATTATTTCCTACTTATATAATTTCTTAATGTTTAAAGCATTACACTGCCTGCATTCAGCAGAGTTAATAATACAGTGAATGTCATAATCCGCTAATGTGCGTGCATGCCTTTTGATGCACAGGTGTGCAGATCGTGATCAAACTTGAAGGGCATGTGAAATGAGCTGATAAGTGCTGCTTGATTTACTGGTGCTCACTGTGAGAAATCCACAGCGGAGATTGTGTGCAGTTAGTGTAGTTATATGGATGAGATCAGCAGTGTCTGCGACAGCAGAGGGGTGTGAGCTCGAAGTGCAGGGGTCTTTATGGGCCCTCTGGCTCACTGACCACAGGCCATTAACTCGCATAGAGCCCAGAGCCCGAGCAGCCGAGCACGGAGAGCGCTTGAGCCATGACCCCACCCGGGATCACCTTATTACTCCTGCACATTATGTCTCCCACTGCGATCCTTCTATTTAAGTGACTTCAGCAGGAAAAGAAGCATGGGGTGAAAGGAGAGAAAGTATGTGTGCGTGTGTTTGTGTTTAGGTTGAAATCTGGACAAAAAGAAAAGTTTCGGTCAAGTGATTTATTGGATGTGTCCACTTGTCTCGGGCTACTTGGAGGACAGATGTGGGGTGGATGGACAGCATCTTGATGGAGGAAATAGAATGGACAGGGGGGCTGTTCATGAGACATGGATATAGAATCAAACAGTGGCCAAGCTTAACTAACCTCAGAAGTACTCCTGTGAGGAAAGAATTAGTCTGGCATGTGTGTCTGAAAGAGAGAGATGGAGAGAGCGGGAGGAGTGGAAATGGAAGTTGATTTACTTTAAGAGCCACGTCACACTTTACAGGCTGCCCCGTAAAACTTCACATGTTACAGGCCTCTAGAGGGACATCAGCTAAAAGTGTGTGGCTCTCGCTGCCAAATGTTGCTGCGGTCAGGCCAGCGCAGGTAGCATTCCTCAACTCCATATTGAAACATGAAGGGGTCATTATCACTAGGAAGTATGACAATAATTAATAACTAGCATTCATCCAATACATTTCTTTGGGTGCAGAGTTGCATATGTTTAATTTGATAAGTGTGTTAATTGTATCTGCAATCAAACACTTTTTGAATTAAATTACTGTAGGATAAATCTTACAAATGCAGACAGACAGACAGATGATAGATTAGATAGATAGATAGATAGATAGATAGATAGATAGATAGATAGACAGACAGATAGATAGATAGACAGATGATTCAATAATATACATTGGTCCCACATGAATCGATTAAAGTACACAAATATAATTTGTTCATGTAACTTCAACATGATGAAAGTAGTTAAATAGTCTCAAAGTGAATTTTGTGAGGTTCCCTGACATGATTCTCCACAGTGGTAACCCAGTGAAATTTAAAACATTCTAATAATTCTAATATAAGTGAACACTATTAAACAATATCAAGCATCCCCCAATTTCATCTTACTGCAAAACCCATAAAATAACATCTAATTTTAACATTTTCTCTCTTGATCCAGCCATACTTGGAACTAACAAGCACAGTACAGTTTTAGCAAAAAAATAATAATTCATGTAATTTCAACAAAAATGAATTAAGTAAACTTCAATATTAGATATATTTAAGTGGATTGAACACAATGAAATTAAGTTAGGATAAAATGTGTAGGAATTGTGTTGCTTTAGCTCATTTTATTAGCTCAAGTAATTTGAACAAGCAGCAAAACATTTTTTTTTTTCAGTGTAGATAGGATGGATGGATGGATGGATGGATGGATGTGTAATTTCTATTACCAATCCCATCTGAATGCCTATGAGTAAAGTGACAAGAGTCACACTCTTCTGGGCATGTGCCAATTTTTCCCTAACTTCTTAATCAAGTCCGCGATGTCAGGTTTGTTTTGTCTCTCACATGTTAATTCAGTTGTTAATGGAAGCTGAAGTTGCAAATGTCCAACAGCTCAAATACACTGGTACAAGCCGTCAGAAATGTGCACACATCAAAACCGAAACATGAGGATGTGTGACAGTTAGTTTCCCAAGTCAAAGGCCATGCTCTTCTGGGCTGCTGATCAACAGTGTATTGTAGTTAGTCAGTCTTAAAGAGATAGTTCATTCAAAAATTAAAATTTTGATTTCCTTTTTTATTTGAATTTCTTTTCAACAAATCATCTGATCTGGTTCACAAATTTGGACTGAATGATTTTTTTCACAAATCAAACTGATTCTTCAATGACTCTGTTGCAGCAGTTGTTGAATTAACAGCTAACTGGAGTCAAAGATTATCAGCACTTTTGTGGTGTTTTTCAGTGTTTTCTTTGAGCTGTTACAGAAAAAGTTCCACGTGAAGTTTTAAAAAAGTCATATCAGTCAGGTCAGGTTTGGAACGACATGGATGAATAAATAATGACAGAATGTTCATTTTTTTGAGTGCACTGTCCCTTTAAAAATAAGTTATGAGTGATGTTAAAGTCCATTCAGTGTTGAAACAATGTATGTGTGTGCGTTTGCAGTAGGGTTTCGGCAGACAGTGTGTAAGGTACTTTAGTTTTACTGCTGCTCTGATTTCTATAGGGCCCAGGGGTGAAGGCCAATGTCACGGACATTTCACAAGCACAGCTGATTTATAGTGCAGTCAGTGGCTTTTTTAAAACATGGCCAGACAAATCCATGTTTTCCCCCTGCTTTCAGGGTTTACAGCCCCCTCCGAGCTTCACCTCACTCTTTCCCCGGCCCCACCATCAACACCCTACTGTTCACATTACAGCACAGTTAGTTTGCCCTATGGACCGCCAGTTTGGAAAACACACTCCAATGCCCTGGAGTCAGTGTGTTTATCCTAATCCTTTACCCCCTGCGCTCTTACAGAGAACACAGGAAGTGTTTCTATCAGTCACAGATTGCTACAACACACATGCACACGTTTTAACACACACCTTGCATACTTCACCGCACCTCCCACAAATTAAAAAACATTTCACTGTGAGCGACTCTTGTCGAAATGATCTTCAGAGACAGCAAGTAAGCGATTAGATTATCTGTTAAAAAGATAAACACAGGAGCCCTTTCATTAACCTAATGAAGACAAAGCACACTGATGAGCTCTTAAGTCAATTAACAATATTTTTAAGAAGACAAAAAATCGGAAATGGACCCCAAAGGAAAATTATCATGCAGAGAGAGTTTCTCCTGGTTTAAACAAATTGTGCGATACCCTCCGGTTCAAGTCAGTTGACATCTACCCTTAGTGTGAACTCCTCTCCTTCTCTGCTCTTCTATCTCATACAGCAGCAAGCTTTCATTAACTATAATTAACTGCACACAGTCTGTGCATCTCCAGTAAGCATGAGCTGAGATAGTGAGACAGAGAGAGAGACTCAGTGGACACAACCTCACTGTAGAAACGGGCAGACAGGAAAACACACAGAAAGAAAGCTTGTGTCCACACTACAATCAAGGTAAATCGAGACCTGGACGTTCTGACAGAATGCATGAAATACACTGATCTGGGAAATGTTTTACCACTAAACACATTTAATGGGTTAATAAACAAAACTCCTCATCTTATTAGACAGCTGTGTGGTACCACAGCACTGTAAACCCTAATGCTCAAAATACTTAATTGGTTTGAGTAGGACAAACTTAAATTGAATAAATTAGTTCAGTTAAATTAACTGTAATGACTGTTAGTTTATAGGTAATTAATAGTTTATAAACTGTAGTTAATAAATGTATAGACTATATACAAATAGTGAGTTCTTCATTCAATGTTACTGTAATTAACAATTAACAAATTATGATTGTTTAATTAGCTCATATATAAAGCGTTAGATGATGCTTTGTTAACAACTTAATAACAGAACATATAGTTCTCACTTTAGATTTAGGTAATGGAAAATGGGACATTAATTCAACAAAATGGCAATTGCATTTAATATATGTGTGATATGCAAAATATTATTATTTAATCATGATATTTTCCAATGTCTGACTGCAGCAAATGAATAGATGGAACTGATAACCAAGTAGTCTCAGTTCATTTATTCTTCGAAGTAATGGTATGCCAATTTTATAATAAACATTTGACACATTATTTATCTGACAGTACTAAGTGACAGGCAAAGAAAAACACAGATTTTTATGAGAAAATGGAAGATACAGATACCCAAACATAAGCGAATCCAAAATAATATTTGTCCTGTTAGTAGCCTTTGTCCCAGTACTCAAGAATCCGAGCACACCAACAGCCCAAAACACAACAGCTCCACCATTTCAGCTTTGCTCATTATTGTACCCTTTTTTCTTCTCTCACCCTTTTCTTTCAATAAACTTATTCTCATCCATCCTCTAGGGTTTTAAACCTATCTCCATCCCCCTCTCTTTCTTTCCCTCTCTGTCGTTTTCTTCCTCTCAGCTGCCCAAACAACAAGGCCCGAAAAAGATTGCAGTTCATTTCAAAGCGCAGTGGATAGAGGCCTCATTTACCCGCTTCTGGCAACTCAATCAGGCCAGCCAGCCCTGATGAGTGAGTGACTAGTTTCAGACTGCCAGTCAATATGTGTCTGCCGTGATAGAATGTCGGCATCTTCACCTCTCTCTCCTTCTCTATCTCTCCTTTTTCCCCTTGTCTAATCAATGTTATCAAAATGGAGGAAAAGGAAAAACATTGAGACACACAATAACTATATCTCACTCTCACACCAACAAGAGAATCACATTAACCTGATCCAGACTGTGAGTTATACTTGTGAAGAAAATGATGATGATGATTCTCTCTTGCTGTCTTGTTTTATAACTTGAAAAATTATATTTTGACCCAATTAGATGTCATAGTTATAGGGCTGTTAGTTGTAGTCAAGTTAATAGTAGTCGACCCAGTATTTTATTTATTTATTTTTTGCACATTTCTGTATAATGGTTGCAACGCCTAACTTCATTTTGTTGGACAATTTTTTTTATTTATTTATTATATTATATTATATTTCTAAGAACTATTAATGCCAAAATATTTCATAAGATTTTCTTTTCAATAATTTAATTATTTTTTTTATACATTGACATTTTTTACTGTATGCCTAAAAAAAAAAATCTGTATTAATTTTAATTTAAATTTTAAGAAATTTAAAAACATGACCATCATTGAAGATGTGTATTCAAGTAATTGTATATATGAACAGATATGTATGAACAAAAAAAGGGGGGGTTAAGGGGTCACATTACTGACCCCTTAACACCCATCTAGACACAATCATGTAACCATACTCATACAGCTACTGTATATGAAATACATGGATGGTATTAGTAAAAAAAGTAACTTTCTTTTTTTTCTCTCATTTTTTGCGTTGATACCTCAGTGTGTGTCTGTCTTATTAAAACACAGACTCTCTCTCTCTCTCTCTCTCTCTCACGGCCGACTAGGCTGGAGTGTCCCCAGTGTCCTCTATTACCCAGCGCCCCACTGAACATGCTCTGCAGTCTGCTGACCTCCTGCCCTGCCTGTCACCCTGATGGCTACTGTTATCCTGGGCTACTTATTTCACCAAAACGGCCTTTTGTTCCTCCTTGTATTGAAAACATCAAGCCAAGCCAATTACAGGCATAAACAGACCGGTCATTTCTAGAAAGGTGAGTTTGTTTGTGTGTGTTTGTTGGAGGGTGGGGGGAGTTGTTTTGAGGGAATTCATTGAAAATAAATTAATTGCGGCCACTGATGACATTGATTATTTGAATGCGCTGTCTGCATTGTTTTAGCACCAGGTTAATGTTAAAAATTCCTTGCAGAAACACTGAAAAATACAATATTAATGCAGGTCAAGAATCTAAAACAAACAACATGTTTTAAAATCTTTCATAAAATATTGAATTCATGCAATCAGTAGGTTGATTTGTTGTCAATGACATTATTTAAATATGCTCAATGCCAGCACATTTTTTTTTTTTTTTAAATGATCACGGTATATTTATCTGCATATATTTTTGAGCAATGGTTTAGGTTTAGGGTAGGGGTAAGGGTTAACGGGTTAGTTCACCCAAAAATGAAAATTCTGTCATTAATTACTCACCCTCATGTCGTTCTACACCGGTAAGACTTTCGTTCATCTTCAGAACACACATTAAGATATTTTTGATAAAATCCGATGGCTCAGTGAGGCTTGCATTGACATCAAGTTAATTTACACTTTACACTTATACTTTTTGCTCAGAAAGTTACTAAAAACAGTCCATGTGACTACAGTGGTTCAACCTTAACGTTATGAAGCGACGAGAATACTTTTTGTGTGCCAAAAAAAACTAAATAACAACTTTATTCAACAATATCTAGTGATGGGCGATTTCAAAACACTGCTTTGTGAAGCTTCGAAGCTTTGCGAATCTTTTGTTTCGAATTAGTGGTTCGGGGCACTGCCAAAGTCACATAAACCACTGAAATTAGGAAAAACTTATGACGTAAACCTTAAAATCACGTGATTTTGGCAGTTTGATACACGCTCCGAACCACTGATTCAAAACAAAAGATTCATAAAGCTTCGAAGCTTCATGAAGCAGTGTTTTGAAATCGCCCATCACTAGATATTGTTGAATAAAGTCGTTATTTTGTTTTTTTGGCACACAAAAAGTATTCTTATCGCTTCATAACATTAAGGTTGAACCACTGTAGTCACATGAACTGTTTTAAATGTCTTTAATGTGTGTTCCGAAGATGAATGAGGGTCTTACTGGTGTGGAACGACATGAGGGTGAGTAATTAATGACAGAATTTTAATTTTTGGGTGAACTAACCCTTTAAGTGCTAAAAATTCTATATAATAGTAAAATGTAACTATACTTATAATATTAATATAAATGATTAATAGTGATTTTGTTTTTTGTAAAGCTGCGCATATATAAATACTTTCATGTTTTAGATGTTGTCAACTTGTATGCGCCCCTCGCTTGAACAGAAGTGAGTGGTTTTTAAAACATAAAATGAATTCATAATTATTTTTTTTATTATATATTCTCTTCTGAACATGCATACCTTTGGAAGACTTTGCATTACTCCATACTAAAATGATTTCACATACAGTGATGACATCTTGGCAAGAGTGGGTGTACGTGCCTGCCATCCTCTTGCAGTGGAAAATGCTGTTGACTGCCTAATAAATCTGCTTTACCACCCAAAGGTCAGCAGGAAGCATTACAGAGTCTCCGCAACGGCGGGATTCGTCTACAAAGCACATCTCCTCACTCCTTTTTCCAAGGATCACTGAAATTTATAAGTTGCTGAACAAGTACTAAAGGCCATTAAAAGCGTAGCTGGAATTTATGTGAGGCAGAGGTGGAAATTATATAATTAGGGGGCTCAAATAATTTTTCAGTCGGATTCTTCTCACAGACCTTTAAGTTTAATTGGGTGCTAACGGCAGCTAGGAACCAATGATGACGACAGACACGGGAAATAAATCAGGGGGAAAAGTCAGAGGTCACACTTATACATAAGGAAGACATATGTAATGAGGAGGAAGAGAGAACGAGTCTCTTCACGTTGTTCACAGATACTTTTTAAGGTCTATGTCTTTTAATTGCTTGACCTCTTTGTCAGTTTGACCTCATCATGGACGTACAGACTAATTTAGTGTTATGTAAATACCGACTTGTCCTTTACATCGCATTCTAACCAGGCACAACGTGACCAGCAGCACCATAAGCAAAAATCTCAGCCAATCAGAAGTGCGTGTGGGCGTGTTCTGTCACACCTCGTGTTGCACTGCTAAAGATTGTACTTTGCCATCTGAATTTTGGAACAATAGTGACTAAACTTTTTTACTACATGGAAGCATTTGTTGTTGTCCATTTGAAGGAAATTACATTTCAAATGCACCTGATGTGTTGCGGCTTTAGCTTTAGCACATCTAGCCACTTCTGCGATTACAAAATGGCGTAAAATAGAAAAAAGTCAAACATACCCTGTATTTTCATGGCTTCCGTGATGCTTCCTCAGATGGCATCTTCTCATCGTTTTCCTTGTAGAACTTATAATATCCAATGTTTCCCAACTTCTGTAGTCAATCCAGTGCTGAATTCGGAACCGCATACTTCTATGTCTATGTGGTTCCAAATTCAGCACAGGTTTAATGCTTGAGAAACATGAGCATTAGAATTTTTGTCTAATAATTTTCTGGTGTGGGCAGAGCCACCCAGCACAACTTTTCAGAAATCGTAACCATGCAACCGATAAAATGTAGTGCTGCTCATTGCCATTGCAACTGGTTAAAACAGAAACTTGGGCTGAATTCACACTAGCATACTACTTTTACCATTTCTGCTAGATATATGGCTAAAAGACAGAGCTTTTTGCCGGGCCACATCTGACAGTTACCAAACTGGTTATATATTACCAAAACAAACAGTCAAACTACTATATAAACAAAGGGAAGATTCATCATTAAAAATACAGAGGAAAAAAAAGCCCTTTCATGTCTATCAAAGTTTTTTAATCTCTACTAGGAAAAACGGGCTGGTGTTCAATCAATCAGTTCCAGATTCACTTTTCATTTATTTATTTATTTTGGGCCGGTCCTCTACAGCAGTCTACTTTAATAATACTCCCATCAGCAGATGCATTCAGCGGAGATTTCCAATTTATTTCTAATCAAGCTTTATCTAATATTCTCCAGACAGGCAATTAAAATTTCAGAGTACAACGAAAAGCCATTGCTCACTTTTTATTTTCTCCCAGTGTTCATTTAGAGTGTTATTTCATTAAAAATGCTCTCGTTGATGAGTTTGGTGCTATTTGCCGGCACATTTAATTACTATATTCAGCATCCTCTCCTGTTGAGAACCCTATCAGACATTTTTGCCTTTCTGTCCATTTAAAATACCTTTACGAGACAGCGCGCAGGGTCAAAAATCTACTTTAATTACTCAGACACGAAAAAATGAATCTTTACCACAATCAATTCTGTCTTATGCATCATTGTCGAGACCATGGGCCATGTAATTTAGGAAATCTCTGTCTGCGTGTAGTGTATCAACTGTAATTTACTCCCACTGCACATTTTATCACTAACAGTACCCTCAATGAGTATAGCTGCTCCTATAGTTTATAGTAGGTCTTACACTAACCTCCATTTCTCCATTAAGATAGCATGATCCAGAAGGGTTTAATTGAAAAGGCTGAATTTGTCATTAGAATTCTTCTAGTGAAACATTGTTGAGCTAAAGTAGCTACAGCTTAGCTTTAGAGCACCATAAACAAGCAGCAGAGTGTTCATAGCCCTTTCACTGTGGATTAACTATATGCAATGCTTTATTGGATTCATCATTTGTTTCTGGCAAGGAGGAAAAACACATCCTTTCAAACCATCATAAGTTATACATGGAGGTAAAATCAATTTAGTTATGTTTTAGCATTAGCATTTTGTCACCTTTTCTTCCTGACAGTCAGGTGGCTGTGGCATGTTAGTAGTTTCAAACAACTGAAAAATCTCTTTCTTAGTTTCTAAGGAGGTTATGGCCTAAGTGGGTGAAAGAAACCCATAAGAGAAGAGAAGAATGCATTCAAAACAACATAAGCTAGATTCTTCAAAACAAATGCTACATCACTTACTATCTAACTAATTTCTTTATGTTTAAAATGTTTTAATATAAAATTATTCACATTCAAAGTCTTGGCAAACAACACAATGCCTGCAAACAGACATTGACATAGCTTCTTAGCTTTGTTTAGCACTGCTAATACGCAGCTAGCTGCTGTGTCAGTGACTCATTGATATGACCTTTAGATAATGCTCAAGATCCAGTAACACAACCTCAATATCATCAACATGATACATGAGGAGGTCTATAGAGACCAAGAATCAGAAAGAGAACACCTTTAACTACTAATACATATGATTGCAATGTTTCTGTCATCATAAAGAATCAAGTCACTCAAATTGTTTTATTTTTGTATGTATGATTCCTTTGAAACATTTATGAGAAAATTCTGTTACATTTAGATACAGATCATGCTGGCTGCTGATATGTAGAATTGGCTGGTATTAACGACCTCTGTGATTAGTTTGCCAATAAACCACTCGCTTCTGTTCAAGTGAGGGGAGCGTACAGTTCTAATGTGGTATTGATTTGGATGTTTGGCCTAAAATGTGTACATGATCACAATTGCTAACAAACCAACATGATGTCAGAACCACATTTAAAGATAGTAATAATAATCTTAATGTGTAGGGAAAAGAAAGCCTTTTCTTTACAAATGATAATAATAACAATAAATGATGATAACAATGTTAATAATAATAATAATAAAATGTCTATCACAGAACAAACTAACATATTAGCTACTACTACTACTACTACTACTAAAATAAATAAATAAATAAAAAAAGGCTAATCCATGGAATAAATTCACTGCAACCAAAATCCTTAAAGGATTAGTTCACTTTCAAATGAAAATTAGCCCAAGCTTTACTCACCCTCAAGCCATCCTAGGTGTATATGACTTTCTTCTTTCTGATGAACACAATCTGAGATATATTAATAAATATCCTGACGCATTCAAGCTTTATAATGGCAGTGAACAGGGATCAACGAGTATGAGCTAAAGAAAGTGCTTCCATCCACATCCGTCATAAACATACTACACACGGCTCCGTGGGGTTAATAAAGGCCTTCTAAAGTGAATCGATGCGTTTGTGTAAAAAAAATCCATATTTAGAAGTAATTATTATGAAGTAAAATATCTAGCTTCCACCAGACTGCCTTCTGTATTCAATGTACGAAGAAAGTGTAAAACTCTTTCCGTTCAAAAAGCTATGTCCTACGCTTTCCCTATTCAACTTACGGAAAAAATGTAACTGACTTGACGCCATTTTACACTTTCTTCGTAAGTTGAGATATTTTACTTCATATATATGAGATATTTTTTATATTTGATTTGCTTCAGAAGGCCTTTATTAACCCCCCGGAGCCATGTGGAGTATACGTTTATGATGGATGGATGTAGATGGAAGCACTTTCTTCCGTTCATACTCATGAACCCTGTTCACTGCCATTATAAAGCTTGCATGCGTCAGGATATTTATTAAAATATCTCAGATTGTGTTCATCAGAAAGAAGAAAGTCATATACACCTAGGATGGCTTGAGGGTGAGTAAAGCTTGGGCTAATTTTCATTTGAAAGTGAACAAACCTGGATTTACAAGCCCAATTAAACATGATGTTTTCATGGTACTTTTAAGAGTTGTGTATTACGAAATAGAAAGTATCCACCGCTTATTAGTTGCAAAGATTGCTGTGAGGAAAATGTTCACTTTAGTTCACATATACTATTTAAAATTAATATGCTTCTGGTACAGGTTCTTTATTTTGTTTACATACCAAATAAGTGAAAATCAGCCACCATAAAGTACAATAAATTATCAATGTAGTCCTGTTACTGAAAGGGTAATTTTGCCTACTTCATTGGTTGTGTCCTCCCTCTTCCTACGCCCCTTATTTTTAACATCTCAGGTAGTGCTGGTTGGAGGGCAGCCTCTCCAGACTGTCTCCGGGCCCATGGTGTTTAATCAGAGACTCTTTGATTTCATGCACTGCTTCACTTTCACTGCATCTGTCTTGCTTATGGCAAGACAGGGGTGAAAGCAGCCCGAAGCTTATGTGAAAATTGTGCCTGCGAGGGGAAGAGTACAATGCGTGCCAGGGGTACAAGATATTACAAGCAAAACACAGACTCGCAAACGCTCATACACAAACACACACGCGCACATACACAAATCACGCCCTAAGTACTGCACGCTTCTCGCCTATTTAGGGCGACCGTGTCCAGCAGTGGATTTGAATATGCATGACTCTCCCAGAATCCCTTGCAGCGCAGCCTCTGTGTCTAGTGCGCGTTGGCCCACTCACAAAACTATGGAAAAACAAGCATCTCATTTGAATACTTTACCAGTATATCCTGTCATAGACAATAAATACTTAGCCATGAAAGGACATTATAATTTGGAAAACAGCAGGATGTAAAAAACAAAGTTATCGTAATGCATACATTATATTTGACATTTGGCTACACATTAGAATAAGTGTTTACCACCTATACTGTATTTGCAAATACTTACTAAATGAGACTTAAATGTGTTAAGATGCAAATCTGTAGCTTGGTTTGATGTCAGGATTGTTTTTAACACTTTGCTAAGTGTATTTCAGATCATATCAATGAGAGAACGAGCCGTGTGAAACCGGTCAATGCAGGGTTGAGCACAAAGTCAATCTTAGCCCATGGCAGTGCATTAGATATTACTTTCAGATCAGCAAATGTCTTTTGGCATTTGGCAACATTGAAATATCGTCAGAATAATGTAGCTCTCACATGTCTGCTAGACAGCTTTTCAAAATCAAACGAGTGATGAATGAATGTGGAAACAACAAAGTATTTTAAACATTTGATATTTTGAATAAGGGGTCGTTTACACAACAACGTACTCAACTAAAATCAGAAAACTTTTTATGCGCTTTGGCCATTCATTTACACAACAATGGTGTTTTGGGGGCCTGAAAACGCAAGCTTGTTTGAAAGTGCACATTTTTCAAAACAATACCATTATCATCCCTATGTAAACAACAAAAATGTGAATTTGTGAAAACGGTGACGTCATGCTCATGAGTATTACGTGTTTCTTTACAAAATGACATTGCTAACTACTGGCCTGGCAGCTTAATAGGCCTACAATGTTTTTAGTCGTTTTTGCGGATCCGTGTGAATGGGGATCATTTTGACATCAATATCTGTACGCGAAAAAAGCGAAGGAAAAACGTTTTCATTTTTAGTACATCATTGTACTAAAGGCCAGGAATACGTAACAGAGCATCAGTACAACTCTCGATACAATGTCAGTATCCCAAGGATTCATTCTTATTTCCGCACTCACACCTGTATGTCTTTTCCCGACCCTATAATTTTATAATGCTTTTTATTATTATTATTACTTTTTTTAATCTGCACGGCCATGAAAGCATAAAATATAACTGATTTGTATGTAGTAAAATAAAAGAGTGTAATGTCTATCATGCTATGTTGTTCAAGTGCAAACCAAGTTGCGTACTTCACGTTTCTATAATTGAAAATAATGAGTTGATTAATAATGGGAGCTCTGGATATGGAAAAAAGCTTTGTGTGTATATATATATATATATATATATATATATATATATATATACACACACACAACAGTTCTTTCTGGTTCTAGAATCTGATTGGCTGAGAGGTCTTTCCAGCCATGAGTACACGGGAAACGTTTCACTGTTTTAATCACTCCACTGTCAGCATTCTTTTTTTTTTTTTTTAGGCGAGAATATAGTTGTTTAGACCTCAGATATGCGATTTAAATGTAATCATAGCACCTATTTGAAAATTTGTTTAGACGCTTTCGGAGATGTGAGCTCCAGGCCGCCAGCGACCATTCAGCGCTCATGTACTCGCAGAGAACAGCTTCATCTTGCCCAGTCCTTCAGGAATTTGCCGCTGGCTCTTATGTAGATAGTGTTTAAACATAAGGTATAATAAATAAAATCTTTGGTCTTATTAATCTAATACTTGTTCCAGAAAATAACGTCACAAATAACAGAAGACATTCTATAGTTTCAATTGATATATTACGTCTGTCTCTGTGACAATTAGTAATGGAGGCTTGGGCTCAACTGTTAACACTCTGGAGTCGGGAAACACGCCGGTGCGTTTTGCTGGATTTTTTTCACATAGCAAAATCAACTTAAAATACTCTGTCACTTTTTGTCATAGAGACAAACGTAATATATATATTGAAACTATAGAATGTCTTGTTATTTGTGTACACTCAGAGTAAAAACAAAATGTTGAGCTTTTTGCAAAATAAAGAAAACTAACATAATGCGTGATCTGTCGTCTCCCTCTGAACAAGTCCAATCTAATGCTCCCTCAGAAAATGAACTGTAACTTAGTGAATACTAATCACACAAAAATGTGACATATGTTTAAAGAAACGTTGAAATGTCAGGTTTTAAATCATGTAAGTCAAATCAAAAACAAATATTCTCTGTTTATGTAATCAGTATGAAAAGAGAGACTCAGACATATCAGACGTTGGCGACTCAGCTCATTATCCACTAATTCGGCCACACCCACGGAGCGGGTGCGCTATTCAGACGCAAATTCTGAGGCGATACATGCAACAGAGTGAACGCCCACGTCAGCTCGGAAAAATGCCTCAGGCTTGGTCAGTTTCATGTTGGCTACTTTTCATCGTTTTAAGATGCGGTGAAGAATAATTCTAAAAGGATTTACCTCAGTGGAAGAACTAGTTTCACTTTCATTTCGAGGCTCAACTAGATCAAGCCAATTATTGTGAATGGTACATTTTTTTTATTTTTTTTATTCTTTAGTTCTTTATTCTAATTGCGATATAGTGAATATTAAACCGCAAAAAGACTGTTTAAATATGAATCCTGCAAGTTTTGTGTGTCTCATTTTGAATCAATGGGGCAGATTGACGCGCGCGTGGTTTCCTTTACTACACATAACTTACATTAGTAAATTGCCATGGCTATTCCCAAACTATATTGTCAACTTGAAATTTGAATCCGTGACGGAAGGAAGTAGTTCCTCACAAAAGAGGGTTTTTAAAGACAATCCGTTGTTGTTTCTTATTTGTTTACACACTTATTTGATATACAGCCATATCGCACGGCTACTCGTGTGATATTGCTCATATTTATATATACTATCATGCAAATCATGACATCATTTACACCTTATCACTGTGCTTCAAACTGCCTTGCTGCATAATCTGTATGTTGCCATATGGGATCACCATGGCAATTCTTACAGCAGGAGTACCATCACAATAACACCAGGTCTCCAAGACAAAACAATGAAACAACTGTAAAGACGCCAAAGTTGTCGCCACAGTTGTCAAGCCCTCACACCGAGAAGTCTAGCCAGGTCACACAAAGAGTGCCAAAACCTGAAGAGTGGTGCTACAAGAGCGTCTATATCTGAATTTTCAAAACGCTAGCAGGCTAGCACTCCCAGGCCATCTCCTGCAGTCCCCGTGCAGAAGTGGCTAATTAAATACTAAGGTAGGAATAAAATCTTAATGAGAAACACAAGCTCGCAGCAGAGTTTGGCAGCGGCCAGCCAGCTCTTATTAGGTGTTCTCGCCCATATGTGCTTGGGTGAAGTGCCCATTAGCGCTGTCCCTAATGGAGCTCCCTCCATGTTAGCATTAGCCTGCTGCAACTAGCACGCCCGCAATTTTCCCCCCAAACTTGGCAGCCGAGCACTGAGGAGAGCCCCGCGATGAAATTTCTTCGCCTCTGTAAATATTTTATGCAAATGAAAATTTAATTCTTTGCTTAGTTTAAGCAATTTCCCCCTGTAAGTAGTGTGTCTGCAAAGGAGATTACAACATTTGCTGGTTTGTTTATAATTTAATTTTTTGATGTCAGGGCTGGCGGAGGCTAGAGACGGAACACCTGTGAGTGTTTATAATGTCCCATCTCTCTCACAGCTGTTCCTTTTCAAAACACCTCGCCAGTGTAATAATTTCATAAAATTTCATGATTTACCATCTGCTAGGGCCCAGCTATAAGCACATGCAATAAGCAATTGTATGGCGCTAGGCCCAGAAAGGTACAATAACTGTATATTTTAACTTAATAGCTTTTCCGGGGCATGCAAATTTCCGCTCGGCAGATTGCTGGGATGCTACAGTGTACGACGGGCCAGCTTACCTCACTGGTGTTATTTTGTTTTCTCTCTCTTTCTGTTCTCTTGTGCTTTATCTGACGTCCACAAACACATGCTCTGTATTTCAGTACACGTTTGGTCCACGTCAAAATCGAGATATCAAACTCGAGAAGAAAGAGGGACAAGGTAGGAGGTGCGTGCGGATCATTTCCTTTTTAGCATATAATGTCTGTGCATTTGGGTAATTAAAATGATTACTACAACAATTAAAGCAAGTAATTAGAAACTAATTACACTGGCATTTTTTGTGATTACAGGAGCAGATGAAAATAGTGCTCAAAATTAAATTCATTGCATATTCATGGAAATGAAATTAAATAGTGCTGGGTGAATGAGATAATAGGGGCGGGAGGGGAGGGTGGGATTCGGCGGTTTGTTCGCGAGGAACAGGCTGTTGCTAATGTTTCCAGCCGACATTTTGCTAAATCAGTGATAATCTATTAATGGCCTTAAAAGGAGTTAATATTTGAAAGACAGTCAAAAGCATTGGGGGTGTATTTTTTTCCCTCTCTCTCTTTTTCTTTTATCAATTCACTCATTCTCTCACCCTCTCTCAGAATGATAAAACCTACCAGCTGTGGCACAATAGAAAACATTTAATCATTATCTAGTCAAATGGAGCTGGAGAAGAAGGGGCTTCCTTGCTATCTCTCTGTTGCTCCATGCACAGCTATGGATTAAATTAAAGAATTGCACTCATTTTTCCATCTTCCCCTCTCTCTTTTGCCGTTTCCATCCTCTCTCTTTCTCTCTCTCTCCCTCTCTCTCTCAAGCACCTTCATGCCTTTGGCTGCTGCCATGATCATGTAATGAGATTCTTCAGATTAAATAGATTTCCTGTTAAACTCGGGGCTCAGCAGATAGGGTGTCAAGAATGAATGGTTATTAACATTTAAATATATCACAGAATAAGAAAGAGTGAGGGAAGCAGTGCAGGGAGATGAGAGGAATAGAAAGAGATACTAAGGAAGGACAGGAGTGGCAGCAAGAGGGGGAAAAAAACAATATGAATATTTCATTGTTGTTGGAGCACAGTGGATTCTGTTTTGCCTGCCTTCTGCTACACATTCCTGCAAAAAATAATAATTAAAAAAAGAAATTACGACACAAAACTAATTAGAGAGATACAAGTGGGCTGTATTTACCTAAGGCTAATTAACGAGTCATATTTATGTTGTCCTGCACCATTCACCTGTATGCTGCACTCAAAAACATACATGCTTATACTGTATGTACACACATTTGACACACACAATTTGGGTTGCCAATTTAGCTGAGGAAAACAAGGAACACTACATTTCTGTATGCCAATTGAGATCTATGTAAAATATTGGTGGCAGGTGACAATAAACCACATTGGAAAGCGGAGTTATGCAGCTATGAACTGTGTATAAAAACGCTTCTTGACTGAATTAAGAGAAATACAATCACTTTGATTTTGGCACCATTTCTGGCATACATTTTCATTGCATTTGTCATATAAATAAATTCATTTTAATGTCAGACTATGGTGTCAAACCATAATGGACATATTAATTTATATTTTTATGTCAAGAATATTTCAAGATTCAACAGATTCAATTAATTTTTTAAAGGGATAGTTCATCCCCAAATGCCATTTCATGTTGTTCCAATCCTGTATGACATGCTCTCTCTCTCTCTCTCTCTCTCATAAACTTATAAATCATACAGGAAGATGTTTTTTTGAAAATGTAAAAATGCAGAAATTTTTCTGTGATTGGTAACTTTAGGGCTAGGGGATGGAATATACAGTTTGTACAGTACAAAAATCATTGTTTATAGAAGGTCCCCATAAAAAAGGGAAACAAAATGTGTGTGTGTGTGTGTGTGTGTGTGTGTGTGTGTGTTACTCTCCCTCATGTCTTTCCAAACCCAAACCCAATGAAACATTTTTTTTTTTTTTTTTTTTTTTTTTTTTTTGTGTCAGTGGTTGCAAAAATGGTATGATTATCAAAAAAAAAAAAAAGTTTAGAATTTTCATTTGTGGATCAGTTATCCCTTTTTTTATGATAGTGATTATTTTATTATATTTATATATATTTTTTTTTAAATATTTATTTCTTAATAATGACACTTGCAAAAGTCAAAGGCTCAAAGTGTTCTCAGCTGTTTGGCTATTACATACAGGATAAACTGTGTCCCATATGAATTTAATATGGAATATAATTCTATTCATTTAAATTTGGGATGATTCCATATTATACGGGACATATGGCAACAGTGACAAACACATTAAAAACAAACACACACTCACTTCTCTCCCTGTGCCTCTCTCTCTCACACACACACACACACACCGCTGTTTCTTCCTCCCTCTCTACCGTAGATTATTACACAAGATTAATAATGTAAATTTCACTGCCTGGCTTGCCTGAGAAGACCATGCTTTCAGAAATGGATGGCCCAACCATCCATCACCTCGTTTTTTCCAACCCTGTCCTTTTTCATTTTTCACCATTCCTTTAGGGAAAAAAAAGGAGTGCTGGAGAAGAGACTAAAGTAAAAAGAGAGAGAGAAAAACACCTAACAGAGGATTGCACTTGAAATGACTGCCCAATGTGACTGGACTGTCTGGCTAGAGGTTAGTGAGAGCTAGAAGCAAGAAATGGATGACAACCTTAGGCCAGAGGTCTTCAACCTTTTTTTTTTTTTTTTTTTTTTTGATAGAGGGTAGGAACAGGAAACCTTGTTACATATTGTATAAAAGTAAGTGTCACATTTTAAGCATGTCATATAGTACCTTTTTTAAATGTATTTACAAAGCTTACATTAAAAATGTAAAGTCTTGATTTGGCATTTGAACTGATTTACAGTTATATACGCATAAATTTGTACACTAGCAAAAGTTTTTTTTTTTTTTAAAGGAAACCTATTATGCCCCTTTTTACAAGATGTAAAACAAGTTTCTGGAGTACCCAGAGTGTGTATGTGAACTTTTAGCTCAAAATACCCCACAGATCATTTATTATAGCATGTTAAAATTGCCACTTTTTGGGTGTGAGTAAATTTTTGAGTGTCCCTTTAAATGCAAATGAGCTGCTGCTCCTGGACCCCTTTTCAGAAAAGGGCGGAGTTTCAAGAACTCATGCTCCGGCATACCGGCAACAACAAAACAGGACAATCTCATGCACCAAAAATGTCAGAAAGAGTGTTCATGTGCAATTTTTAACTGTAGGAAACTCTTGTTTATGATAATTCCCATAGCACGTGAGGGCAGCATCAGTTCTGGATATGAAGTTTGAGCACAAAGCGTTGGTATTGACCCATCTTTCAGAATCAACCTTTGTGAAAATTTAGCATTGAACAGACCCTTGTTTGTGAATCAGTCCGGCATAAAATGATTCTCACTGAGTGAGAGGCACAGAGGCCTTTGTTTTAGACCCCACTGACTTTCATTGTATCAACAATAATTTTTTTAATTTTATTTAAATCTTCTTTTATGTTCCAGAGAAGAAAGAAATCCCCCCTGACTACTTCTCTAAAGTACTGTATAATGTTTTATAGTTAATATTTTGAAGTATGCAGTATTATGAGATCAACACACTGAGAATGAACCATCACATACACAACTGCACAAGGCCATATAGCAGTTTTGTATCCTGTCTCAAGCTTTTACACAGGCAGAGGGGATGTCAAGAAGACACAAAATGCTAATAAATAAATATGAATTTTATGTATAACCATCACAGCTGCGGTTAGCGGTTAGTCCTCTGTGTTTAGTGCTTCCTGCCCTTAAGCGGATATGTATGATAAAACATCGAGTGAATAAATAAACAGTGACAGGACGATATCTGGATTTCATATTGAACGTGAAAATCCGTGGAAAATTGTCACTCAACATATTCATATGCGAAGTCCTTTTCTTCTCAGTCGACTGAACAAATAATACCACAGATGGTACAAAGCGGCATGCCGATATTTCAAATGAAAGGCAGATTTTTCCATAAGCCAGCCATGTCCATGGGCAGACAGGTGTGCTATTTACATAACACTGAAGCCTTGGCGGAGATCGCCTTCTGTAAGTAAATGTCACCCATCCCGTCTCATTGGCGGATCCGGCAGCTACACTACTGACATCCATCAAAATTTAGCCTGCTCTAGCCGCTGATGTATCTGTCTCGATCAACACCAGCGCAGGGGTGCAAATAGCACGAGGGATGTTTGTTTCTGAAAGGGGCTTGGAAGGAGCTGAGTAAATGTTGTTTCTCATAGCCTCTGCTGTCAGTCCAGAGAGGGGGAGCTCCCCTGTCCTTCGCCGGTTTGGATGGAAGTACACGTGGACGGATCTTGTCTTTGAATGATACAGATAAGCTGAACATGAAAGCTTGTATAGTCCAGACGATGATGTCAACCTGTCAGAGAAACTTCATATCCATGAAAGCCGTTTAGCTGAAGGATACTGAGACATTTGAAAACCGTGTCAGTTGGAATAACACTGTGCATTTTTATGGCCTTTGGTTATCGTTTAATCAAAACTTGCACCGTTTACTTTCTTAATTAAAGGGTATATTTTTAGTCCTATCTATTAAAGAGATAGTTCACCCAAAAATGAAAATTATCTCATGATTTACTCACCCTCAAGCCATCTTAGGTGTATATGACTATTTTCTTTCAGACGAACACAATCTGAGATATATTTAAAAATATCCTTAGTCCTCCAAGGTTTATAATGGTTGTGAATGGCAGCCCAAATTTTGAAGATGAAAAAAATGCATGGCTTGAGGGTGAGTAAATCATGGAATCATTTTCATTTCTGGGTGAACTAACCCTTTAATTTATTTGAAAATAATGAAAAAAAATCAATTCATACAGTGACTTGAATATATCTTTTCTATGAGAAGCATGTTTTAAAATTTCTGAATTAAGATTCATTTTGATATTTTTTGGAAGTCAAAAAGGGTGATTCAACTGTCCTGATGTCATACAGTAAATCATTTTGCTTGCTAAATAAATAAAACTGCTTCATTGCTTATTAATATTTGAGAAACTTTGTCCATAAAATCATTGTTGGTTTGCAGAAACTATTATATTTATGAAAAACTTTTATGATTAAGTTGTGTACACTACGTTTTTGAGGTGTAAAGAAAATATGTCATTACTTTTTACTTGATGAACTTATAACCTGATTAGAGTACATAAAAAAAAAAAAAAACTTTATTTTGATGGTCCACTTTAGACATTATACTAATTATAAATAACATTGCAACTACATGCCAACTAATCTCATTAGAGTATTAATAGACTGTAGTAGACTTAGGTTAGGGTTCAGGTTAGTAGAATAAGTTGATGTAGTTGTAAAGTTACTTATAGTAAGTAAAATGTCTAAAGTGGACTATCAAAATAAAGTGTTACCAAAAACTTTTCCTGAAAGTTTTTCAAAACCGTGTGAAACCAACATGATTACAAGATTTTATTATTTTCAAAAATGTCCTTTACTGTGGACAGTCTTTTATACGTCCATGACTCATGTGCACTAGCCGCTAAACCACAACTCCAGTTCCATAATTTGTGATTAAATCGTGATTAAAACCAACCCACTGAGCTGATTCAGTGCTGGCTGAACAACAACAGATATGTTTGCAAAGCCTTCACCCTGAGGTATATCAATTTTGGCTCCAAAACTTACTTGCTTCGTGCCTTTTCCTTCCAGCTCTGCATTATTTAAATGACACGCTGGCTGAGAGTGGATCTTTTGTCCCTGGAGTTTGAAGGCGAGTGGCTCATCGTTCATGCCTGTGATTTCTGTAGGAGCTCCGTGAGTGGGGCAGCAGGTGTGGCAGCGGCTGGGCCCCGGGTGAGGCCCCTCTCCCTGGCAATGCTTGCGGATCAGGCCCTGATGCCTAATGATAGGGTGTAGCGACTGGTCCTTTGTGAGAAGGGTTATAAAGCACTGTTGGCCTCCAGTATGGCAGAGTGCTCACTCCTCCATCGCCCCCTGGGCACCCGGAGAGAGTGTTGGAGATATAGATGGAATTTCGGATCTCTTAAGATGCCTTGTTAGCATACAATGTGCAACATGTGATGCAATAAGCCATTCACTTTGCTTATGCAAGAACCCCGCATTGCTGATGGTGCTGAACAGCTGAGGTCATTATGGAATCATAAACTAAATAATAACCTTTGAAATTATCTGCAGCGTGGTATGCTGGGGCTATAGGTAATGTGTTATGCTGATTTGTGATTATGAGTGAACAGGACCCTGATGTATTGTATTCAGAAATATTGAGTGTGTGCGTGAAGCTTGACTGGCCCTGATCTCCTCCCAGCACTAAAAAGCTGTAGGAAAGAACAGATGGAGAGGCTAACCATGCAATTATCCTCAACTGCCCGATCATAACTGTTTGGGATGCGATGTGTTTTCATTATCCAAGCTGTAAACTACAGGGATAAGCATATTCTTTCCTCGGATTCAAAGAAAAACAGCACATACACAAAAATGCATGAAGGCAAGTTGAAGGCGAGTTAGTTAGGGTTAGTGTTCATAATAAATACTACTACTACTACTACTACTACTAATGGCAACAATGATTAAAATATATTACTGTACCACTACAACTAATTATTATTAATATTATGTTCAATTTGGTTGTTATACCCTGAGTATTTACAATATATACAACCAGGCGATCAAAATTGAAAGGGCAATTCAAACTCAGCGTCAAAACAGGCAAATGGGTCAAAATATCACAAAGTTCCTCAAGTACAAACAACTTCAATTCAGACAAACAATCAAACAATACTCACAGTCTCTAAAACTCTTAACACATTCAAAGTCTCTTAACACACACACAGAGAGAGAGAGAGAGAGAGAGACACACTCACATAAATAGAACAAAACACAACCATAACATTAATCAATGAATTCATTTTAATTATTAAAAAAAATCTGTTTGAATGAATGATAAATCAACTCACTCATATATAGGCTACTTCCCTTGTTTCAATACTGGATGAATCGGCATTAAATTAATCTCTTGAATGAATGATTAATTGAAAAATAACGATGTAATAAGTAACAATGTAATTGATACAATTATTATTTGTAGTGCCATGATACTTTCAAAAGGTGATTTATTTACTAAAGTTCATTTATTTATTTACTTATAAATAATTATTTACAAATTAATTGATTGATTAATTAATTAATTAAATTGTTTATTTATTTATGATTTATTTAAAGGCCCTTGGCTTTATCGCATCGCACTGTGTGAATGGGCTTTACTCTATTTTGTTCGCTTCCGTAGACATCATGGAAACTTGTTTCCGCCACTGAATAAAACAATTTAAAAGATAATTGCAACTTTTTATCTCACAATTCTGACTTTTTTCCCCCTCACTATTACAAGTTTACATCTTGCAATTCATAATTTTTCTATACTCACAATTGTGAGAAATATATATCGCAATAGCAAATTTATTTCACACAATTCTGACTTTATAACTTGCAATTGCAATTTTATATCACACAAACCTGAGAAGTAAACTTGTAATTGTGAAAAAAAGTCACAATCACCTTTTTTATTTTTTTATTCAGTGGCAGAAACTTCCATTCATCAGTGTTTACACCGATCAGGCATAACATATTATTATGACCACTGACATGAAGTGAATAACACTGATTATCTCTATTTCACAGCACCTGTTAGTGGGTGGGATATATTAGGCAGCAAGTGAACATTTTATCCTCAAAGTTGATGTGTTAGAAGCAGGGGAAAAAAATGCATCTCCAAAACTGCTGCTCTTGTTGGGTGTTCCCGGTCTGCAGTGGTCAGTATCTATCAAAGTGGTCCAAGGAAGGAACAGTGGTGAACCAGCGACAGGGTCATGGGCGACCAAGACTCATTGATGCACGTGGGGAGCGAAGGCTGGCCCGTGTGGTCCGATCCAACAGATGAGCTACTAGCTCAAATTGCTCAAGAAGTTAATGCTGGTTACAGGACTTACAGGACTTAAAGGATCTGCTGCTAACATCTTGGTGCCAGATAGCACAGCAGACCTACAGGGCTCTAGTGGAGTCCATGCCTCGACGGGTCAGGGCTGTTTTGGCAGCAAAAGGGGGGCCAACACAATATATAGCCTATGCCTGATCGGTGTATATCCGAACTATAAACTTTTATCACAGTTCTTCTGTGATAATATTATTATTTATAACACAGAAATAACAATACTGTGTGGTTGACTGTTTCAAAAAGACTGTTTGTGAAGCTGTTTCATATAAAATTGTTCTCTCTGGGTCAGCGGCAGCACCGACATTTTGAATGTTTCATAGACACAGGTGAATCATTGTCATTTAGGAATGATATTGCAAACTTTTAACGATTAATCGTGCAGCTCTACACCCTAATAAGTTAGTTATTGAAAAATGTATATTTGCTGCAGATTGTCACGGGGCTTTGAAGTAGAATCCAAAAGAAAGACGCCTGATGCAGAATAAACAAGGTATACTAGACTTTAATGAAAGCAAAGCACTACAAATACAACACAACTACCATTAACAATGACGTACAGAGAAACTGAGGACTTAAACACAGGGATAATGATCAACAAAACAAGGAACAGGTGTGTAACTAATCAGAAACCATTGAAACCAAACACTGTAACCAACTACAAACTAGAACTCAGGCAAAACATTAATACATTATTATTTTTATTGATAGCCTACATTTTATTTTGAATTAAAAAGTTTTCATTGCATAAATAAAATACATTTGATTACCACAATAAGTGTAGCATTTAGCATGGCTGTGTCTTCAGTTGGTGTTACAACTCACCCAAGTCATAGATATTGTAAACACTTCAGTTTGCTGCAGATAAACATGCAAATATTATAGTGTGAGATGAAGACACTGATTTATAGATGCTGAAACAATGTGTGTTACCCCCCGGTGTCCCATATTGTAGATATGTAACATGTCTTCAGTCCCCTCATCTTGGTAACTAAAGTGTCCTGAATCGTCCTCAGTGATTTTACACTCTAAACAATGCTGGGTTAAAAACAAGTTGGGTTGAAAATGGACAAACCCAGCGATTAGGTTGTTAAAACCCAGCGGTTGGGTTAAATGTTTGTCTGGGCAGTTTTATTTAACCCAACTATTGTTTAAAAATTATTCTATGGCTGGCTTTAAATGAACCCTAAATAGGTTGGAAATTAAAAATCAGACACATAATTACTAGAGACTACAATAATAAACAAAAGTTGTTTAATTATTATTCAATAAATGTATTAATAAATGTTCATTTATTAAACATATTAATCAATGTTAATTTCCATCATACTTTGGGTTAATTTTAAGCAACCAATACAGTTATTTTTAAACAATAGTTGAGTTCAATAAAACTATCCAGCAGGTTGGGCAAACATTTAACCCAACCACTGGGTTAAAACAACCCAGTTGCTGGGTTTGTCCATTTTCAACCCAACTTTGGTTGTTTTTAACCCAGCATTTTTAAGAATGTACATTTGAACACTCTTCAAAGTTGAACTAACACTCCAAAGTTTGCAGCTCGCTCAATTTATGTATCCAACATCAATAGTTATCACATTTATTGTGCAAACATCTCCTGTTTTTAGTGGTCAGTTATATAGAGAGACAATGAGAATGCAGACCAAGCACTCATAATATTTTGCCACCAATTACTATTGATTTTACTATCACTTAGCTGCAGGATGTTGTTTTATTACTAATATATTTAATGTGCAAATCAATAGGAACACTTGTTTGGCTCATTCTTAAGACAGTAATAAAATCAAACATCTCAGGAGTGAAATGCTATACGCTCAGCAGTGGGCCAAAGCAGATGTGTAACGCAATAGTGTAAAGAGATGCCATATCTTCTGGCCATCTCCAATGAAAGCGTCTGACAGGGCCTTTCCAAACAGGGTTATTTCCCAGTGCAGTAGTTTTTAAATGAAGCCTCTCTTTTGGCAAACCGGCCCCATTAAGTTCACATCTACGGATCAAATTGAAGCTGTCCAACTCATCAAACACAACAAACAATACTGTTTGCCCAGGTGCCATCTGTGCAGCGACTGAGCCCAGGCCAAAAAAAGTGGCCATCTTGCTTGAGATTCAAGCATAATTTCCTCTGAAATGCACTTAATGTTATGTTTAAATTGTCTGGTGGATGGACACGGTGAGAGAGAGCGATTTGAGATGCCACCGTAGTATCTTATTTTTCATCTGACAGACCTGTATTGAACCAAGGACACACTATTCAGGCTTTTTAACGGCTGCCACATTTGCTAAGGATTGTGGGTGAGTAGTGATAATCCAAGCTATATAATACAACCAACCTTTTTAGTTGTTGGAGCCTCTGCTCCAACTTTCACTAGGCCAAAAAGAGCTTCAAATGCATCTAGTAGCATCAGCATGATTCGCTGTGGTAATTCATCATTAAAAATATATTCAAACGCAGCCCTTAAAATAATTCAGCCTGAAAAACAGTTACGAAAGAACATGACAACATGCATGCCTTCCACAAGATATACTACTAGAAAGAGCACAAAGACAACGGAAACAAAGTGTATTCGCAAAATTTGCAAAGATTTATTTACCGAGGGTGAGTTAGGGATATGAATCCACCCTCCATTTAAAGCAGCCTCTAATTCCCAGCAGCCCAGAGGGCTCTAAGCACGTCTAATTTCATCAACAGCTATAACTCTCCTGAAAACTACTTCTGCTCTTCAACCTCACAGTTATTTCAGTGTAATCTCCTCTCACATGAGGTAAAAACACACTTAAAATATGTAAAGAACTCCAAGCTTTACTGATCAGGGAACAGCAAAAGGTGAAATCGAATCATGGATCCATAAGCGATATCCATGAACATAATTACCTGGTGTGATTTACATTCAGTCTGGCTTTATGGTATCAATATTTGTGTGTATTAATCTAACCATTTTAAGTGAACTTGAAAAATGAAAATTCTGCCATCATTTACTTTCTTCTATGGGAAAGAGAAAAAAACTTTCTATGGTAAACTTTTGATAGTAGTCACAGCATGATTCACTTCTTGAGTCAGGTGGTATTAAGGTGAGGGACACTCTCATTCTAGAGAGCATTTGATTGGTCAAAAATGTGTGTAGTGCAAAAAAAAAAAGTATGTTTATCAGCAGAATTTTGTCATTGTTTGGGAGCATATGAAGTAGAGATGTGCCCAAAGACTAATTCTGAATTCAGAAAGTCACAGAAAATAAATAACGCATTCTATAGAGCCCCTAAAGGGAAAAGGTTAGACTTGCTGCGGTAGTGGGTTACATTACAGTCCATCAGATTTCACTTATCACATAAAGATAGTAAGGAGAGATGACTGACATGTCGATTTTGGAGGATTTGGTGCGCAACAGATCCCGAGGGTCATTGACAAATATCTTATCTTGTAAAATGTGCGGTCAGTACCGCCACTCCCTATACACAGAGTACACGTGATCGTAAATTGGAAAGTGAAAGTAAAAAGCGAGCGTGCATTTAAAAGCAATTTCATTACCTCACATATTGATAGTGGGTCCCTGATGCCCGCAAATTATGAACAATATAATTACCCAACTATGTAATTGTGAGATAATGCAAAAGCATTGAAATACATTTTTTCCTCCCATCTCTTTTTTTTTTTCACCCATCACCATGTCCCTTTTGGGGCTCTTTAGAATGCATCATTTCCTTTCTGAACATAGTATTCAGCTTCGGGCACATCCCTGATATGTAGTAGCCTCAAAACTAACCAGTGTTGGGGAAGTTACTTTTAAAAGTAATGCATTACAATATTTTGTTACTCCCTAAAAAAAGTAACTAATTGTGTTACTTAGTTACTTTTTATGAAAAGTAATGCGTTACATTACTTTTGTGTTACTTTGTCTAACCTGGGCTGGGCTTGCTTGTTTGTTTTTTAATAACAACAAAAAAGTTCTATTTTTGGCAAACGTTAAGACCCTTTCACACCAAAAGTGAAATGAATAAGCCTCAGGTTGAAGGAAATGCATATTTACACCTGTACAGCAGAGGGCGCACCTCAGACAAACCTTTCAGCTGTGCTGCCATTCTGGATTAAAGAAAAATAGGATACAGGAGAAGGAAGTTCAACATTCTTATTTCTAAATCTAATCTAAAGTAATTTTTGCTTATTAGTATAGTTGAATTAGATCATTGAAGGTCAGCAGCAAAGACATTGGTTAATAAATTGAGATTAAATACATAAAGTATGTTTGTGTAATTTAATATATTTAATTATTACAGGTTTGTGTAAAATTATGAGATTGCATTTCACTGTTTTTTATTCATTTTGAGGAATACTGAATGTTTTCGTGAAAGTGAGATGAGTAAATGCATGTTCACATTTAGTATAGAACTACAATAACCATCATGTTCACACAGCGCATACAACACCTCTGCTCTTTATTTCTCTCAACATGTCAGTCAATAAATGTAATTTTAAGTAACTTAGATATTTTGTTGTAAATTGAAAAAGTAATGTTTTACTTTACTAGTTACTTGAAAAGGTAATCTGATTACGTAACTCAAGTTACTTGTAATGCGTTACCCCAACACTGAAATTAACACACATGGACTTATAGCCACAAAACTCGAATTGTCATTTCATGGGGTCTTAAAAATAAGCATACAATTTGTGAGAAAGGAGTTCCAAACTTCCATCTTCAGTTTTTATTTATCATTTTTTTATGTTGATTTGCCAACTCTCCAAGTGACAATCATGATGTCGATGTCAAATTACTAAAGAATCGACCTTGCTGTCTTGCCAAAACGAGGCCCTTTCCTCCACACAGCTAAACAGCAGGTATTTACAGCATGACTTGGCAGAAATCAGCTCTGATCGCTTTTGTGAACAACTTTCTCTCTGGCCAGCCGGGGATTTCTTAAGCCCAAACAAAGAGTGTCAAATGTTGGTGCCATTACTGCCAAGCATAATGAAGCATGCGTCTTTTCAGGAGGGGGGAAACACTGAGTGACTGCGTTCAAGTAGGGCAGGTTGACGCCGTGTGGGCTTCAGATTGAGTGATGACTGCATGGCGTGATGGAGTAAGCCTTGGAAACAAAGCGAGGCACACTCTATTCATAATGCGTAATTGGTAATGTGATAAAGGCAGGGTTTGAGTACAGGCTACCTTAGGTCTGCACTCATGCATTCTGACTGAGAAGAGCATTTTTCACTAAGTGTTCTTGGCTTGCTGAGTCCATACGGCAGGTCCTGGCTCTAAGGCTTGGTGGCATGATGGTATAGACCAAGTGACAGAATAAATGTGTCAACTGGTAGAGATTTTGCTTTACCTAAAAAATATGACACCAATTAGAAAACTTGACACCATTGTCAACAGCTTTATTCATGATAATGTGCGATTTCATTTGGTCAACCTCTGTTAAAATAAAAATCAGTAAATAATATCCAAGAGAAATGTTTGTTGTTTCTTATGTTTACTTATCAGAATAGCATAAATTACTGGAAAGTAGACCCGATATGTTGTTGCATTTAGCTGCGAAACAGTCTTATGATGTGTGTTCCATTCATACTCACAGTCAGAGAGTGCTCTTGAGCAGCTTTGACCAGCAAAGAAGAGAAATGTTATATTAGGACAAAAAATGCTTTGGCAAAAACATGAAATGTTAATTTCCTCAAATATGAAAAAGAACAAGGTTACACTTGTGGATTTTTGTTTCTAGACTCTGACAAGGACACTTGAAATACTTGAAAGGACACTAAATATTTGTATGGAAATAAATCACTGATCACATTTTAATAATTTCAAATTTGACTTACTATTTGATTGGATGGACCCCATTGACTTATATATAGAAAAAATTATATATAGATATTATAGAATATCTATACCATATTATAGAAAAAAAAATAAACTATGGAATCCATCAAGTGTTTGGTTACCGACATTCTTCAAAATATCTTTTTTTGTGTGTTCAGCAGAACAATGAAGTTCATACAGGTTTGGAACAACTTCAGGGTGTGTAAATGATGACAGAATTTCATTTTTGGGTGAACTATCCCTTAAATGCTTGATTCTGATTGGTTGACGAACGTTCTAAGATGTGGAATTATGATTCTGGATACACACAGCTAAAGCAGTTCAGGCAGGTCTTTACAGTACCATATCACTTTGCAAATTATTTCAGTTGTTTCAAAGGTCCTTACAGCCCACAACAGCAAAAGAAATGAAACCCACAAAGACACTGACCATGCAAATAGATATAACAAACAATAGGACAAAAATTACAAATCAATTTCATATTTTCCCCAGAAAATTTTAAAATTGTATGATCTATGGAAAGCAGACTCTCTTTCTCTCGCTCTCTTTACTATAAATCACACACAGTTCAGACAAACACTAGCACACAAACAAGAAACATACATGTGCAGAGAAACATGTTGTCAGTGCCGCCATGTGACTTTTATCAATAAAATAGATTTGCAATTGAAAAGATTCATGACATTTCTCAGTACCGAGGTAGTAACATCGCTGTTCTTGAAGCCGTTAAACTTACAGCTTTGCTATTAGTAGAGATGCTGCTACCAAACACTGTTGAGAGATGCACAGACTCACACATGCTTAATCAATCAATCTCTCTACCTCTCTCTCTAGTAACTGCTTTAGTCTACATTTTAATACGTTAGGCTTTCTTTACTAGCTCTAAAATGACGTTTTGGAATTAGCAACAGAGGCTTGGCATGAGATGGGTAAGAAATTAGTCCTATACATGAGGCGTTTTAAAGACAAAAACCTGACAAATGTCTTGAAATAAAACACATGAACAATGTCTTGAGGAGTGGTAACTGTAGTATAAACAGAATAATTGACTCTGGGTGTTTGAATTATTAGAAAAATAATGCACACCCAAGGTGTAACTCTGCTTCTCATCGTGACTGCATTACCACCTCGGGTGTGCATTATTTTTCTAATAATTCAACGGCCCGGAGTCAATTATTCCTTACTTAATTCTGACTGTTAGAAAATGTTCTATATGTATTTATTGCATTTCATCTTCCATCACCTTCAATTTTCCTTACAATAAGACTACAAATCAGCATGTAAGTCTATAGGCAATTTTACTGAGCTGTGCTATAAGACATGGTAGCTTCCAGGCTAACAGCCTCCCTAAATTCAGCCATGCTGAAGCAGGGGTTTTGTGAGAATGTGGGGTAAGTGTGTGTGTGTGTGTGTGTGTGTGTGTGTGTGTGTGTTAGCCCCGAGGGTAAGTTCAGCAGGCAGCCTGTTAGTTCAGCTCAACTGGTGGACATGGCAACACAGGCAAGGTCGGCATGGCGATTATCAGTGTCCAAGGTCATGTGACCATGTGGGATTTGAAGAGAGGTAGTGGAAAGCAAACTGACATTGATCACGCTGAAGGTGGCCCTCTTTTCACAGAGGGAGAAATCAACAGATGGATAAATGGATTGTGGAATCATTCGTCGCATGGCTTTTTGTGTGGAAACTACAATGTCATTAAGATCAAGCTACAGGCAAGAATCCCATAATGATGCTGCTTTTGTACATTTTTGACACCAACAACATGACTAAATTTATACCGTGCCTTGCATACAGCAAAAAATATATATTTTCAGATACGTTCATATATATCTATAAAACATTTGTAAAGAAAAAAAATATTGCAAAGAATGATTTCTGAAGGATGACGTGATACTGAAGACTGGAGTAATGGCTGCTGAAAATTCGTCTTTGCCATCACAGATCACAGGAATAAGTTACATTTGATATTATATTCCATTTAAAACTGTTATTTTAAATTATTTCCATGAAAAAGTTCACAATATTACTGTTTTTACTGTTTTTGATAAAATACAAATCAATAATTATTCCAAAATGTTGACCAGTATTGTGTGTATTTCAAAATTTCAAAGTATATTTCAAAATATACAGGAGATGCCAAAATATTTTGTCAATATAGATGTTAATATTTATGTAAATATTTATTTAAATATATTTTAAAAATATGAATAGAATATTTACAAAAGAATATTTATTATACTGTAATATATTACATATTTATTACAATTAAAATGTATTTTTACATTTATTTTTTTTTATTTTATTTTACTTTACTGTTCCTTCAAAGTTCCTCCAACCCTCAAATATATTCTAGAACTTTTGCCGTCAACATCAAAATAGTTTGAAGATGTGGTGAAGGCCAAATCCATGTCTTTGAATTGTCCAAATATTATATATTCCTTAGCAGTGATCCACTAGGGTGATGAAGCAAAGTGCTTCAGTATATGGCACTAGGTGACGGGGGGCTGGGATCTAAAGTGAGATGGAGGAACATGTCCTAGTCAGGTTGAAGGGTGAAGTGAATTGGGTGGGTGATGGGGGACTGGCATATTGGGTGGGGGGGCACTTTCTCCTCTAATGCCCCCCGGCACCTCAGCCATTAGTATTCCCTGGCGCGGCCGGAGTTCATACGGCTAATGGAGTCGCTACCTGGGGACATTAATTGTGCGTGACACCACTCGAGGGGCTTTTGTGCACTCGCTCTAATATCAGCGTGCACCCCCCAGCCACCCAAACCCCCCTCCCGACAAAGCGCCGAGAAAGATTACAAACAAAGCCCAAATAACTGCCAACCTTACACTGCAGTTTGACAGAAGGGGGGCCTCAAGTTCACTCCTGACACCGATTGGCAATCCCCCGGGTGTGTAGCAACATTGGGTGACGGGCAAATCTGTTTCCTCTGCTAGGAATAATAATAATAATAAAATGTAGTGAGGGAATGTGTCTTCATCAAGAAGAGGAGACCAAGGGATGATGTAAAGACAAGGTTGCAAATGTGGACTAATGCATAGGAAGGATGGCTTACAGCAACTGTAACAATATGGAACATGTTTCAAATAATGCTAAATCTTATTACTAAACACATACTTTTATGATACATCAAGGTCCAAAAGTCTGAGACCACTAGTGAAAATGCTTTTGCACTTTTTTTTATAGTTTGATACAACATTTGCCTTCTTCATCTGAGTGAATTGCTGAATTGAAAATTTTATGTTGTAGAATGGATCTCTCTTATCTCTTTTGCTCACAAAGGCTGCATTTATTTGATCAGAAACAGTAATATTGTGAAAATATTAGGTAGTACTTTATAATAACTGTTTTCTATTTGAATATACTTTAAATGTATTTTCTTCCTGTGATGGTAAAGCTGAATTTCATCATTACTCCAGTCTTCATTGTCACACGATCCTTTAGAAATCATTATAATATGCTGATTTAGTGCTCAAAAACATTTCTTATTATTAACAATGTTGAAAACAGTTATTCTGCTTAATATTTTTGTGGCAACCATGATTTTTTTCTTTTACTTTCAGGATTCTGTGATTTAAAAAAAAAAAAAAAAAAACATCATTTATTTGAAACAGAACTATTTGTAACATTATTAATACTGTCACTTTTGATCATACAGAATTTTAAAAATTGTATTTCTTTTTTTATTTTATGTCATAACATTTTCCAAAATCCTAAACCTTGTTCATTTACAGGCTTAAAAGATCTTAGGGTATATACACAATTAATTTAACGGCAGAATATATATAGGTGTACACTGGGTGATACTAGGAAAAAATAGTGATTTAATTTGTTGAGAATAACAAGTGATCTTGCAAAACCCACAGGACATGAAATTAATGTGCTTGGAAATTATCATATTTCTCATTACACTGTCACCCGCCAAGCTTGTGCAGCTACCTGGTCCAGAAAAAAAAAAAAGAAAAAGAAAAGACTGCTGAAATATGAGAAAGGAAGCTGTTAAATTGGAATGGATTATTATATATTATTGTCATCTTTTCTCCCTACATCCCTTGCAATAACTGCTGCCTTTTGCCATCATCATCTACTCACCTGAAAATGTATGGTGTAATAAACTTTGTAGCAAACAAGTCCCATCGAAAGTAAAGCAGTGTCTGACTGTGTGAATGTGTGTGCGCTCACTTGAGCTCGTGTAAAGAGTCCCACTGGCTTCATTGTATGTATAAGTTGAGGGACACAAGAAGCTTTTGAATAGAATATTTAATTTCTCTACACAGAACTTTAGACTTCTTATTACACGATTCTCATCTAAGACTTCCAATAGGATCTTTGTCATCCAGGTTATTTGCCTTTCATGGTCCCCAGTGTGATAGTAAATGCCAATCCGCTCATTCAAAGTTAGAAAATCATTACCGGCTTTTGTTACTGAATGTTCTGGAAAGCCACAATAAAGCCAGCCTCGTGTTAGGAGTGTCAAAACTATTCTCTAAAGATAATGTGAAAAATGGCTTCAAAAGAGCCACTCAGAGAGATAATATGATAATTTGATTTCCTTGATAAGCACCATGGAAAAAGCCTCGCTCTGGCCCTTTTTTAAGCAGCAAAATCCATTACCTCTTCTTAATTCACCCTTGCATAAATTAAGTATTCTCGCTGGCTATTAGCCTATCCATTAATACAGCCAGGGTCAAGACAATTGAAACCTAAAGTCAAGAAATATGGAGAAGTATTTCTCCAAAACGTTTCGTCTAATGGCTGCTGAGCGAGAGTCCAGGATCTTTTGCCATTAATTGTGAAATTATCTTTCTTTGCTTTTTCTTCCTATAAACAGGCAGGAGAAGATAAGAGGCACAGGAGCCGATAATCCTGTTGCGCGAAATGAATTTCCGTTCCACTTGTTTCTTTATGTTTCAGCCAATTTCTGCTGGGCGATAGATTGTTTCTGGAGATACAGGCTGTGAGAGTGGAGAGGGGGAAATTTCTGAAGGCAAGTGTAAAATTAGTTTGGTACCAGAACTGCATCAAACTCTGAATAATTATAGAGTAGAAGGGGCCACGGTTACATTTAAACTATTACAAAATCGCATTTCATTGTAATCAAAATGAATCCCCTTTGAACTGAAAACAGTGTTCAATATATTCCTGGCAATGGGAGAGATCTGATTAATCGGATCCATCATGTATTTACTGATGCAGGGGGAATGAAACTAGAAAGCTCCATTAAAAACAGCTACATTACATTTTAATGATAATTCTCATTTTCTGTACAAAATAAAATACATTTGGAATGATCATCAGAGCACAAAAGGAATGATCATGTACTATTACTAAGGGATATTTTGTGGAGAGTCTACTGTGTGATGAAGATTGTTTACAGATGAGAGTTCCTATAAAGCTGAATGTCTGCACAACAGATGAGGATGCTTAGATAATGTTGACGTTCCGCTAATGGTCAGAGGTGAGGCTTTAGGGGTCTCGTACTCTAAAACACCTCAGGAGCATAAAAGTATTATAAAAGACTCTTAGGGCCACATATATTATATATATATATATATATATATATATATATAAATATATATACACACACACACATGCATACATACATATATGATGCATCGATAGAAATTTTTGGTCCGATACCGATATTTTTAGGTTTAGGTTTTCGGGTACAGAAATAAAGTAAACAAAAATGTAAAATAACACTGCATATTCTTCACTGTATAAATTAAATACATATTAATCCTTCCTTATTGTAACAGACTTTATTGTGATTAATTTTTTTTTTTTTTTTTTTTTTTGTAAGTTTAAATATGTATATGGTCTCCTTTACTTTACTCTTATTTTGGCGGGTCTAGCCTACAAAGTGATACGGTAATGAAAGAGAGATGGTGGCTTATGGTGATTTTTTTTTTTATTTTTTTTTTTTGAGTAAAAACGGACACAATAAACTTAATAAAACATAAGTAAAGTTTTGGCCATCATTCAGGTGGGGTCCACTACACTTATGAAAGTTACAAAAGTTATTTAGTCAAGAATAATAGATTTTTTTTTGTCTTTTGTTATTTGATTATCATTAAAGCACATACAGCAGCAGTAGGATTATACAACAAATTATACAGCTCAATGCCTTTATGCAGTTAATTAATAAACCGTTTGTTATATTGGCCTTTTTCCTGCTATAATCGATATGCCGATGGTTATAAATTGAGCAAAAATCGGCCGATACATTGGCGCAACTCTAATATAGCTATATACATACATACATATACATATAACACAGCTGACTGCTTCATCTTGTCAACAAAAGTTTCTTTGCAAACTCTCCATTACATTGTGCCTTGTTTACAAAACAATCTGTGGTCAAATTCTCTGAACAAACATATAACCCTCTGATGGGATCCAGGACCGATTAAAAATAAACCATTCACTTGTTCCTAATGCTGTTACAGTTTGGTTGGCATGCACGGACTTCCACAAAATAGGGTATTTTTTAATGAATGAAGGAGAATGAAACGACCAAAAGCACGTCTTAACAACAATAAGAACAGACAAGGAGTGAGAGGAGTGAGTCCATTATAAAGGGTGTGCAGATGATGAGGTCCAGGTGCAGGTGATGAGTGCTGATGGGGAGATGACGAGGAAGTGAGTGCAGGTGTGGAAACAGGAGGATCATGGGAAATGGAGTCCGGGAAGGCCGTGGAGGGACAGGAGCCTTGGAAGGCCGTGGAGGCTCTGGAGCCTTGGAAGGCCGTGGAGGGTCAGGAGCCTTGGAAGGCCGTCGCTGGGCTGAAACCCCGCCCATGAATCCCCGCCCATGAATCCCCCACCCACAGGTACATGGCATGGAGTGAGTTCATGGGCCGGAGCGGGCTCGTCGAGGAAGGCCGGAGCGGGCTCGAGGAGTATTAGAGCGGACTCTGGGAAGGCTGGGACTGCTGGTTCCGCCCAAAAGTCTATTAGCCAGGGTTCTCCCTTGGGTGAAGGCTTAGGCTGGATGGCAGATTCTCTTGGGAGCTCCGGTGAGGCAGCGGCCCTCCTCCTGGGCCGTCTGGACCTCCTTTTGGGCGGCTGAGGATTTGGGTCAGGCTGAGGAATAGGGGAGTGCCCACTGGAGGGGTAGACGGAGGAAACCGGCGGTTGCCGAACTGGCCAGGCCGCTTGTATTTCTGTGGGGACTGGACGAGGAATACACGATTTTTCTTGAACCTCTTCAATAACAAAATCAGAACAATTCAGAAAAAGAATCAGATTAATTGTCTCGACTAAGGAAAAAAAAACATGCGGGTTCACTAAAACGAATCGTGTCCTCGTCCAGACCCGACAGAAAACAAGCATTTAACGGGGCATCTGGCCAGTTCACCAAATAAGCAAGCTCCGTAAATTCTTCCACATACCTCTCCAGCAGGCGACCATCCTGCCAGAACCTACACAGACGATCCTCCGCTGAGGCTTGTTTGAGAGAAACAGGAGACTCTGGAACCAGGAATAATCCCATATTTTTTTGTGGAAGTCCAGCGGTTTGGTCTGTTCTTCTGTTACGGTTTGGTTGCTGAAGAGATGAGGCATGCACGGACTTCCACAAAATAGGGTATTTTTAATGAATGAAGGAGAATGAAACAGGAGGATCATGGGAAATGGAGTCCGGGAACGCAGGGAACTGTGACAAATGCATCCTTCCAAAGTCTGTACAGGAACACAAACGAGCTGTTTAAACAGGATGCATCAAAGCGAACATTCCTTTATGCTTTTATTTACTCTTCCATTTGTCCTCTTGTTGGCAGACTCAAAAGCGCCGAGTAAAGTGAACACTCATCTTTATATTGTATCTAGACAGTGTCAGTGATTATAATGGGTTATATTTGCTTTTGACGCAATGCTCGCATTCAGTCTAGGCAAAGCCGTGAAGCAACTGAACGGCCTATGGTGCGATGATGTAAAACTATTCGTTGATGTCTTGCTCTGGAGGCAGTCATATACAAATGCATTTGCACATGTGATGTCACAAGTCCCCCAAAATCTAAACAAGCTGTATTTAAAGCTTGATTAAAAATGCTTTGTTGTTTATAATGAGGAGGACATTTTAAGCTCTGAAACATGAAGGAAGTTTTAAGAGACTGTCCTCCTCCAAAAAACGATCCTATAGGTTGTTTTTTCAAGCACCTTATTACGACCTATATTTACGTTTTAAAGTCATGCGCCCTCTAGCAGGCATAAAAATAATGACAGTGTGGTGTTAAGTCTCAGCTGATCTTAAGAACCGAATCCGTCCAATGAGTATTAGAGATTCAAGAACGGGATTGATTGATTCATTGAAAAAAAAAAAAAAAAAGACTCAAAGGAATGATTCATTCACAAAATGAATATCACTACTTCTTTCATGAACTCTCATAAAAGTGCCAATGAGATCAGGTGCATATTTTCAGAGAATTAGATGATAACCTTATCCGAAGATGATAATCTTAATAATCATTCTAAATTTATGACAATAGCAAATATATGGACCATATATTTATGGACTAAATATATGGTACTTTTATGGTGTATTTGTGTCCTTTTTGAAGCTTTAAATCCTCAGTCATCATTTATTGTAATTGCATGCATGGAAAAGAGCATTCAGCACATTATTCACAAAATCTCCTTTTGTGTTCTACGGAATAAAGATAGCCATATAGGTACAAATCATGACAATTTTTTTTTTTTTTTTTTTTTTTTAGGTGAACTATCCCTATTCCTTGAGTCAAGAACAACACTGACATTAACTGGGAGCAATACTGCAGGGGGAAGAAAAATACACTCACACAGATAGACAAGTTGAGAGAAAATATTCCACAATATGAAACCAACATGAGATTCAGAAGAATCTGATGTATTGTGAAGAGAGTAACAAGGTGAATGGAAAATCAACGTCAGTGTATCTCATGTTCTGCTCTTCGACAGCAGGTGAGCTCATCTAAAACACATCAACATATCTCCCCCATATTGAATCCTCTGACATGGGACCTTAGCTTAGAGGAGATGAAATTAAGTGAAATAAAAATCATATTAAAAATTATTATCGCCTAACAGCCATTAGTCTAAAGTGTGCTGTCACCATTTGATGGATTTCTCACTTAGTTCAATGAATGTTCTAACGACATTGATAAAATCACTGCAAACCAAATACAGTTAACCCGCTCATGGAGGGCCATGCATTGTGTCAACACCATAGAGAGAAGCTCCGCTAAAGGAAATACAGATCTTTTTTTGTCTTCAAAAACCTCACTATATTAGCTGTTCATTACTTTAGTACATCAGGGACATAAAGACTCAAAAATAATATGTTAAATATGCTCATAAACTATAAATACATAGTCGTCTAGAGCTGTGGTTCCCAACCACATACCTGGAGCCCCCCAAACACTGCACATTTTGCATGTCTCCTTAATCAAACATGCCTGATTCAAGTCATCAGCTCATTAGTAGAGACTCCAAGACCTGAAATGGGTGTGTCAGACAAAGGAGAGATGCAAAATGTGCAGTGTTGGGGGGGCTCTAGGAACGTGGTTGGGAACCACTGGTCTAAAGTGTGGTCACACTTTCCTTTGAACGTAAAAATTCTGCAAGCAAAGTGCAATCGTCTCAGTAAGAATTTGCGCACTCTGGAATTTAGTGTGAGGCGAAACATTTCTCCACACTGATTTCACACCAAATTCAAGAGCTCACAAATTTGCAGCGTTTACCACCAAAAAGCTGCTTAGTATCGAAGTGAGCTCTGAGGCCCTTTCACACTTTTGAATCGAAACAATAGATCCCTATGAGCCTATTCACACTGGGCGCGAAAATTCGCGACATGAAAAGGCGAGGATTTTTTTCGACCTGTGATTAGTAAAAAATGAGAGAAACATTTTTCTACAGATAAAATATGAAGGCAAGTAGATATATGATTATGACGATATGTTTTCTGTGTTTTTTATGCAGCTCATGCTATTTTTATAACAATAAAGGATATTTATGACAAATGATAAGCAGATGTAGCGTTCAGTCCATTATAAAACATACAAAGAATGCATGTCTGCCCATTATCAAATCAAAACCCACTTTAGATCATCTCAGAAGTTATTACGATAACTCGATGATGGTTTAAAGTGCATTTTGAAATGTAGCTTGATGCTAATTTTACCTTTAATTATATTTTTATGTCTAATGTAGTACAAATCTTTAGTCATCTTAATTTGACGATGTATATTATGCAGCGGATGATGTTAAAGCCAAATACGAGATGCATACATAAGGACAAATGCATTGTTGGTCGGCGCCACCTAGCGTGCGGTTATAAATTAGCAGAAGATGATCAGTCATTTCGCGTTCGGTGTTCCGTTCTTCTGCGATTCGCCTCGCTTTCTCGCGTCGCGTTCAATGTGAAAGGGCTTTAAGCAGCACTTAATGCATTGATTGATAATGCACAATGGACCTGTCGATGGATTTTTCCTGCAAAAAAGTTTCACTTATGTAACCGTACCTTTGCTATTCATGAAACTACTCATTATTCTCCGCTCAGCAGTGTAAAGTTAGTGGTAGTGGGCCTGAATTTTTCCTCAGTATTCACTGACCACTTCACTATTTCATCTACCTCCGACTATTTTTCTACTTTGGGGAAAACACTTTCTATCACTGTCAGATAGAGCAGGGATAAAAACTCTCCAGCCCTGGATTAGCTGTCCACTTGCCTCCCTGCAGTCTCAGAACAATAAAACACAAGAGTGCACTTCCCTACGTGGGTCCTCTACATTTACTTAGAGTAGCTGAGATACAGCAGCTCCAGGCCATTGTGTTTCAGATTTCAGAGCCTGATTTGAACATGAGCTCATTTTGATGAATCAACTAATTGTTTTATTACTGGTTTGAATGAACTTGTGGATGTTCATTTAGAAAGTGATTGGGGGAAAAATGTGAATCTTCAAAGAAATCTTCACATTGTTTTACATTCTTTTCAATGCTCGTTTCTGCATTTCAGATTGTCTAACTGTGTCCCTCGCTGCAGCTGAGACGATCTGATTGTGAAGAAAAACAGACATATAAACCTTTCAATCTGTTTAATTAAGACAGCTTAGCAGTGGCACTGGGTTGCAGAGTATTTAAGCTAATTACGGTATTAATTACAGCATGAATTAAATTACATAATTGCCTTTCAAAACAATGACTCTGATAGCTTAGGTAAGGTAAAGGGTTAATTTACTATGGAACCAAGCATGCATTATTTACACACCCTGATGAATAATACATTTAAGAAGTAGGCTTATAAATTTGCCAACACAAAGCTAAAGCAAAGCAGAGAGCCCAAGCCGAGGCTGATTTGAATATATGTCTCAGATGAATATTGCTTGAGTTATGGTTGTGGCAGAGTGGAGACCCTCATTTCATTTCTGGAGCTGTGTAAAAAACACAGGAGAATTGAAACATTTCTCCCTGTACAAATGACCTCTTAATATCAGCCATAGGATTAAAGAGGGGGAAAGACGAATGTTTTTAATGGGTGCATACCATTTTAATGAAAAAGTAGCTTATGACTGGATAATTTGGTTAACTATGGTGCACCAATACTGCAGGCCACATTGTTACACCAGTAGATGGCGACAAGTGACAAGTCCTTTATGAGTGAATCACTGAATCATTCATTTAAAAGATTCATTCATGAATGAGTCACTGCCTTTATGAGTAAGTCATTAGCAATATTTCGCAAAACGTTCCGATAAACTTTGCATTCACTCGCAAAGAGCTCAAAAGGTTTTGTGAGCGAATGCATTTCAGAATGACCAATCAACATTTGAGATGCTGTGCAATGAAATTGTACTTCTTGTTTGTCAAGTTATCCAATCACATCCTCTGTTGAGGCAAAGTCAAGTGAGCTTTTTGTTGCGCATCTAGGGATTTATTCGGTATGTGTTTCCATCGTAGATTATGTGCATGTCTTCTTATTGGTTAGCGAATGTTTTTTTTTTTTTTTCATTTTTAGAATCTATGTGCATCTTGGCATTTCCATCTTGGCATTTTTATGCGATATCCCAAAATTCACATAAAATAGGTGGGTGGAAACAAAGCTATTGAAACATTCACACAGCCGATTTATACACAAACACAGATTCATTCAGGAACGCTATACTGAGTGTTGATCAGAGCCGTGCAATAATTAATTCTGTTGTGGCATTATTTAGAACTATTTTTATTGGTGTAGCAAAAATGCAAAGTAACTGGCAATATAAAGTGGTGCAGGGATGACATATTTTTGTTGGCAAAAAACACGGAAATGGGTTAGCATTTGAGCACTTCTGGTTCCATCGTCATGAAGTCACTTGGTTTTTTGAATGGGTTTTTTGGTTAAATGCTTGAAATAAGGTCTGTAGTGAACGCAAGCTCAAGATATTTTCACTTTTTATTCTATGATATAAAATACATTAGTAATACTCACTTGTGATTTTTAAAAAAATCTTTTAATTGTCTTGTGAAAGGGGTTTGCTAACAAGTGGCTAAATGGGACAACAGAGGTTGTTGGGGACACTAACTGTCATCAGTCGAACAGGTATCTTACTTTCAAAGCCTTGTTGTGTTTATAATTGTGCTCTTGCAAACTATCAAAACTCAAACTTTCAGGGAAAATATTTTTAAACAAAGACTGAAAGAGTTGTCGGAAGCTAAGCAATTATGTTGAAGTCATGCGACTGTGGTATAGTTCATTTATAGTCTATGTTTAGCTTTTGACTTGTGCTGATTGTATTTACAGCTTCAAAATTCATAAAAGTTGTGTTCATTTGTGTATCATAATGAACAAGACGTATAAGAATCATGAGGTTTTGTTAGTCACAGACCTTATTTTCTGCAATAATCCAAAAGCTTATGGAAAAAAAACCTATTGGGTTTTTGTCAAAGGAACCAGGGTAATGCTAACTTCCGGGTTGGTCTACAAAAGTCTAAAATGTTAGTTACTCAATATTCACTTTTTGTTTATTGTTCATTGTTGGTATGAATATCAGCAAAGCTGTGATTAATTGTGGCTATATATACGGATATATGATATGTTATAATATATTTTCATAATTTATAGTTGTGTCATTACCTCAAAAAGAGCAAAAAAGCCTGTTCAACCCAGCACTACACGTTCCCTCTGGAATGAACATATAACATAAACATACTATTTGAAATTATGAAACAGGCTGACTTGGCTAGAAACAAAAACTTACATTTGTACCAAAGATCTAAAGATCTGGGCAAGGTCATGTTTACTCTCGTTCCTGAAAATAATAGCTTGTTTGCACAGAGGGCTGTATTTTTTTGTTATTGCTGTGCATTTCTTTACCAAGCAGTCAATCTTGTCTGGCACTGCAAAAAATAAATAAATAAATAAACAGTATATTGATGATCAGTTGGGGAACTGTAGCTCTTCAAAGCATTGTTACATTAAGAATGAATGCTATTACTACTGTACATCAAATTGAGCATGTTGTAGTAAGATGACTGAATTAGTGAAAACTGAGGGGCATAAATAATTCTATTCCTCTCTGAAAATGTCTGTATGTATATCCGAGAGGCGAAATGAAAGGACAGTAAAATAATGGGTAAGTTTGACATCCAAGAAGAAAAAGAAAAGAGGAGAAATGTTCTACAAAGTCTTGTAATCATCAGCCTTTTCACTAAAGCCCTACCGCGATTTGTGTTTTTAAAAAGAGACATGGCAATAGGCAGCCGTGAGGTGCCATTGCCGCCCAGGCACCCATGTGATGGCACAACACTTTCATTTCCCCCAGCCCCGACATCAGAAGGGGAGAAAAAAAAATTACATCTCAGTCTGACGAGTGACTAATCAAGGAGCTCGAAACGGTGCTGCAATAAATTACTCCGCCGTGAAATAAACCACACAAACAGACTGATGATAATAAATGTAAATTATTTCTCCGAAGAAATTTTCCCCGGTACATGAGTAATACCAACCATCAGGAAGGAGTCTTCCTTAACATTAATTACAGAAAATGACAAGTGAGCTGACAAGTAGGAAGGCTCATTATCTGCGAACATATTCACAACTTCGCAATTTGCCGCGAAGATGGACTCCAGCTAAATTAATCTCTTTTCTTTGCATGAGCCCCTTCTAATTTTCATGTTATTAACAGGTTTGCAGTATCACTCAGTGCTTGTCAGCCTAATCAGGTTTTTTCTTCCTCTTCGTCTTCCTCCACCGATGTTCGGGGGAAAGCATGGTGTCGCTTTGAAAAGGATCAGGTCTCTTAATGTGTTCTCCATCACGTGTCCCCCACTCCACAAGGATGCTTTTAATAAGGTTCCTTAATCATTCCTCTTTTTGCTCAACTTTTGGCCCGGTTGGCATCCATTATCACTGGCTTTTGTACCAGGTAGAGTCATTAAGTGGAAGAGAAGGTTTATCAGGCGAACGTAGGGGGGCTTGCTGTACTGTAAAGGAGAGATGGGCATGCCGGCATGAGGGAAATCTTGTTTTAGCCACCATGCTAAGAGTCTTGACTCCTGAGTTACTCTGAAATGATGGAGCATGAGGATGATGTCGAAAACCTTTTTGTGTTTGATTAAACCTAATGAGGCTGAAAGAGAAATCCATTTGGAAAAAAAGATGGTAAATCATGTAGAGGTGGCGAATTGATTGTTCTGATTGGTATCACTTTTCTCTGTGAGTTATTTAAATGACAAGTGCACAATCTCTATAGTCTCATAACAGTTTTACTGAAGTTTAACATACTCATTTACATGTTGTTAAAAGGAGTACGTCTCTCCACCCACAAAAATATTGACATATTTCTGCAGAATCATCCCTTGCATATTCATTTATTAAATAGCTACTTTGGCTATTTTGATGATGCTTTTAGAACCTACTCTTAGATCATCCATGTCTATATCCATTAAGGATGCATGATATATTAGCAAATATCAGTTATTGGCTGCATGCTTTTTTTTAATCAGTGTCTTCCACTATTATGCCCCTTTCACAAGATGTATAATTCTCTGGGTGTCCCCAGAATGTGTATGTGAGGTTTCAGCTTAAAATACCCCACAGATCATTTATTATACACTATATTGCCAAAAGTATTGGGACACCCCTCCAAATCATTGAATTTAGGTGTTCCAATCACTTCCATGGCCACAGGTGTATAAAATCAAGCACCTAGGCGTGCAGACTGCTTCTACAAACATTTGTGAAAGAATGGGTCACTCTCAGGAGCTCAGTGAATTCAAGCGTGGTACCGTGATAGGTTGCCACCTGTGCAATAAGTCCATTTGTGAAATTTCCTCACTACTTAATATTCCACAGTCAACTGTTAGTGGTATCATAACAAAGTGGAAGCAACTGGGAACAATAGCAACTCAGCCACGAAGTGGTAGGCCACGTATGCTCAGCGCATGCTGAGGCGCACAGTGCGCAGAAGTTGCCAACTTTCTGCAGAGTCAATAGCTACAGACTTCATGTGGCCTTCAGATTAGCTCAAGAACAGTACGTAGAGAGCTTCATGGAATGGGTTTCCATGGCCAAGCAGCTGCATCCAAGTCTTATATCACCAAGTGCAATGCAACTCCATATTAAACCCTACAGATTAAGAATGGGATGTCATTAAATTTCATGTGCATGTAAAGGCAGGTGTCCCAAAACTTTTGGCAATATAGTGTTGCTTGTCAAAATTGCCCCTATTTGGGTGTAAGCAAAAACACACTGTTTTTGTGTGTGTCCCTTTAAATGTAAATGAGCTGCTGCTCCCAGCCTGCTTTCCAGAAGGGCAAACTTTTAGAATGCATCTGGACATTTCTGAATGGTTAGTGGATACATTTATTTAGTTGCTGTGAAGTTGATTCTACTCATCGACTAGCATGTGCTGTCATGTTAATCTTTTGTGCAAATCCAGTATTGAATTGACCCTCGTTTGTGAAGCAGTCCGGTGTAGAGAGTTTTTGTACATTATGTGGTTTGTGTCACCAATCTTGAAAGAAGCTTGTTGTAGTCCTTAAAAAGTGATTTCTGTAAAAGAAAGTATCTCCCTTTGCATTGAAATTTGAGCATTGTAACTTTGCAGACGTTGTTTATGCTCAAACAGCAATATTACACACTAACTAAAGTTAAAAAGTGAAATCAAATCATAATCAACCTTTAAAAATATATATATAATGTTTTGCTTGCACAACAGAAATTATGCTATTATGCTACTTGAAGCTAGCACTATGAAGTAACTATTGCAGATAATATACTTGTAAATGCAATTGATGCTAATTATTGAATCTGTAAATGAAGCATCTGTGTGCGCATTTGTCTTTCCTGTACTCCGGTTAGCGTGGAATCTCAAACTTTATATCAAGATTTACACATTTAGACATTTATGAATATAAAAACTAAAATCTTCGATCTTGAATAATGACAACTGAAACAAATTCATTTAACATACAGTGCAGTGACTTGAAGACCCTTCCATCAGAACACTACTGTGATCAGGATGGGACTGTGATCCTACTAAATCGTCACTTATTGGCCCAGCCCTACTAATTAGCATCTTAGGATTGATCTCCACCTCTAAGGGGCGTTCACACTTGCAGCGATTTACAGCTACTAAAAGGCATTCATTTTGAGACCATTGGATATGCAACTAATTTGAATAGAATTCAACTTTATGCAAATATCCATCGACACCTTAAGGCAACTTCCAATGGGAGCGCGGACAGCCGAGCTTACATGATATAGTTGAATACTGCAGTTCAGTCGGAACACCCACTAGCAACCACCAGTACAGCGACATGGCGACACCAGCAATTTAATCACTGTCAATGCGAACACCCCTTTAGTTTGCAACCTACATTCTTAAGCAACAGGATGCCACCACTCTAAATCAATCCTATATTATACCATAATCTGTGTGCTAAAAAGCAATGACAATGCTTGACAAATCTGCCACCCTATCAAATACTGTTTTTTGATCTAATGATCATTGTGCTGTCATTCATTAATCATGGACACGTAGAATAGAACAGAAAATGGCAGTGGACATGGACAGACTAACAAATACATACTGAATTCCTTTACAACAATTATTTTGATGGATGACATTTGTTGCCATGGTGATGGACTGTTGAACTCACTATTATGGTGATTATGTTCCTGGTAATAAGGATCATTCAAACCGTTTAAAAATGAGAACTTAAGGACAAATGGGTTACACTTTATTTCAATGGTTCACTTTAGTCATTCTACTAACTATAAGTAACTTTGCAACAACATGTCAACTAACTCATTATTAGAGTATTACTAGACTGTTAGGTTAGGGTTGGGGTTAGTAGAATAAGTTGACATATAGCTGGAAAGCTACTTATAGTCAGTCGATTGTCTGTTAGGGAACCATCAAAATAAAGTGTTAGCAGATATTAAGCAGATAGTCTACTAATACTTTATTGAGAGTTAGTTGACATGTACAGTAGTTGCTAAGTTACTTATATTTGTAGAATGTTCAAAGTGGACCACTGAAATAAAGTTTTGCCAACAAATATGATACTTGTCACAGTCACCCTCATGTTCTGTTTGTTTTGGTCTTCTCTTGTCACATGTGCTCCCTTGTTCACCATGGACACTAACCACCACCATAGCTGCACGTCATTAGTTAATCTCCCTTTGTGTATATAAGTTCCTGTTTGTTTTCAGTTCCTTGTCCGATCACCGTCATTATACGTTGTGTTGTATCTGCCATTCTGCCTGTTTGGATTAAACTTGGATTTTTATATTGAACTCTTCTTCTTCGCCTTCTTTCGTGAACACAGCCGTGAAAGATGATCGGACCACCTGAAATGGACGAGAGGGCAATAATGCTTGTCCGGACTTAGGAGAGCCCAGACCTTTTTTCATTTGTCAAGGACTTTATTTGTTTGGCCGTCACTAGCTCCCTGGATGATGAGACCCTCAAGACCTTGTTTTGGATCGAGGCTACTTTCCACCAACGCCTCGACATCCCAGACACCACCGGACTGAACTGGAGAGAAGCTGTCATTCGGTGTCTGGAGAGCGTCACGCCCCAATCTGGAGCACAGCCGGACCCAGAGCCCGTAGCAACACCCTTGACCACGGAAAACTTGCGTGTGCCCCCCGCAGACGGTGAACCAGCACCCGCCACGACGCGTCAGCCAGAGCCCGAGGAAGAGAGGACAGAGCTGACCCTTGCCCCAGATGTGCAGCCCTACCGCAAGTCTGACCAGGGGTGTGAGCCAGCGACATCAGCGGACGAGGGAGTCACGACAACGGAGGATGAGGACTGGCTGATCGATTTCAGTGAGGAGGTTCCGTCTCCCAGCCTTTCCCACCCAGTATCTTCATCTTCACCACCGTTTCTGAACGGTATAAATGACTGTAAAGACTGTATATTACTCACCGTTACGCCGTAGATATCCTCACCACCTCCATCACCCCAGAGGTCAGCCAGTCCTCCAACCATGCCACTGCTGGAGGTCCACAGCCCTGTGCCATCTCCGTGGGAGCACCGCTCTGACGTCGAGTCACAGGTCGTATGTCTACCTGCAGCGCCATCACCTGAGGATCCTGCGGCTCTGCCTCCGGCCTCTGAGATCTTCGTTCCATCTCGGCCTGTCGGCTCTGTTGGGGCTCCTCCCACCCACGGTTTCACCGGAAACCCTCGGACTTCCGGCTCCCCATTTGGTCAGTCGTCGCACCTCTTCCGTCACAGACTTGCGGTCCGTCCGCTGCACTCCGTCCCTCCACCCCTACGACGTCAGCCGTCTCCTCCTTCCCCTCTGTGTCGGTTTCTTGTCCGATCACCGTCATTATACGTTGTGTTGTATCTGCCATTCTGCCTGTTTGGATTAAACTTGGATTTTTATATTGAACTCTTCTTCTTCATCTTCCTTCGTGAACACAGCCGTGACAATACTACATTTGTTTAATTTCAAATACACAACCAATAACAAATACATGACCATTCAATGATGATATAGACAACTAAGATACCCATAATTCTCAGCATGGTCCAACTTCTAAGGAAAGAAATATGTTACAGATAATTTTATCATGTAAAGAAAGGCCATAAACAAAAGTTCTCTATTAACTTATTAATTTATGAGCTATGAAAAATTTATATCAAGACGTAGTGTATTCAAGGACACATGACTGACTTTATCCACCTATATGCGGATTCTCTGCCGGCTCGGAAGCTGTCCATGTATCCATCTTCTCAGCCTTCCTATTTTCCAAAGCATCCCTATAACTCTTCCATCCTCCATTTGCTTGTGCCTAGTCTCAGACAAATGCAATTGTAAGCGATGTTGTGAGTTTTGTTTTGCTGGAATTAATAAATCACAGCGGGAGTATGAAGTATCTGCACGTCTGAAATGTAATCCGCGCATTTGCCTGTATATCAAGGCCCTGTTTAATTCACAGGTAGCCTCATGATAGCTGATGCAGAAACGCAATATGTCATGCAAAATTAGTTCGGAGAGAATAAGTTTCAGGAGGGAATGCACAAGAAAAAAAAAAGAAAGAAAAAGATGACAAGAGGGAGGTGGTACCAGCCACAGAGGTTTTATCTGCGCCCCTCTTCCACCCTCCCCTTAATTACATTTCACACACTGTAGTGCCACAATAGCCCTGTGTAACCTTTGGAGGCTGTGCCTTTTTAATAATGCAAAGTATACATTTTCATATCTGTTTTTTTTTCCAGCACTCTCCCCATTTATTAATTTGCTGAACATAATAAAACAAAAGGAGGGAAGTAATGAGCTTCTTTGCTGAGGCAGGCAGAACACAATACAAGCCGGTCGGCGTTTAGAGAATGAAAACACAGTGTAGTAAACCGTCTTAAAACTGAAAGTCTTGCCAGGGTGGGGGATAAATTTGTACATGAAATAGCATGACTGTGAATTTAACCCTCAGACACCCCCATTTTAATATCTTGAAAAATATACTTAACATTAAAGTATTGACACCCAATGATCACAATCATTTATATAAAAAAACTCTTTGATCAATTTGATAAGGGTTTTAAATGTACATCATCAAAGTCTCAGGGACCCCAGCATACATATATGTATATATAAACAGTCAATCAAAACAGAACAGGAGTTTAAAAGTAATATTGTATATAAATATTTACACTTGTGTTATTTACAAACATATCCTCACAGCTCCAAGATCCTCAATAGTCTTTGAGTGATGCAGAGTATAAATGTTGCCCATCAGCTCTGTACCTTTCACTGGGAGACAGGCATAAAAAAAAAAAAATTAAAAAAAACATCTGTTGTTGGAGCATGGAGGAGCCCAATGAGACCGTGCTTCCTTAATTAACCGGGCCTTCTCTAAAGCGCCCCCAGAGAGATGAGTGATCTTTGTAAGACACCGGCGATATTTAATATCTGATTAAAATCATCCTCACGATAAGATTTTACAATGAGCCACTTAAGAGTACAGTAAATGTGAAGCTCTTTAATGTGGATTATACTTTTTCATTTACCTAGATGGTGATTAATATGCTGTCAATGTTAACCTTGGCAAATGCCATGTGGTTTCTGCAAATTGTCTGCTCTTCTTTGCCCTTTGAAGTATTGAACTTTGCCATAGAAACTCTCTACTCTCATCCAGTCTTATCTTGTTCTGTCTATCTATAAGCCCCATTGTATAGTGCATAACACAACCCTATGCATAATGGATATGAAAATAGCTCACATTAAATCTAATTTGTGTAATCTATGGACAACTAGTGGGACCAAACAAAACTGCAAAAATATAATGGCAGTTTTCAAACAGTTTTCTTAAAATATAAGCCCCGTCTGACCTGTCAAACACAAAGGCCTTCCACCAAAATCATATTAAATATTATATTATTAATATATATATATATATATATATATATATATAAACACCACAAAAGGTGTTACACTATTCACTACTGTTCAAAAGTCTGGGGTTAAAAAAAAATAGTACTTTCATTCATCATGTGACACTAAAGATTGGAATAATCCATCACAGAAATAAATTACATTTTAAATTATATTTAAAATAAATAAAAGTTATTTTAAATTGTATTAATATTTCAGAATAATTTTGATTAAATAAATGCAGCTTTAGTGAGCATAACAGACTTCTTTCAAATTCACAATTTAAAAAATCTTACGAATTATGACTGCACATTTGTTTTTTGCATGTATTGCAAATTTTATATAAGTACAATGCTATGTGTGTTATGCCGAGTTCAGACTACACAAGACTACTCAGACTACTTGCTTCCTGATCAGTCATCGCTTGTCGTCTTTAATGATGTGCGTGTCAAAGGATACTCTTCGCTGAAAATCGACTTGTGCATTCTGCGTACGGTCGCCCACCGGAAGCTAGTTATTTGAATTTATAACTTTTAAATATGGATATTTTTCTTACAAAAACGCATTGCTTCACTTCAGAAGGCCTTTATTACCCCCTGGGGTGTATTATTTTGACTTCAAAACATGCCCCACATTCACAACCATTATAACCCTTGGAGGGCTAAGGATATTTTTAAATATATCTCCAATTGTGTTCGTCTGAAAGAAGATCTAGGATGGCTACCTAGGATGGCTTGAGGGTGAGTAAATCATGGAATAATTTTTATTTTTGGGTGAACTATCCCTTTAATGCTAATTCCAGTTCTCACTGAGTTGCAGAAGCGCCTCTGCTATTGTTCTCCAGCTTTTATCTTTTTTCACTCTTTCTTGGTAGTCCCTTGAGGAAACCTCATAAAGGCAGGAGTATTGTTGCCATAGCTCCATGAACCTTTCCTCCATTGCATAATTCCACCTATCAGCACCAATACCATCATCTCTCTCGCGTTTAGCCATATTTGAAAGCAAAAAAAATTAAACATGCTAGTCTTTCTGTCGTTACATCTTGAAGCGTCACAGATGCTGCATAGGTTGCCGTCCACTATGACACACTATACAAGATGAAACTATCAATTCTTGTGTACCAATGCCCATTGTCGCTTACGAATCACCACAACACTCTGCACCAGGTGTGTCCAAACTTCGGCCCGGTGATGAATTTCAAACAGCTTGCAGCCTGTCTATTAAAATCTATTATACGTGGCCCACCATGCATAATTTACAAATCGTGCAGTTTCACAATGTCAACACAAGGTGGCAGTACTAGAATTTAGGCCAGGGAAACATTAACACACCAAAAGCGGAACGAAACAACGCTACTTGTGCGCACCGCACAGGGCGCGACTTACAAGCTCACAAATGTGTTTATTTACTGAGTGTCTCGATCTCACAACCATTAAACAGCCAGTGAGAAGTGTTCGCTTTCAGGCGTACAGGTCTCAGGTACAAGCTGCAAATCTCTCTGTGATTTAATTCAGTTGAAAAGTCAGTTGAAACAGCGCTGACTTAATCAACAACACTAACGTGCAAATCAGGAGAAACATTGAGCCAATCCAGTTAGAATACTTTTAAACCAACAATTCAACAACATTTATCATGGAATTACAGTGGTAACACTACCCGTAACTGTGGTATTTTGTCAGAAATGTAGGTTAATATCTCATTTTATTTCATTTTTATTGTAGATATGTATTAAATAAGTAATAAATGTAACAAATTACAGACAATTTTTTTGACTATTTTTCAGTTTTGGCATTCGTATTTATATTAAATGTGTTTATAGACTAAATACCATAAAGCCATTCTAGATATAGAAACAATATTTTTACTTTTTACCATGTAGTGAGGTGCCATATGTGGTTTATATATATATATATATATATATATATATATATATATATATATATATATATATATATATATATATATATATATATACCCAGGTGAAAAAAAAGTGCAGTAAAATACACTTTATTTTAGTACACTTCCATAATGTACTTAAAATAGTCTATTTTCGTGCACTTATTTTGTACTTAATGTACTAAAAGCACTTCTTTAGTACTTCTTAAGATAATCTTAAGAACATCTAAGTGTACTCAACTGTGCTATATTGAGACACCATGAATTTGAACTAAAATGTGCTTTTAACATACTATCTCTTCATTTAAAAAAATGTATTTAGTAACCTCTTGTAGTACACTTAAACTTTCATACACTCATCAGACATAGGAAATACACTTAAGAATTATTTAAAATATAAGAATAATATATACAAAATGTATTCATAATGTTAATGCAATAAATTATAAATACATTTTGTATATATTCATTATGTATTAATCTTATATTTGAAATACATCATAAGTCTATTTTCTATGTCTGATAAGTATATTTAAAAGTGTATGATAGATGGGTTTAAGTGTACTACAAGTGGTAACTAAATAAATTTTTTAAATGCAGAGATAGTATGTTAAAAGCACATTTAAGTTCAAATTCCCGCTGTCTCAAAATAGCACAGTTGAGTACACTTAGATTTTCTTAAGATGATCTTAAGAAGTACTAAAGAAGTGCTTTTAGTATATTAAGTACAAAATTAGTGCACGAAAATAGAGCACTTTAAGTAAAAAAACAAAAATACACTGAAAAACAAAATACAAAGTGAAGTGCATTTTTTTTTTTTTTTTTTTTTTTTTTTTACAAATGTAAGCATGCAAATGCTTACAAAGTTTAAATGTCACTTCATCAAGTGGAGGGTCACTTCTATGAGCATGACTTGCATTTTCTGCAACTGAGGGCTTGTAATTCAGACACTGTAGTATTTAAAGGCTGCTTTATCACAGGATCTATGAAAGGGAAAAAATAATTTGTATAAAATTAACAAATGAATAAAAGTTTTGCATCCATGACTGAATATACACTGTTTTATAATTTGCATTGATATTCATTAGAATTTTGTTGACTTCTCAGTTAACCTTTTGACTATATCCTCATCAAGATCAAGCTTGACATACGAATGTCCATTTTTATCCTCTTGTCTGTCGTCACTATGCAGCACTCTGAGTTACACTGAACATAAGATTAGAAGAAGCCCAACAACACCATTTACAGTGAGCAGAGTTCAATCACAAAGTCACTGATATTGATATTTGAAGCAATAAAGCAACCTGTGAGTATTACAGGGTATGTTGTATATTGATAATTGTGGTTTATTTGAACCTAGGGTAATTCCTATGATTGTGTATTTTGTGGTGATGCTAACATGCATTCTCTACACCTCTGTTGCCAAGATTTAAAGAAGTTAGAAGTTTGCAAAATATTATATGCCAAGGCAACTACGACAAGTACCCTGCAGCTTTACCAAAAACATAAACAATTAAAAAATAAACAAACTTTTACATGAATGACTCAAAGGAAGCACAAATTAGACACCTGCACTGTAAAAAATCAAAAGTTGAGAAAACTTAAAAGTTTAAGGCAACAAACTTCAGCATATTTTTGTGTTTTTTCAACTTGTTGTATTCAGTTTATACAATAAGTTGAGAAAACTCAAATTTCCTACAAAAACAATTTGAGAAAACTCAAAAAAAAAAAAAAAAAAGTTTGTTGCCTTAAACTTTTTTCTCAATATTTGATGTTTTACAGGTCTGATTCAAAAAAATCTCTATAACACAGGTGATACGACATTAAAACACATTCTTCTTCGCTTGTCTCTGCACTCAGATTTCAGTTTTATATTTTTTTCTTTATGCAAACAGCAACTAAAAACCTACCAGTAACTAATGCGTGCAGCATCTTCATCTGATCACGTCTGATTTGTCAGATTGAATGTAGTTGCACTAAAAAAGACGCACTGTTACACTTTGTATCAAAAATACGACTGGCACAGAAAGTAAAGTTAATTAAATACAAATCTTACATGGAATCACAAAATAACAGGGTTCCAAAAGCCACACGAAAGAAAAATATTAAGATATTAACCTCCGATGAAAGATGATTCACCAAAACTGTTCACGTTTCAAAAAGTCATCGCAAAAATGATGCATGGAGTGTCAGACAAAGACTAAGGTTGGTTGGTTTGTTACAGGTGAAATTTTACATTTTTAGGTAACACACTCTAAAAAATAAAGATTCCAAAAAGGGGTTTCGCAGCGATGCAATAAAAGAGCCATTTTGGGTTCCTCAAAGAACCTTAGTTTGAAGAACAATTCAAAAATCCAAAGGGCCTTTTCCACTGTAAAGAACCTTTTCTGTGATGAAAAGGCTCTATAGATGTTAAAGGTTCTTCATGGAACCACAGATGCCAATAAAGAATCTTTATTTTTAAAAGTGTAGTGCCCAGTTTGAAAACCCCTGCACTGAAGTACACATAGATGCTACACAGAAGGGTAAACACAAACACTTACAACATTTATAAGTTCAAATCTGCATCAATTGACTGTGATCTGAAAATCCGAACTACTTCACTTTGAGGTGATTGTGAATTACAAAAACTGATCCTTTTCTTTAATCGTGATGTTATTGTCAAGTACTTTAGATTTCGTAAAGTGATGCCCAAGAAAAGCTGTTGTTCAAGATATATAAAAAAAATTGGTGGTAAATCTTAAATAAAATATGCAGCTGACACAAATAAGCTGTGGCAGCTGCTACAAGGGCTTTTTAATTGAATGATTATTGTATTAAATAGTTGTTTTTAATGGAGCGTGTTCTTCCCCAATTACTTCCACTTAAAGGACCTGAACCCTTGGCAGGTCCAATAAACCACAGACCCAGAACCACAGTAAGTGTGAGTGTGTGACTGTGCACACATGGGGGGCCACAGCTGTCCCCCTGAGCCAAAACACTTGGATGCCTAAGCGTGATCTGGGGTTTTGTGTGTGTGTGTGTGTAAAACGCACTCATGTATGCGAGATGCCAACATGTGCGTGCGTGGCGTGATGTGAGGATAGCCCTTGCAGATGCAGTCTACAACTATCGCTCCTAATCCCTGACACCCAGCATCTGCTTCTTATCTCAATGGCTCATCCCTAATTGAATGAATAACCCTTCATAGCACTCTGATCAGATAAGGGAATGTCTATGATGAGATAGTTATCATCTTAAACTCATGGAGAGAAACTGGGCCGAGGATGAAACCGTGATTAACATCCCACAATGATGTGTGCTTTTGACTGGAGTTCTTAGTTTCATCTCATTCTACTGAGTATATGTTAGTTCATGCATCTCTGAATGAAAGTTTCCTATGTTGTGTTACTATATTTGATATATTTCTTTTTGAAGTCAAAATGTGATTTAAAAGAAAGGGGGAAAAAAAGCTCATATTTAAATATTCGACTTACCGATTTTTGAAAAAGGTAAAGTTTTAAGAGATGCCTCTAGCACATTTTTTCAGCAACTATAAAGTGTCAAAATCAAGTAGAAGCATCATAAACCCATGAACCACAGACATTATTGATTCACATGATGCCCTATAGGTGAGATAAGACATGACCAAAGTTAAATAACTAAATAGACACTATTATGTGTAGTTGTACAGTTTTCATTTAAATATACCAATCAAAAATCCAACTTGACAGCTATATATAATTTTCTCATTGTATTAAAAATAGAATATATACATGGCTTGACATTAACTTTTTGCTCACAGTCCACTGTGGCTAGTGGTTTTCCAAAGTTCCTAGCCACTCAGCATTTTCACTGGTCACAACAATGACATCAATACCATTGGGGAAAAAGTGCCATATAGATATTTTTAATATTATCTCATAATTTGGCAGCAGGTATATTAGGCTACTGTCACTTTAAGACCTGACGCATGGATCCATTATACTGTTAACACGTGTTTTCTTTCTCAACTGTTTACATTCACATAAACATAACTGATTGTGTTTACATGAATACTCACCAAAAACGGCATTTTGACATTATTTTGTGTGTATTTGACTGTTTAAGAGCAATAAGCAGCAAAAAAGAACTCAATTTACTACTGAGAGGAGGCTTATGTGCGCATACTTTGGGTGCGAGAACAAAATCTGTGGAAATGAGTAAAATTATGCGCAATACACGTAAACTCACTGAAATTCAAGCTCTGTAACGGCAACAATATTCATCTGGAGCAAATTAAATGAGTGAGTGATGGGAGGCGGGTTTGTGTATTAACTTACTGTGGGAGAGATGAGAGAGCGAGAAAATGAGTATTGGAAGTGTTTCAGATATTTCAGTAGCGATAATGTATGTATCGAAAAATCAGTATTAAAAAAAAAAAAAAACTTCATTGCACTTAGTTTATTATTTCAGAAGACTTTTTAAAAGTCTACAATCGAAAAACATAAAAATTCAACCTAAAAACTGTTGCCATTTGATGTGTATTGCATTTGTTTTGGCAGTGTGAACGTGTCAGTGTGTTAAGATACTCTTAGTCTAGTCTAGTCTTTCTAAACATTCTTGACAGACGCCCATCCGTTCCCTTCCCTCTCATCCACTCACTTAAAACCAGGGAACACTGATCCATAATGCCTCAAGAGTGCAGCAGGTCCCCAGCACAGGTAGCCTGTCTGCATGGGAGTGCATGGTTGAGGAGAGACCCCCTGCGCGAAATTAAATTCTCCAGTTGGATGGCTGGGCCGTCCTCATCCTCGTCCCCCGCTCTGCTCCGCCGAGCCGTCCCTTCATTATTCCCGCCGCCCGTAACTGAGTGAGTGCTTCACTCTGCACCCATCTTGTCTGTTCAATGCCAGCTCAGCTGCTTCAGGGTAGACGGTGGGCTTGTCAGTCTCCAGTGGAACACACTGTATTACTGTTCCTTCACTTCATTTATTCTTCTTTCACACTGCTCACACAGGATGTTGTGCCACTCTTTCTATTCCCCAGATACACACTGCTGTTTCATTTGCAAGTTTGATGAGTAGTGGTTGTCGGTTGTTGTCGTTCTTATTTTCAACGCGGAAGTAAGCTGTAATTTTTTTATTATTTTGCGAGACTTCTGATTCATTAGTGCCTAGAAGTAAACAACTAGAAGAATAACAAAGTGCCATAAATGGTAAAAGTATTTGCGTTACAAAGTGATGTATTTATGATTATCATAATGAAATTAAAATAGTATGGTAACAATTAAAAGTTTGTAATATAAAGGTAGCAAATGACACCAGAAGCCAGACACAAGTTACAAATGGCTGCGCCCATTCTTTCATGAAAAATAAGGTGTATACTGTACTTTGGCTTGACAACATTTCAGAATTGATTTTTAGCCAATTAGACTACTGTAATAAATCATAATGCAATAGTGATTAAAACTTGCCACATATTATTGAAGGGGGCGTTTTAATTGCCCAATATTGCCCTGCAAAGTTGACTTGCTGTAACAGGCTATTATTCAGCCATCTTAAGTGAGACTCCAAATAACAGTCAGCATGTTTAAGTGTTACACAAATGCAAAAGTCACTGGAACAAGTATATAGTATGCATTTAAAAAATAAATGAAACATGAATAGGCAAGACATGTTTTTAAAGTTTAGTAATATATTTGTGTAAAAAAAGTTAATTTATCAGTGTTACGGCCCATAACCAAATTATAGCTTGTTAGTTTAAATAAAATAAATTAGATAAGGGCTGAACATATTTCGTTTATTTCCATAGCGAAAGAACAACTTAAACAACTAGAAAACAATACATAATGATTCACAAAAAAATATTTGGGAATTTCCTCTCAACGCCACCTAGGGACTCAGAAAAAATGTTACACAGATGCATGCACATAACACCCTCACCCTTAAGTGAAAAAATTGTAAAAATGAAAATGATCTTACCTTTTGTTAAAGACAAATACAGTTTATTCCTATTAGACGCGAGGTAATGCATCAGCAATGACGTTATCTTTACCACAAATGTGCCGAATGTCCAACTGAAAAGTCTGTAAAAGCAAACTCCAACGGATCAGAGCAAGGACAAGAGCTAAATTTGTGTGAAAAATAGCAAACGGGATGCTCAACACCAGCCTGGAAGTACAGCTCCCGTACCTGTGTCACTTGCGTCAACAGCTAGTAGGAACGGCGATAAAAAAATCAGGAACAGAAAGGACAGGAGAATTAATCAGAAGAGCTTTGATTTTTTTTTCAAAACTCACTTGACACATTTCCACCCAATTATTGGTACCTTGCGACTAAGGAGTTCGCAACAAAGGCGAGGCAACAACAGAAAAATGTTTACAAAAATTCCTGAAGTACCCAACCATACCAAGAATCGACGAAGCTCACGGTGCGTAGTGGGCAAGAGAAAATGAGTGATAGACCTCCACCTTAGACTCAACAGGACGAACTCGCCCCCCACAACCATCTTTTCCAAATATGTTACCGTAGCTCGACCGAACTCGCACTTCACTAGATTGATCGTAAGATTAGCACGAGGCAAACGATAGAAAAGTGTGTCAAATTGTTTAATGTGTTCAGATATTTACCAGATATTTAGCAATTTACCAACCTCTGAAAGGTTGCTGGTGCTTTTCATAAACCGAAAGTTATTACGGTGTAATATAGGAAATGGTCTGGTGTTACAAATGCACTGATATCTTTCTTTTAGGTAGATATTGGATATTTAATTGTGCAATTTTTATTTGTGTAAATTTCCCTATCTCTTTATTACCTTTGCCATTATCCAACGGTCACTCAAAGTGAATCTTTAATAATTTAACACTGTTAATGCAAACTTCATTGGTAACACTTTATTTTGATGGTCCCTTTTGAACATTCTCTTGACTATAAGTAACTTTGCAACAACATGTCAACTAACTGTCATTAGAGTATTAGTATACTGTCTGCTTAATATCTGCTAACACTTTATTTTGATGGTCCTCCAACAGACATTCTACTGACTATAAGTAACTTTGCAACTACATGTTAACTTATTCTAACCCTACCAGTCTACTAATACTCAACTAACACTCTAATGAGAGTTAGTAGACATGTGGGTGCAACGTTACTTATACTCAACAGAATGTGTTAAAGGGATCATCAATCTCAATCTGAATATATATTTTTTTTCATACTGTGACTTTCATACTGTCTATTATTGTTTGTGATGTCCAAATTCACTTTTAAATGTATTTAATATGAATAATTAGATTTTTATTTTTTAATGATAGTATAGAATTTTAATATCGGTCAGAACATGAAAATAATTATCGAAGTGAAGATATTTCTCAGAAAATAATTATCTTCAGTTTCAGCCTGAATTTTATCACCCGAAATATGTCATTACCTGAAACTGATAGTTTGCATGAGTCTTGTCTGTGTTCAATGAAATTGCAAGGCAAACCAAATGAATAAATGTTGGATAGACATACCCTGCCTATAGATGAGTGAACACTGTGTCGGAACCCTGCCTATCAGAATGCAGCAAGTGATAGTGAAAAGAGGACAGGAAATGATGCAAAGAAGAGTGAGGAACATGATCAGAAGGTCACATCTTTGATAAAGTTTAAGCTTCTATTGTTGTTTGATTGTATCTCTGTCAGTTGATTCTTGAGTGTCATCCTCTTGCAGTAACTTCCTTTGTAAACATAAGCAGAGCTTCTAGGCTCTGAGATAAAGTCTCTCTGCATGAGAGAGCTGCATGATTGAGTGTTGTTGGGTTGGAGATGCAGACGGTCTGCCATTGTCGAAGCCACGGTTTACACTTGACCTCACGAGCATTTCGACCACATTACTATTCTACAGGAGCGTGGAGCCTGCCCTTTTTCTCTGCTCTTCCTGTTACCTGGGGCTCTGTGAAATGTAAATAAGTAAATCCACTCTTTCTGTGAGGATGTAGATAATACTCTGTTTCTGAATAATCACACGGGAGGCTTGCATTGTTGAGTCTCATTCAGTTACTGTTTCTGCAGGTGAAGTCAAGCAAAATGGTATATGAGGGAGTCATAATAAAGCTTTCAGTAGCTAGTGACCAATAAAGAGAATTAATTCTCAGAACAAAGCCTTTCGATCAAATATTTATATATATATATATAATTTATGTTTGTGTTTGTTTAGATTTTACTAGTGACTACCTACTGAGTATGTGAAAAGCTACCTTTGAAACTTTTTCTTTCTTTTTTTTTCACTTCCTATTAAAGATAAGAAGATTTTTTTAGTGTTAATGCAACATAATGAGCAAAGGGTGTACATTTAAGGTGTGTTCGACTTGATGCGGCGCTGCACAGACTGATCGGTGTATGACATCAAAGTACTGCGAGAGCGATTTGAAAGCATACGGAGCCGTCTGCTCTAATCGCTCTCGCGGTACTTTGATGTCATACACCGATCACTCTGCGCAGTGCTTCATCAAGTCAAACACACTTTAAGTGTTTAACTGATGCTTTAGCTGTGTGTTGTATCAGTGTTGTGCTGCTACAAGGGATGATGGGATATTTTTTTTATTATTCTTCATCGACAGAATAAAATGTGTACAAATTTAACCTTTGGGGAAAAAACTAAAGGCCAAATTCACTGCTAAAGGTGAAGTATATCATTTCACTAGTGTCACTAAAGAGAATAGCAAAAATGATCTGCTATTGGTCATTGGTTGGGCTAATGTTATGTCAAGCTAAATATACTCTGTGCCTGTAATTAAAATGAAAACTAAAAACAAAATTAAGTTGCTTACATGTGGATTAGCTTCTCACCACAAGCAGTTAACTGAGTGATCCAAACTCCACTATAAACAGGTAAGATAAAATTACCAAGCAACCATGTAAACAACAGGCCACAAACTAGCCAAACAGCTAACAGCACAAACCTCAGATAGTAACATTCAGATTCAGAAAGTGTGGGCACTAGACACTGACACACCACCAGGTGGCATTGGCTCGTATATACATAATACATGGGCACAGATTGGCTAGCTGTTGTTTGATTGGTGCAACAAAGAGTCGTGTTGCTAATCACAGATACAGCAAGATGACTTTGACATCACGGCTCAGGCTAACTGCTAGTGAAGTGTTTGGGACTGTGTTTGTTCTTGTGGTGCCATCAGTCCTCCTGGGAAGTTCCTTTTTTTACAAGTTTCTGGGCAATTTTAAAATAATAGTTTTATACAGTAAGCATTAAAATTATTAGTGACAGTAAAAACGTTTATAATGTTACAAAAGATTTCTATTTCAGAAAAAAAAAAGTTCTTTTAAACTTTGTTTATCAAAGAAGCCTGAAGAAAATGATATTGTTTTGTTTCCACAAAAATATTAGGCAGCACAACTGTTTTCAATATTGGTAAATATAAAAAAGGTTTCTTTAGAATGATTTCTGAAGGATTTATTTACAAAATTTTAATCTCCAACACGCGTTCACGCAGCAACGTTATGCGTCGTGTTGCTCTCGTGAAAGCGCGTTGGAGAGTAATATTTTGTAAATAAAGTGGTCGCTTCATATAATTTGTCACTTCATATAACTGAGGTTAAACCACTGGAGTCACATGGATTAATTTTTATGATGTCTTTACTACCTTTCTGGGGCTTGAAAGTGGTAGTTGCATAGGCTGTCAAATGGAGGGACAGAAAGCTCTAAGATTTCATTAAAAAGATCTTCATTTGTGTTCCAAAGATGAACGCAAGTCTTACGCATTTGAAACAACATGAGGGTGAGTAATTAATGACAGAATTTTCATTTTTGGGTGAACTAACCCTTTAAAATATATTAAAATTAAATATAGTAATTTTAAATTGTAATAATATACTGTATTTTCAATCAAATAAATTCTGTCTTGCTGATTATCAGAGACTTCTTTCAAAAATTTTATTGACCCCAAACTGAACAGTGGAGTAAATATTTTCAGTTCTTCCACAGGAAGGAGGTAGAACAATCTTTTGCTTTCAAAGGAATCGCCCCATGTTTCATTTGCAACAGCAGAGACATTCAGGCTAATTGTCTATGTGTCGTGGTGAGACAGGCTCCCCAGGAGTGACAAACACACCTCTCCTGCGTTCCCTTAATTGCCATCATAGATATGAGACATGAAGGAAGAAAATGGCTAAAAACACTGAGGAGATCAATAGGACACAATGCACCATGCGTCCATATGTTTTGTTTAGAAAACATACGAATCCTATTGTGCGCCCCCAACCACCAAAAAAAAAGAAAAAAAAAAGAAAAAAAAGGACGAAAGCTCAAGAAAAACGAGCATTCGTAGGCCATTAAACACCTCACACCCCCACTCTCACACCCTCTGTGTAACCAAAAAGCTATTGATAGCAATGGAACAAAATGCTTTTCAATGTGACAATTGATTGCTTTTTGAGGCAGCTGCTGGTTGATTTCATAATTGGTATAATTTTTCACAAGTACATGAATGTCATGCGGCAGAAAGCCTCAGAATCGCGGTCCTAATGCAGTGCCCTTTAGTTCAACCTAAAGATCAATAATGTATTAAAACCAAGTGCGTATTAAAATAATAGAGGACTATTGCCAGGCTTCAGACAAGAAAAATATGGAAGAGAAATGAGTTAACAAAAAGGCTTAGATGGAAGTCAAGCGCTATGCATTGAGGAGAATAAATAAACAGTGAACTTTTCGCTTGAAATCTGTAAAGTGAAAGCTACAGAAATTATTGGTATGGCAAACCAGATAATGGAACAGGGTAAGGTTTTTAGAAGTAAATACATTTTTATTTAGAGTAATGGAAGCTAAGTTTTTCTTGCTAACACTTAGCCTGCCTGTTAGCATCGCGCTTGACAGGGATTTTTGTGAAGCTGCTTTGTTGTATTTCTCAGTATTAGATTGTAATGGGCCTGTTAAGCTGTAGCTGGAGAATAAAACTCAAGAATCACAAAGAAAATAGTCTGTAGCTAAGCATTCTGATGACAGTGTTATGATGGTTTTGTTGCAAGGCTACTTCATGCTCCCTCTTAGAAAATGACAGGCAACTGTATGTGACAGAGAATCTGAGGCAGCAAAAAGCAAACCTGTGACTAAGTACCTGAGCGACATCCTGTTGTTCCGACTCAAGGCAATAAGCGCACTTGACGCAGACATGACAAGCTAACATCAGCCAACTTCAGGACGAATCATCACACCGGACTCTTGGGAAGTGGACGGGATTTGATACTGTTACTGCAGCTGTGTAATGTGGCAAAGTGGCAAACAATGTGAATGATGCAGGAAACTACAAGAAATACCCCCCACTCAAACCATACCACAGACACTTTTCAATATCCCTTATCTTTCCCCCTCCTGTTTTTTTTTTTTTTGGTATCCCGACGCTTTGAAGTGCTCCTGTGTCTTTTCAACAGTCAGCTCTGCATTTGATCATAGTTTGATAACCTGACACATCTGATTCATTTTATTAAAGCGATACAATTCTTCTGAAAGGTCTTCAAAATCTCTCGACATCCAGCGTCGGTGAGGGGGAATGATACGCACAATGCTGCGTTCTAAGTTAAGCATATAAAAAATAAAAGAAACATCCTGCCAAGTGCCTCACAAGTGAAATTAATTTGTAAAGTTTCTTCACAGAGCTCTGAGACAGATGATTCCTTTTGAAAGTCATTATATTCCTGTGCTGTCTGGAGATTTTGTCAGAGAAGAGAAAATGGCATGATTTTTAGGCTTTTTTTTATCTTTTCCTTTTCTTTCGTCTTGTAGACATGTGCCTTTTTTGTGTGTTTCACATGAAATGTAGCAAAAGTAAACAAATGATATTGTTTTAACTCGCTGCAGACAAAGATAAAATGCGTTAAATTTGATTATGAAAAATGGAAGTTCATTTAAGCTGCTCTTTATTATTTTTTAAGTCATGCTGTGATTTTTCCTTGTGTTTTGTAAATACATTAATTATAAAGGCACTCAAGTGCTTAGCATTTAGTACAGCTGCATAATATGACCGATTTCTTTCTATTTATGCTTGTGATACTTTAAATTTTAATGTCAATATTACTAAATGACCTTATTTTACACTAAAATTATTTTTGTTTAATTTACAAAAAAAGGTAGCTATCATTGGCACAACTTTATGATAGTTATGATAATAAATATATATATATATATATATATATATATATATATATATATATATATATATATATATATATATATATATATATATATATACATATATACATTCAAACCAAAATGTATTCAGACACCTTGAACATTTTACTCATTATCACGGTTTATTTACTATAGTTTAAAAAAATGGTAATAAAATATGACAAGATAAACTGTGTCAGAAAAAATGAATCTTAATTATGTCTGAATAATTTTTGGTCCCAAATTGTTATCAATTTTTGGTAGTCCACTGTATGAAGAATTTTGGCTATAATATGACACAGTTTATTTTATTTTGCTATCCTCACTTACATAAATGAACTATAGTGTCCTGCACCCACTAGTAAAAAAATATTTAAAAAAAAAAAATATATATATATATATATATATATAAATGGTTAGTTCCTGTCCTTGATTCTGATTGGTCAATAGCTGTGTTTTATTCAGGATAAAACACAGATATGACCGCTTCACCCAACGGTTCTGTGTATCACTACACAACACCCTTAGCAACGTAAACTGTTTGTTCTTAACTGATATTGTTAATTGAAGCTTACTGTATTATGTAGAACTAGAAAAGTATTGTGAGAAAGAGATCGATTGAGTGAGTTTATTACCTGCATTCAGATTTAGCATTTTCCTTCAGGTCAGTCCTATGTTCATAATAAAAAATCTGTTTAAATGTCCGATGTAGTATCTTGTCCTTTTAACAGTTAAGGGGTTTTCCGTGACTGACAGCGCTAGTCAAAGTATAAGTTGCATCTTGTTCCGTGTTCACAACAATTCAGTCTTTTCAATGTAAAAGTCTTCGCTACTGACTGACACACTCATAAAGACAGTTTTTGCCACCATCTAATGGCGTAATAATGTAACTTCTGTTGCTGTTCACAGTCTGGGACTATTTTTTCCGGCAGATGGAAGGCTTTTAGTGGACGTTTATTTCATGAAAGTTGCATTGATACATATTTTTGGCATTAATATTTGTATTGTGTAGAAACCGTTTTATAAAAGCAATAAGGTACTCGAGGCTAGTGCTGTATCGTGAATAAGTCACAGTTGAAGGGGTTGTAGGCGCCTTTCAGCCGATACAGCACGGCCTCTTGTAACTTACTGCTTACATATGTATATATATATATATATATATATATATATATATATATATATTACATTTTAATATGTCATTTTGTATGTGTGTATATAATGTATATTATAATTATATACAATATATAAATGTGAAAAGGTATCATAATATAATTTATTGCACAATTCCTTGTTGTCTTTTGAAATATAATGTTATTTTTATTTGGTAGTATTTTTACATTCTTTATCTGTTAAAATTACTAAAAAGAGACTTGTAAAGAAACATAAAATTTGTATTAATCCTTTCTTTACAGCAGCATTTCCATTGTTCACTATTTTAAATAGTGCACAAACTGCACATGATATCATACATATTTAATCATCTTCATAACAGCCAGCATTAATGCCAAACTGTTTCAGTCATGACCTCAGATGCTCCTGAGCCAATATATGAAATTTTATCTGCAGATTGATAGCCCCAGATCTGACGCAAACACGAGGAATTACTAAGCGTATTTTGGCTTCTGCTCTTTCATGGCTGCCAGATCATGAATATATATAGCATTATCAAGATCGGCTGGCATTTGGAGCAAATGCGTTTAACTCTACCTCTCCTGGCATATATACTGATGTTCCAAAACACCAGGGAAAGGGGTTTTGGACACAGAGTAGTGTGTATCCTCAAGCTTTAGGGGAGACATGTGCAAAAGCAGGCAAAATGTCAACCCAGAGGTCAGAGAGAAAAATCTCTGTCTCTCTCTCTCGCTCTATCTCTGTGGCACGTGACTTGATTGGAGCCAGTGTGCTAGCATAGGCTTGACCAGTTGGGTGCTGTCTTCATACTCATTACCGGATGCAAATGAAAGGGGTATACATGTTTAATATTTAGTGGCAGCAGAAATGTCAGGGCCGGCACGAGATGGAATTAAACAGCACTGTCAGCGCAAGTGAACTCAGGGCTTTCTCAGCTATTTCACTTCATATTGAGTTACTGTCACAATTTATTTCGCAGGCAAAGCTCACACGCGTGCAAAAAATGCCCTGTGATGCCTTAAGGAAGCGAGGAAATGCGGTATGTAAAGTGTGTGTGTTGGAATCTCCTTTTCAAAGAAAGCTTCAATATAAGTAATCCCTCTGCTCAATGAAGCTTAACAAATGTGTCATCTTTTTCACACCAACAATAGCCAGGCAATTGCACAAGCACAAGTGTTGTAATTTAAGTCCGGTGGGTTTTCATACAATGACCAATCCCACCACACTGGTAAGCAGTAATTTCCTGGGGTGTCCAATAAGAAGCGGGATATCCAAAGTACCTTTAAATGTGATTATATTCAAAGAAACAGCACCGCCTCGTCCCCCCGTGAAAAAAAATCTCAGCGTGATTTTTCAATGTCTACCCAACAGCGGTACTTCTTAACCCTTGGTCCTGAGAAAAGGGGGCAAAAAAACAATTCATGGAAGAAGGCTTTGTGTGAGGAAAGCCTCCACAAGTGCTTATTTTAATCAGCTAGACTGGAACCTATGGGGACTTAATTAAAGCACTGCTCTGGAGAGCATTAGTTAGGCAGGCAGTATCTTCACACCAGAACACATCTCTCCCTGATGTTTTTATCTGTGCCAGTAGGGTCGCTGAGATTATAATATTATAACATTATCTATTCAAATTGTGTGCCTGCTTTTTTGACACCTCAGCCCTGTTATTTACACACAAGGTCTTTGCTGTATAAATATTCAGCTGGGCTTATTCACTGAATTGAGGGCCGTTTCAGACAAATTTATTCAGTGCTTCAGCTGTGACAAGTGCTTGGACTGGCAGTAGATATTTTGGCCGAAAATACAGTTTTTGTACATAGGTCTGTGCAGGATGGATGAAAAACATGGATTTTATCCAGAATTAAATTTAGAACGATTTTCCTGAATTCCTCATTTTAAAATTCAGTTGCTAAATTTGAAGGTTTTAAGGATGTAGAAATTTGAATATAAGGAAGTGTAAATACAAATTAATTGAAATTCAAAGAAATTTATATCACTGACCCAGACCTAGAAATGCTAAGCCATACATAAGGCTAATTGATGTTTTTGAAACAAAAATGATTAGAATTGAAAATTAACATGAAGATCTATGGGCCTAAGTAGAGATGGATGGATAGATAGATGAATTTAACTTAAAATTTTCAAGTAACCTCAATGTGAACATCTTTATTAGTGTAAACGTAGCTAGCTAAAACAAGTCAACTCATAAAATGCTAACTTGCTAGTTTGCTAACATGTTAACAATAGCATGGTATAACACTTGCTGAAAGAGTGAAGAGTGAAGCATTTGATATACTTGCTCTCAAACCAAGCCACATGCACCACTTGTCACCATGATGGTAACTCTCTAAAAACCCACATTAACAGAAACTTAGCATAACAAAACATTAATCACTAAATCTCCCACTTTAATCTTGCACCAAAAACATTATATAACATTTAATTTTAACATTTACTCTCCCTTTCGGGTGCCATGGGCAAAGCATGCTGGGAAATAGAAATCCCAGCCCAGTTTCAGTTAAATTTAAGTTCTTTTAAATTAAAAGAAATAAGTTCATAAAATTTAAAACAATAAAACAATTCAGTTTACTTTAAAAATATAAGTTCTGTGAACTTGAAAGAAAAAAAAAGTGCTAAATACTCATAAAAGTTAATTTGACTGAAATAATTTGTTTAATTTAAGTTTGTCCTACTCAAACCAATTAATTATTTTGAGCATTAGGGTTTACAGTGTAGTATGAATTTGTGCACATTGACAACATTGACCTTTGACCTGTTTTTTTTCTTTGACCTACTGCTTTTTTTTTTCTTTCTTTCTTTGACCTACTGTAAATAACTATAATTTAACCACAAAGAACTATTTTATAGCAATTGCACTCAAAAAAACAAAAACAAAAAAAAAAACACCTACCTCACAGTTCTCCACCATTTTTTATTTTTAAACAAATCTGACTCTCAGCTCCTGTGGCCTCATGAACGTGTCTATTGGTTGCACACTTCAGTATATCAGCATTTGTAATAGGTTTTAAAGTATAGTTCACATACTGTACAGTTTGAACATCCTATTCATTTGCTTTTTGCATACTATCTTATAGTAGAGAAATACTCATATTCAGATGCAAGGCTGGTTTCTTTTAAACAGTCCTTTACAAATAAACTCTAATGGCGAATGTAGCTTTGTGAATTGCTATTCACTACTAATGCTGACACATGATATTGATGATGACACAAGATAAAGACTATTTCACATAGGGTCTTGCAAGAGTGTGCATGTAAATGAAAGTTTTCTCACTCCTAATTCAAAGTGCAATATTGCAAATGACTATTGAGAAGTGCGAAAGGTTACAGCGTAGAGGAAACAAGCAGCTCCCTTCAGCCCGAGACAGAGAGGGAGGGAGAGGGGAGAGAGAGAGGCATTTTATTATTCCAAGGTGAAAGCTTTAAAACAGCATTCTAAATGTTACCCTGCTGTTCAAGATCATGAAAACCTTTAATTTCATGCAAATGAACAGCACGGAGCATGGAGCTTAATGTAAACGAATGCTCCTTTTGTACTGGTGTAGGTGCTGGGGGGCGGGAGATCAGAGAGCAAGAAATCGAGAGGGAGAGAGAGAGAAATAAAGAGACACGGAGAGTGAGACGCAGGCCAGGAATGAAATTCCCAAGGATTCTTTAATTGCTGTCTGAAATTATGTAAATCCCTGCAGAAGGCTGTGTGCAATTATCCTGCTCCTGTGGCTGCCAGCTTCACTAATGTCTAACAAAATATCTGAGCTTGACATTTAGACGCGCTAATGCAAATGAGAATTCATTTTTCCTCCAAGACAAAGGGCAATCCAAAGATCACATCATTTTGATAAAATAAAGGTCCAAAACTGGGTTTTCTATCATGGACTTTGTACGGAAGGTGAAGCGAAGAAGACTTTTCTGGACAGATTACACATTTGGAAATACTGTGAAGTGTTATTCGGGTATTATATCAAACATTAAAGGTTAATGAGGTTAGGGCTACGTCCCTTCCTTAAACTGCTGCTGAAGGTTATGCCTCGTGACAACAGAGGACACCTGAGTGAGTTTGTCTTTAAAAAGTGATTCACACTGTAAAGCACCTTTTGCTTGTACCCTGCGAATTCTGGTTGCTATGTGTTTTCGGTGGGCTTCCTCCCCATTAATCTCTTTGGGTTACAGAGATGGATGCTCATGCAGGTGTAGGGGCCCGACTGTGCTCCCTAGTGAGCAGCTCAGTGCATGTGTCCCCACTGTGGGGGCCACACCTCCCATCTTTACCAGGCCAAGCAGGAGCACCATCCGTCTCTACCTGCACTTTCCCGCCAAGCCCTGGGGACTTGCCAGCAGACTAGCAAGGGAGACAGGAAGAATCAGCTCCCTCAAAGGAAGAGCTTAGATCTCTGTATGCTAAGTATGTTAAACATTATGCGTATAGGAAGAGATGGGAATTCGAACCCCATTTCCTTACATTATAAAACAGGGACACATATAGAAAAGCCAACACTCTCAGTAAAAAATGTGTAGCTTGTGAACAGCTTGTTACTGGGGAAGTATCTTTAAAAGGACATCTTTGTAACTTTTTTACCCCTAAACAGTGCATATATGTACCTTAAGGTACTACTATTTATTTACCTTTTAGGGTAAATAAGGTACAAAGATGTCCTTTTAAAGATACTGCCCCAGTGACATGCTGTTGTACCTCTAAAGGTACAATTTTTTTTTCTGATAGTGTACCATATAGGGAAGAGTCAAACATTTCTGGACATTAAATGTGACTCTTTAGCCATTCAGCTGGGAAATGGCACTAAGTAGACAGACTTTAGCTGTGGGCAAGTAAATATTTGAAGGCAAACGTATGCTGTTTAGACTATAGTCAGATGGAAACCATGCGTTTCACACTTTTTAGTGACACTTTAAGTATATATATATAAAAGTTATATATATATATATATATATATATATATATATATATAAAGTAACTTTTTTTCATAGTTTCCAAGGTAACATTTCTAATTTTTAGTTAAAATGAAAACCAGAAAATATTCAAAATATTAATAAAATCTATAATAGTATCTAAATGATACTAAAATAGCTCTGGTAACATCTGGTTCATGAGTGATCTGCCTTTTTAGCTTTTAATCAAAGCATATGTGTTTTTCAAAACTTAAAAAAATATGGCGAGTATTGGCAAGTGGCAAGTATTTAGTGACCTCCCCTTACACTTGAGCAATAGCAGGAACCGGCTCTCTTAGACTTAAATTGGGTAGAAAAGGACTGGAAGGCCAAGAATCTGATGAGAAGATTCTCAGACTTCTTTGAGAAACTGGAAAAAGTCCAGGAGGTCACATTAAATACTGATTTTTGCTTAAAGACATTTTGTTCTGAATGTTTTTTTACATTTTGTGTACATATTTCCTGTATTTTCTGTTTGTATCATAATAAAGACAAAAAAATCTAATAAAATAAAAATATGGATGGTCATTAAAACATTGCTAAAACAACAAAGCTGGTGGTGGCCTAAGACTTTTGCACAGAACTGTATATGAAAATAATCAATAAAATATCAATAAAAACTAACAGTATCTCAATTATAAAATAACACTGCAACATCTGTTTCATTTGTGATCTCTTTTTAGTATTTAAACAATGTTTATGTCTTCCAAAAAAAAAAAAAATATTTTATATTTTTTCCATATAACAAAATGTTCAAAAATGCAACCTTTTATGGATTTTATTTTCTTAGTATACCACACAGTGAAAAACAGTCCTTTTGAAATGTCCCCCCACCACCTCTGGACCTTACACTGCTCCTCACTGTGCTGTAGTGCAGCACAGAACATGAACGAAAAGAGAGTTTAGTTGTAGGGGTAATGCAGGGCCGTAATGGGGTAATCAATCATCATTTTTGGGAGGAGGTAGAGGCAGGGTTATACTCAATAATGTCAGAGCACCTTTCCTCTCCTCTCTCTCTGTGTTCAGTTGGAGAGTAAGCAGCAAATAGGCCACACTGTCCCACTCTCTGACTGCTTAAGTACTCACACCTTGACACCCACAGAACAGGGGGTATCCCATGAGACACCTGTGTAGGGATGACTTCTGTGCACACAATGGCTGAATGGATATGACACAGTTTAAGAGAATGGTGATCACACTGGAATATTCTACAGTGTATTTATTAAAGTTGGCATGAAAAACATTCACCCTGTCTGTTTTCTAAATGAATGTCATAGATCATGTTCGTAGATCATATTCGTCCATGCAAGCAATTCGTCCATGCATATGTTTCATTTTTTAAAAATGGGTTGGTCTCATAATATTTAATAAATTTCATAACTTTCATAACTTTTTGATGGAAACTGTGGCTTTTTTTATAAATAGAAAGTTTAAAAGAACAGCATTTATTTGAAATAGAAATATTTTATAACATTATGTCTTTACTGTCACTGTTGGTTAATTTAATGCATGCTTGCTATATGAATATATATACAGTATGTGTGTCATTGACGAATAAGGTTTTTAAAAGTGTAAAAAAACCATAATGGAGATATAATTAATTAAGTAATTAAGTTTTATTAAGTGTTAACAATGAGATTATGTGGTTTTTATAATCAATTAATATAATCTGCTTTTGTCACTTTTTACAATTTTCAAATTTAAAAAAGTTTCGGTTTTACCGAATGACACTTTTGGTTATACTGAGTGACGATATTTTCAAACAATGCTAACAACAGCTAAGACTAGTTAGATTAAAAGCTAGCGAGTGAAAGGACAATCTAACATATTACATTTAGTACAAGTTTGTAAAATACATTTCCATGTTTTATAGCGGTTGTACCGAATGACCTGAAATTTCAGGACATGCGTATGAGCAAGTGAAAACATAAATTTTTCAAATAGTTAAAAGCGAGTTAGTTACTTTGCTACACGACCATGTGGTCCTTTGCAGGTGTCTAAATGATGTCACATCCTGTCATATGATACGGAGCGCATGACTATATATATATATATATATATATATATATATATAATGTGTGTATATACTGTATATATGCAAATATATTTCAAATGGAAAATGTTTTACCAGTAACATTCTAAAAATAATAAATATAAATTAATAAAAATATAAATAATATTTCAAACATGATATTATTATTAAGGAAAACATCAAATAAAAAACACTATTAGACCCTTTATAAAATACCTAAAGATCATTGTGTGTGTGTGTGTTCAGGTATTCCCTATGTTATGGGGACAAAATGTGTTTTTAATTATTTATTTAATATATTGAAGATCATAAAGTTTATTTTTGCCAACAATTTGATTACATATTTTCAGTCAAAAAATATTATATTATGTTAAAAAAAAAAAAAAATATTGTGACTTATAAAAGCTGAATGCATTGTAGTAGTGTGTGCAGATGAGTACCGCCCACTCACAAGAGTCTCCACTCATCCTGTCATTTAGCCTCCTTTGAGCACCATTCACTCAAAGGTCAACAAACGCCCTGTGACAGCACGCAGGCCCGTCCCTTCCTCCCCCTAGCAGCTCAGCCATTGGTCCTGCTTTCTGTTAGATCACACACTCCGCTCCCCACGCGTGTGTCATTTGCCCTGCCTCCAGAGAGACTTCACTTAACAAGGCCGTAAAAGCGCGGCTCACAGCATTAGATGATTGTGCTTGCGCAGGGTATTGTGTCCGGGCTAGTTTCTGTCAAAGCGTGACGTCCTCGCTTTTGACGTTTTGGCTCCGTATGCCAAAATGTGCGTAGCGGAATGATATGGATGGGTGTCACAGGAAGTGAGGGACGGCGAGAGGGAGAGAGAGCAAGAGTGTTTATGTTTTGCTGAGTTTCTCAAATCAAGTGTCTTAAATCAAGTGTCTGAAGAATGGATTGCGGGTGTTGACCATGAGAGCTTATCTGAGTTGTCTGTTTGACAGTGCAACTGTAACGCTGCTTGACAAAGCAAACAGACAGATGAGAGACAGTGATGGAAGTGCTATGCAAGCGTAGGCTACAGTGAAAAAAAAAAAAAAAAAAGTGTATACTTCTCATCATGATAATAAATACAAATAGATTATAAATAAAAAAGAATTTGGGTAACAGAGAATAAATCTCTGAAAGAATAAAAAAGAATAATGAAAACGTTTATATAGCTACTATAAAATTATCATGTATCATCATCATTATTTATTTACCCTGCCTTATATGTATAATTCAGAAACCCTTGTTATTAGCGACACCAGTGGCCATTGAGTGAACTGCAGCCAGCAACTTATTGCTTGTGCTATTGCCCGAACTCGTGCACTCAACGTACATGAGACTAAACGTGATTGAAAAAAGACAGCGGCGAGTTAAGAGCAGTTGCAGCAGTTAATAAAGCATCTGATCATAGCTATGTGGATATATTTGCACAAGCTCTGCGATTCAAAGCACAGCATCATGTCGAGGTAGGCTAATTTAAATTACACTTATGATAGTTTGATTATAAAGTATATTTGAGACGCATTTTCTTTGCATGACACGACATTACAGTACAGAATAGCTCTTTCGGCATTATCCTGAACAATACGCAGTTCGTTTCATGTAGGGAAGAGAGGCTCTCCGGAGCGCGCGTAAACATCACATCCTTGATTTTCCCGGGAAAAACGGCCCGAGTCCTTCATATAAAAATCAGTCTAAGGGCTTTCATAGAAGTCGGAGAAGGTTTCGTTTTTTAAGTTTTGTTACAAGCTGTTCACACATTGGGCCTCATTTATGAAACACGAGCAGAATAATTTTTGTGTAAATCGTTAGGTAAAGCCGTTTTGACATAAATGTTCAGATTCATGAAAATGTTCGTATTTTCAAAATGTTAGTTGGTACGAAAGAACTTTATACCTGCTACCTACCAAGTGTAGGCCTAACGTGTGTAAAACATTCAAACGTGCATTTTGATGCACTATGTAGGCTACCATAATATTACTTTTTTTGTTGTTGTTGTTTTTGTAGCTGAGAGTTAAAAACTGTTCAACTTTAGGTAAAAGCGCAGTGCTCACTGTCACTTTTTAAACAGCCGTCCAATCACAGTGGAGGAGGGGCGGGGCAAATACCACAACAACTGAACCACAATGGAGATGTTAATATGGTTAGGCTACTGTATTTTTCTATTCAGTAGACTTAATATTAAAAAATCCAAATGAGATACCAGCAACAGCTGCCTGATATATTCTATCATTATAGCCAACTTTTTAGCTGGTTAATATTTATTGTTAATAATATGGCAGTTTTTTTTTTTTTTTTAGCATTTATGCAATATACTGGAGCCAAACCTGAAAAGGGAGTCCAGAAGATCCCACAGCGTTCCTGGACACGTAATTTACTTAGTTGTAACTCATAGGCGGGGATTATTTTAATTGTGAATAAGCATTCACATGCTCCCTGTTTACAAATTATTGGAATTAATTAACATACACACATTTAACTATCAAATATGATGTTTACGAAGTTTTTGTGAATCCGGAGGAGAGTTTTCGGGAAGGTCTGTTTTACGGTCAAATTACTCCAAATTTACTCATATATTTACGAAACTTTCATGAATGATTCCCATTGTCAATAAAAAAGTGATTAATGCATGAGTAGCCCCTTTAAATAGTATGTTGTAGTTGCCAATGATGGTTGTAAAAGGGTCTGCTATGGAAGCGTAAAGTGGCAAAATATCAGTATAGGCTTCTCATCATAATTATTTTTATTTACAACAATTTAGTTTTTTTTTTTTTTTAATAATGTATTTTATATTAGATGAATATTTATATAATAGTAATAATAATAATATTTTTTTACCTTTCCGTTAAATATGTTGTAGTTGCCAACTCCGGTTGTAAAAAGGTCTGGTCTTCATAAAAAAAGCCCTGTCCCTGCATTACACTTACTCTCTAGCTCCCCTTGGTTAGAAATCAGCCAGACTGCAGGTGCCTGTGGCGGCGTTCCCTCATTCCCTGCCCTGACCTCCAGTATTTCCCCACACACACACAGCTTCCTCTCCGGCCATCATGCCCTGTTCTCTTCTAACTTGAGGCGACACATCATAATAACTGTAAGAGGCCTCTCCTGTCCTGTGTCAGGCCTGCACAGATTAGTTCCTCTCCACCAAACCCAGGTCATTTTCTCTCCCCCTGCTGAATACATTTGGAGATCACACACTCTTTCTTGGCTTAAGCTGTGGAGATTATCTAAACAGAGGATTTTCCATTTCACTCAGGACAGATGTGTTTCGGAACAGTGATATTGGGTTTTTGGCACTGGAAGTGTGAAGCTAATTTCCCAATTTGCTGATTTTGAATTAAATAATATTGTAAATAAGTTTATAAATTGAAAATATTTAAAATTAAATATTTATTACATTTTTTATTATTTTTTTAAATAAATAATTGTTTAAACATGAATTTATATATGCAAATATTTTACAAATATACTATATATATATATATATATATATATATATATGTACACATATACATAAAACTAAATTATACACATATAACTAAATTAAATTTGTAAATAAATGGCAAATATTTAAATTTAAATTCCTTTTTATTTACTAATTTTTTTATACATTTGTACATTACACATTGTGTACATACACACACACTCACACAGGGCTAAACATAAACACACTATTAAAATAGCATTCTTAAAAATTGCTGTAATATTGCAAAAGAAGCTTTCTGAATAATCCCTTTTCTTTGAAAATGACAACAAAAATGTGCAAAGATATGTTATCTGTTGTACATGACATACTATATCTGTTCATGTTACATTATACAGAGTGTCAGTCAACTTACCTCTAGGGAGAAACACACCATCTCTCAAGTCTATGTCATCTTCCCCCTCTGTGCCTCTGCTATAGTTACCCCTCAGATTAATAATGAATATAGTTAATCAGCACACAGAGAGATGGTATAATTAAGTCACAGCTGGCAGAGGTAAGGTGAGGTGGCATTCCATTGGGTCACCACTGTTGTACCATGTGACCGTGCCCCACTTCCCCTATCAAACCAATTTTTCAATTTCTGATTAGCCAGGCATTTGCAAAGTGATAACATATAAACAATTTCTAAAATATTTATTTAAAAGCTATGCGTGTCTGTGTCACACAGTTAAACTGGAAATATGGATGGCTTCGGAGGCTGTATTAATAAACCAGGTCAAATATCTTTCATTCTTTATTCATCAACAAAGGGAGTTAATAAGGAACATTGAGTAATGTGAACGGACAGCGTGTATCATTTCTCGCTGGTTGCTAGATCATATTTCATAAAGAGTGTATTTGAATTTTTATGTACAGTGTATGCAATATTCATGATAAACTGAATATGTAAATGCGTAACCTTTATTTATGAGCCTGCGGTGTTACTCTGCTTTAAAGTATTGCTTTGGATGCTAAGATAAATAGACCCAAATGCTTATTAGGTGACTTCTAATATAATGATTAGCAAAGCTTAATTAGTAAATTAATGAAGTAATAATTGTACCATGTGTTTGCAGTGCTTTATTTTGGATCTGTGGAGGTTAACATATGCCCATCCGAAAACATGTTTACCTTTTGCGTTTCTCATGTGGCCGGGATAAAAATCTATGTTCATGTCAGGTTTTTTTTTTTTTTTTTTTTTTTCTTTCACTGAAAGAATTTCCCCATTAAAATAATTTATATTTTCTGGCAAACACTGACAGATTTCTTTGCTCCTAAACTCGGTTTTCCCCCTCCTCGTTTAAACAGTTTGACTTCATGAAAATCTGCATGTTTATTTTGATGACTCAACGGGGATGCAGCACACATAAGCGAGTGTGTCTGAATCTTTTAGTCACCTATTTAATCCTAATGCTTTAGTCTCTTTCATTTCCTCAGCATGGCCCTGGAGAAATTACGAGACCCAGTGCCCGTGCAGCCATTTTTTGTTATTGTTTAGAGAAGCGGTTAGCATGCAGAGGTGAGTTCCAAACACAATTTTACATCCACTTATGGAAATCCATTGTTCCTTGAACATTTTCACGTACAAACCAATATATGCTCTCGTAAAAGGTCTGAGACCTCAATTACATCAAAGGCAGTTTGTCCCACAGCATGTCTTCAGCCAGAGAGCCTCGCAGAGCTGTGTCAATGCTACCCCCTTGTGACCGGTTTGGTGCACGAGTGATACCAGCCTCCGTCAGAAGGAAAGAGAGAAAGAAGAACATACAGTAAGAAGATGAGAATAAGTCGATTTTTTAAATTCAGTTTTCTTATATATACATCCAAAAACAGTAAAGAATATATTGTGAATTCTGCTACAAATGTTACCTCATAAATAATTTAAAAACAGCCTGTTGTTTAGAAAATGACATCTTAACAAAGACACACCAAATAAGAGATAATTGTGTTTAAATAGTGATTTGAAAAGAAAAAAAAAAAAAACCACAAGGAAAAAGCGATTCACTGTTCTTGTAAAAAAAAAAAAAAAAAACATATATATATATATATATATATATATATAAAATAAACAACAACAGAATGGCAGCTTCTCGCACAGATCTCTTTCATTAGGGTGCCGGGACGTCATGCAATGTGCTATGTTGACACACAGACAGGTATCTATGTCAGAAGCACGGGAGTGTGTTCTTTTCGGGCGGCACTTCCACCCGCTGTCCTACTCCACGCGAGTGGAAGGCACGCAGTCTTTCATTGTGAGCAGTTGAAAAGACATAATTAGACACACAGATATAATTCAGCGCCGCCGTGGAAGAGCTCGCTTGTCAAGCCAGGCAGCTGGAGAAGCGCGCCAGCCTTCAGAAGTGCAGCTTGCCGAAGGCCCCCGCTTTTATTCCCTGCAGTTTTGTCTACCTTCAAAGCGCCCATCTCGGATTGAAAACTTAGCAGACTTTTTCCGTATTGTGCCAATTGCGTTGCGGCACCGGTGAATACGTGATGAGCGCAGCGTGTTTCAACCTGCCGCATGAGAGACAACTGTAATTGTGGTGTATAAAAAGCGCGATTGATATTGCGTGTAAGAAATGTCATATAACGTATATTAATACATTTAACTACGTGGGGAACAAGCTGGAGATCTTCATTTGTTATCCTCACCCTCATATATCAGGCCAAACTTAACATTTAGCACTCACGAACAAAGCGGCCATAATTTACAGTCCCATCCCCACCCCGTGACACGCTGATAGGGGACGTCCAGTCAAGGCCACGCCGCTGTTCCTCTCTGACACGCCGGATGGGCCGGTGGCTCAGGATGTGTCAATCACAAGGCGTGCCGCTGCCCAGCGTCTCCCATTGACTTTCTTTCAGCCCCGTCAGCAGGCCCAGACCATTTCATTAAGAGCGTGACCTGCAAGGGCCTCCTGTAATGGACAGCTTGATTTGTGTCGGGCTGGCAGGCCTCAATACGCTGCTGACTTTTATCTACTCAAGTATGTATATTATATGTGCCTGTCACTCTTATGACCTGCCCCAGTTTCCTGTTCCCTCCCTCGGAATGCGTTTGTACAGTGTTTTGGTCATCTCTTTCTCTGTGATACAATGGGACTGAATTGACATGTTTAAGATTTAAGTTTGGGAAAGAAGTTGGGAGAAATATGCCTGATATTAAGATAGAAGACTAACGTTGTGTTAAAGAGGGGTCTTTGTCAGTTTTACACCGTCCTGTTAGTGTTTGCTGCATCATTTGTGCAATAGGTCGACTACCCGTAATTAAAAGAATGATTACTCCTAATTAAAGTAATTGAGTACTAATGAAAAATGAAAATTATGTCATCATTTACTCACCTTCATGCTGTGGCAAACCTGAATTATTTTTTGTCCTCTGTGGAACACAAAAGGAGAAGTTTATTAGAATATTCTAGCTATTTTGCCATACATTGAAAGTGATAAAAAAAAAATGTTTGTATGTACTCAACCATGGCGCTACCTAGCAATGTGATTTTATGTGACACAATGTAACTTAATATCTCACAGCTATCTTTGTTTCTCATAATTGTGACATTATATCTTACAGTATGACTAAATATCTCACAATTGCAGTCGTATTACTCCTAATTGTGATGTTAAATATCTTGCAATGTGCTTTTTTTTATCTTGTTTTAAAGCATATCTCATAATTACGATGAAAAATGCAAGAACCAATGATATTAGATGTCACTGATGCACCACATTTGAATATACACGAACAGAAATACAAAGTTCTGTCATGAAACTCTAGATGGCACAGGCTCATAAGTTCTTAACCTAATCTGCTTGCATTTACATCATTCTCTATAGGGCACATCTGATTGGTTCCCAATGTACTGGTAGCCAATCAGCTTGCTGCACAACATTCAAATGTTTGCCTGTTGTTTGCTGTAGCAGTTTATAGTGCACTTTCTGAAACCCTCCACCTTCCCCAGCTCCACCTGTATAGATCTGCTATGAGGGTGATTCATGTATGCTTTTACAGCAACAGTAGGTCTTTCGTGCTCATAGCAGCATGTCGTGTGTGTATTGGCAGTGGCAAGTTCCGTACTTGCTCTGCAGCAGCAGCTATAATCAATAGCAGCAATACCAAGACCAAACACATTAACATTGTCATACTCATTACCATGACAGTATCAAATGACAAAAGGGTTAGTTCACCCAAAAATGAAATTTCTGTCAATTAATTACTCACCCTCATGCCGTTCCAAACCCGCAAGACCTTCATTCATCTTCGGAACACAAATTAAGATATTTTATATGAAATCTGAGAGATTTTTTATCTCCCATAGAAACAAAACAAAAATAGTGACTTAACTGAACAATTTCCTTTCTACCCTGTCAGTCTTCTACACAGTTGACGCAGTGCAGCGCTTCCGTGTTTACGTCCGAACGCTGGCTCAGTATTGGCCAATGCTGACGTAGGAGCCGGCCAATACAGAGTCGGCATTCTGATGTATACTCTGCAATGTGTCTTCAATGTAAACCGCGTAGGAGAATGACAGGGTAGAGACGAATTTGTTGAATAAAGTCGTTATTTTTGTTTCGTTTTTGCACACAAAAAGTATTCTCGTCACTTCATAACATTAAGGATGAACCACTGTAGTCACATGAACTATTTTAACGATGTCTTTGCTACTTTTCTGGACCTTAAATGTGGTAATTTAGTTGCTTTCTATGGGAGATAAAAAAGAACCTGATGATACTGATCACCAGATCAGTATCATCAGTACTGTTCTGATGATGAACGAAAGTCTTACGGGTTTGGAACGACATGAGGGTGAGTAATTCATGACAGAAATTTCATTTTTGGGTTAACTAACCCTTTAAGACTGACGGAAGGGTCTGTTTATCACAAACATTCATTTATGGGTTTAGAAGGTTTAACATAATTTGGACTACTTTTATGGATATTTTTTGTCATAACAGCCTCAGTCCCTGTTCACTTTAATTGTAATGAAAAAAAGCAATAAAAGCATTCTGTTAAATATCTCCTTTTGTGCTCTGTATGGATTTGAAACATCATGAGGGTAAGTAAATGACGACAGAATGTTTATTTTTGGCAAACCATTCGTTTAATTTTTTTACTTTCCGCAACCTACAATACGGTTACCGAGCTCATACGGCAAAGTATTTTGAATACACCAATGCAATATTTTTTCCCTCTAAATCTTTCTATCTCTCCCAGTCTTACTCTTTGCTTTTAAGAGTATGCACATGTGAATGACCTGCTCCTTTTATTTATGGCTGATAATCACCCACCTCTACCCCCTAAGGACACCGCCTGCCTGCAAACATGACCAAAATACATATTTAGATTTATTTGTCAGCAACAGTCCAATAAAACATATCCTCTGCATGCTGCTCTCTGGGCTGGGGTCCCACGAGGAAGTGGCCGAGTGAAAAATGGGGTGCTTTCAAGCGTTAGGCAGAAAGAACGTGAACAATGCTCAAAGCCTGGAGAAGAATAGTGTGCTGCCTAAGTGTTTCTAAGGAAGAGAGGAGAGAAGAAGAAAGGAGAAAGAGAGATGTGGATTTTCACAATCCAAAAGCCTCAGGGGGGTTCTCTGTGAAGTTCCAGACATGGCGTGACCATTGTTTCCTGTTCACACCGTTCTTACCTGACTCTTTTCCCCACTCGGAGTCTCTCTTTCCACTCCAGGTTGATCTGTGTGAGTTAAACCCCATCTGACATCTGTTTGAGTCGCATATGTGGACAATTTGAGATGAACCGCAAAGCCAAACTTAATGAGGTTGAGAGGTCCACATTCTGGTGATCAGTAAAAATAAAGTCGCATAATGAAACAAGTTTTGCCTGTGTATGATTTCATAGCTTTTATTATGTGATTATGAAGGAAAGGAGGCTGAGACGAACAGGGATTTGTGCCCTCGTGTGCAGAATCCCGTTGTGCACCACCCATGCATTCCTCCGGGTGTTTGCGGCAGAACGACTGTGTATCTAATGTGACCGCAAGCCCACTGAAGAGCCAATAAACCAAGGTCGGACAGCCTGTGCTGGCAGGGAATTCGCAGTGTGACGGCAGCCAGTTTGGTGGCCCTACTCATCCTCCGCACAAATCTCGGCCCTTTTGTTCTTGATTCCTTTGCTCTCTCTGGCTTATAACTAGAGCCAGCTCTGTGCAGAATACTGTCACCCACAAATGTAAAAAAGAATGGCTGGGATCCGATGCTAATGGCACTGAAGCAGCAAGCTCGCAAATCCAGCTGAAGGGTAAATGGGGACACATCTTTGTTGTTGTTGTTGTTCTTGCAGCTGTTCCTGTTGTTTTCTGTTGTTGTTTGCATTGTGAGGCCTGGGGGTGCCAGCCAACAAGGCAAAAGCCAGACCCACAGGATTGGTAACATACAATGTCAGCCTCCATCTCTGAAGGAATCATTATGGAAACCACAGTTTGTTTGTATGTTCACCCTTCCAGCTTTCAGGATTATAATTGGTGGAGTTAATTAGGTGGTCTGTCGAAGTCTAGGTCACATGCGGTCCCAAAAACCTCCATATTCCGGTTCATTCAAGTGTTAGCTTTTAGATCAGTAGGTTAGCTGTTATAGTCTTTGACCTGGCACTTTTGTTTTTTGAGGTTGTTGTTTCTTATTAGGTTTGGAATATTTGTTACTTCATGCAGTCAAAAAAGACGCAATTCTGAACTTTACAATCAGGTCCTTTACTTTCCGTATGGATGAGGAATTCATTGGACATGAAACATAAAGTTCATCCCCTCTACTTTTTGGATAGCTATCATTTTCATATTTTAAGAGTTGTATTTTGCTTTATTATTGTGATAAATCCAGTATTCAGCTGGTCATGTGATCTCAACATGTCTGCTCTCTTTAGATGACCCACTTCATGCTACATGATTGTTTGACAGTGTAAAAGAATTTCTTTAAATTTAAAACATTTATTTTTATTTTTATTTTTAGCCATAAAGAAAGAAATAATTTCTATATTTTTAAGAATATATTTTAATATTATTTTGTAAAATAAAATTACAATTAAAATAATTATAAAAATAATACAAAATCTTTAAAAATATATATATATTTTTTTTTTTTTACAAAGAAAATTAGAAAAAATACTTGATGATGAAAATGATTTCTCTACACACAATACAGTGTGACTCATAAATCTAAATATTTTGTTTTGATATTGTATGAATTTTACTGTTCAGTAAATTTACGTGCAATAGCCTACTGTCTGGAATTTATTTCAAATTTCGTAAACGTTTTTTTTTTTTTTTTTTTCATTATTAAACTTTTTACTTCTCTGTTTCACATCCAAAATGATCAAGACAAAGATTTTTTCTTCACATTGAGAGAGAACTGTATTCAAGGCAGAGGAAGCCATCTTCTCTGTGAACAAAGACATTCTGCCAAGCTGCTGTCACCTGAATCCATACGAGCACCACAGCCTTCTTATTTCAATCTAAAGAGTTTTAAAATGTGTTCGCCAACATTATTATCTCCAACCTGAAGTTAAAGCCAAAAACATCCATGCCTCTTGCGGCTTGCCGGCTGAAAATATTGGTCACTCTGTCCCGCTATCTTCAATTAGTGCTGATCAAGAGGGATTATAAGCGGCGGCTAACGACAACGTGCAACTCGATGGTCCTGATAGATGGTCAATTGTAATGATCGGGTCAGGACGTTTATTGGATTTAAAGCAGTCGTGATGGGCCCTTCTTAGCCTTGCCTGGATAATTATCACGTTCATGCATGATTTAAGGTGACAGTGAGCAACGTCAAGGACCTTCCCTTTAATTTAATAATTTTGTTATCTATGCATTTATGCAAGACTTAACAAAGGGATGTCTAGGAAAGAATTAAATCAAGCAGATGAAGATTAGTGTAATGGTGTGACAAACCTAGCCAATGCAGGAAAGTGTTTAGTGATGTCATATGGGTCGAAGAAGAAGCCACCACCATATCATCAAATAAAGGCATATATATATATATATATATATAATGCCTTTATATGGACCATAAAACCAGTCATAAGGGTCAATTTTCAAATCTGGAATCTGAGGGTCCAAAAAAATCTAAATATTGAGAAAATCATCTTTAAAGTTGTCCAAATGAAGTCGTTAGCAATGCATATCCACTCACAAAAATACATTTTTGATATATTTACTGTAGGAAATTTACCAAATATCTTCATGGTACATGATCTTTACTTCATATCCTAATGATTTTTGGCATAAAAGAAAAATAGATAATTTTGACTCATACAATGTATCGTTGGCTATTGCTACAAATATACCTGTGCAACTTATGACTGGTTTTGTGGTCCAAGGTCACATATATATATAATGACAGAACATCAAACATATTTTTCAAAAGTATTCATATGTAAAATTTTCATTTATTTTATTTTTTGTCATAAAGAAAATAAAAAACATATTTAAAAGATATTTTCAAAATCAAATACCCCATATAGATATGACATTTGTCTGAATCCCAAAAAATATGTAGGAAATCCAAACTACTAAACTAAAAAATGAAAGAGGCTATGAAGAAAGAAAACTACTAATTATTTCTTTATGAATAAAACTTTCATATATAATTTTAAAATGTAATGTAAAAAAAAAAGTAGATGTGGCTTTTGTCTAAATAAAAGAAAAATAGGTAAACTGCCAGTTGAACGGAAAAAACGAAAGGGGCAATGAAAAAATAAAATTACACGGCGCAATGTCTAATATGCATTTTATGTTGCATCAGTTTATTTGCTAAAAATCCATCATTTTGATAAAACTTTTCAAAAAGCCGCTCAGCATTTGTGAAAATCTTTCTCTATGGTGTTGCAGAGATCTTGTAGCTTCCTGAAGCTTCACCGAGCAGCTACCAAAAGTCAGATCTCACAAAACCTGTTCAAAAAACTTCTTCATCCCACAAGAAAAGCCATCATTGTTTTGTTTACTTCTCCAGTGTGTTCTAAAAGGTCAGAGTAATATGCTGCACACCCTCAGCAGAATCCAACAGAAACCAACAAACCCAAACAACACCATCCATATTTTAAACAGCTGGCACCGAACAGGGGAAATTTTTACACCTCCGTGCCAATTACTTCCCTCTCATAGCTCCTCTCTACTCTCTCAAATGAAAAGCCTCCTTCTTTCATAATGAAGCGGCTGACAGACAGTAAAGAACAACAGTGTTCCTCCAAACATCCAGCTGCTATATATATATATATATATATATATATAGCTATGGCATTCTCTTGTTCTTTTTCTATTTCTCTCATTCATCTTGCATTCAGTCTGGATCTCTAATCCTAATGTATTATTAATCACCTTTAGCTGTGGTGTGGTAAAACTTTCAAAAAACTTCCTCTTGGATTTCAGCTAAGACTTGAGTCTAACTGTCTGTTTGTTTATCCGTTTATTTATGTTTTATAAAGTCAGCACTTTCTTTTTTTTTTTTCTTTTTTTTGTCAGGGCAGAAGGTACATCACCTCAGTCCTGAGACCAGCAAAAACCAGTCCATTACAGGTCCAGTCCAGTAGACTATCGCTGAGTATAGCTGTAAAAATGTCTATCTATGTGTCATACAGGCTCTCAGGTTTGACACTGAGTGAGTGAGCGGATGCATGGTGTCCTATTGACACCCGATCTGTTAACTTTGATTTTGACAGAGTAGTGAAGCAATGTCGGCTATCATAATAGAGATTTCTCCACCGATGTGAGTGACGGGACACTTGACAGAGGAAGACATTCATCACAAATCAAGAATTTTGAGCCGGAATTGAATATCGAATATCGGAATCTCGGTTAACACGGGGGCGCCTTCATTCTGATGTCTCGGGCTTAAATGTGAAACCAGGATGAGCACAAAATTGAATGACATAACAAACAGTATCTTTGTCTCTCTCCCTCATCCTCGCTCTCTTTCTCCCCCCACCTCTGTAAAATGATAATCCGAGTCTGTCTGTCTGATAGACTGGAGTATGATTCAGTAAGACAGTGACTGACTGCACATTCAATCTGTTTCAGCATGGGAGCAGTGGCCCATTATCTCAACCATGTGAGACGCCCGCAGCGTGAGAGAGCAGCCCGATCAGCTGGCTCCAGTGGCAGGTTTGCTGGGAAAGTTATCAATAAGCGATTGTCTCTAGTCATTTAGGCTGTCACGTTATGACAGGGCTGAAAATTAAGCTGGCAGATATTAATAATAATGGAAATAACACAATGCCGAGGGGAAGATATTGGGCGAGTTTGGGAAGGGGGTTACTGATAGTGTGAGTGGGTGGATTTATGTGTATGTGTGCAAATGTTTGTGTGTGAGTTTGTCCATGAGTTTAGATTGCACTGTTAGCGTTTAAAAGGAATGTTAATTGACACACTATTTGTGATCGTTCCTGCCATGTGTGATAGAGATTATATGCTACAGCATGTGAAGACAAAAGCAATTTGGATTTTATAATAAAAAATTTGTGATAGTGCTATATCATAAAAAGAACAAAGTTCCTTTTGAGTTTATTGGTGCACATGCTGTCACTAAGCACTAAGTAGAACCTCTTTTGTAGTCATTTTGTTTTCATTCAACATTTGTTTGTCTCTGTTTTGCTGATAGATTTATTGCTACCAAATGTTACCGCTGTTTGATTCGGTAATAGAATTGCAGTTTGGCAGAGGTATGAGATACAATAAAGTAAAGCTTTCAATGACAAATACCCTGGACTGGTTGCCAGTTTCAGTTAATGGGGTCATTTTCATCCAAGACTTCTGAGGTGGCAATCCTAAACATATGGTAATTAAGCACAGTACAAACGCATTTTCTTTCCTTCATTTATACATTGTTTATTATATACTGTGTTATACATTTAATGTTTAAATGTGTATACTGTTATAAAATGTGCTGTTCATCAAAGTCCTGGGGAAAAAAAACGTGAGCAATGTATTAGTTTCCACAAAGATATTAAACCGCAGAACTGTTTTCAACATTGATAATAATAATACATCTTTCTTGAGCACCAAATCAGCATATTACAATGATTTCTCATTCTCTCAAGGATCATGTGTGTCATGTGTATGTTCAGTTTAGTTCATTTTCGTTCATGTCTACAGTAGTTCTCATTAGTTGCTATGGTGTCTCGTTAGTTAATCTCTGTCCAGCCGTGCCTGTTCCTCAGTTGCTACAGTATGTGTATTTATACTCTCTGTTCTGTTCAGTCCATGTCAGTTATTGTTTGTGTGTACAATGTCTTACTCTTCTGTATTTATTGGATTAAAGACTTTTGTTGTTATTACCATCTCCTTCGTTGTGCACTTTCCTAGCTAACCTGAACTGTTACAGAATAACCGACCACTCAGGAACGAGTTAAGAAAACAAACAATGGACTCACTTGCATTACGTCTCTTCCTCCTCCCCGAGAACCGGAAGTTTTTGAGGTATTTGGCCCCATCTCCATTGCTGGTTATGGCCAGGCCCCTTGGATCCATCGGCACCTCTGGTGTTGTCCAGCTCCTCGGCTCTGCTCCCGCCGGTTACTCCTTGCGGCTTATCTTCCTCGCTTCAGGCTGCACCTCGGGCCTCCAGGCCCATGTCTCTACCTTGGTCTGTCAGCCTGTCGCCTCCACGGCCCGTCTGCCTTGAGACTCCGCTTGGCTCCCTCGTCACTCCAGGTCGGTCTCCAGCGGTAGAAGCCCAGCTTCCGCCACGGACTTCCGGGATTTCAGCTGTGCCTACACCCTGCACCCCTACGGCATCATTGGGCTCCGACCTCCCCATCGTCCTCGCTCGCCCCATCGTCACCCTGGTCATCCGAGTCACCGCCTCAGTCCCGCAAACCAGCAGCTCAGCCCCAGGCTTCCAGGCCTTCGATGTTGCCCAGGTCCGTCAGCCTCTCCACTCCGCCGATTCCTCCTCTCACCATGGTTCCGCCCCCTCAGTTAGGACTCTGCCCTGTATCCTCCCACCATGAGCGCCACCATGGTGCCTGGTTCTGTCCATCACCAACTCCACGCCCTCCACCGAAGCCTCCGCCCTCTTTTCTCCTCCTAAACTTCTTCTGTGAATGCGCAAGGTCGCGCCTTCTTCTGTATTTGCTGTTGGATTAAAGACTTTTGTTGTTATCACCATCTTCTTTGCCATGCACTTTCCTAGCCACCCTGAACTGTTACAATGTGACACTGAAGACTGGAGGAAATTTAATTTATTATATACATTTATTTACAGGAATAAATTACTATTTGGTGTAAAACCAGATGCTAAATGTTAAACATTGCTCAACTTTATATTCCACATGTTAACTGCTGTAGTTACTGACCTTCTGAGAGAAACAGGTGCACTCCAAAAATGCTAGAAGTTCAAATAAAAGTTGAATGCTGTGAACTGCTGACTGTAGAGCTGCTCTGTGATGAAGTATTACAGGTGATAGCAGTAAGACCAGTAGCTGAAGGTAACTAGCGCTGGAGCAGATGGTTGGGGTTCATGTCTGGTTTATGAGGAAGTCAGCGTTTTCCACATCTCTCCACTCCAGCAGGGTCTGTGTCACAGTAGCGAGCAAGACCCCCTCTCATAAGTCACAGTACCAGGGGAATCGTCCCCCTGTGATATTAATGGCTGCCCTTGTGGCACAGGGCGAAAGAGTACGGGGGACACTGGAGAGATTTAAGGGCAACATTGCAGTTTTCAGACTCAACGTTATACATAATTTAAGCATAGAAGCACAGATGTGTAAAGTATTTATAGGGCGTTTATACTTCCTGCATCTTGATTGCATACACACATTCCATTTACACTCTGCCACTGTTCACTTCTGTGATGATGCTAATGCTGATGCTAATGTTTGGGGGAGAAAAGTTTATATATGTGGCCTAAACAACCACATACATTTTCACTTGGTTGAGTTGTGTCTTGTATGTGTTTCAAACCACTTCCTGAAGTTTGAGTTATCAGATTCTCGGATTGATTCCTCAGTGTGATTCCTTTGAAGTGCACTTCAAATCGTAAAAGTTTATTTTAAAAATCTGTACTTGCAGATAATAGAATATTAAAATGACACAATGTTTCTGTCATGACAACTCTTAGAGTGTTTGGCATAGTAATGGATATACAATGTTGATATGTTTGGTCTTGGCGGAATAGATCTGCTACACTGCTGCTGCTCTTATTACTGCTGCTGCTGCACAACAAGTACGGGACTTGCTACCACCAATACACACACGACACACTGCTGTGAGTAAGTAAGACATGCTGCTGCTGTACAATATAGCATACATGAATTACCCATAAAAGATCTATACAGGTGGAGCTGGGGAAGGTGGAGGGTGTCTGAAAGCGCACTGCAACTGCTACAGCAAATGCTGACCAAGTGTTTGATGGTTGAGCAGCGAGCTCATTGGCTACTGATGCAGCAGGAACCAATCAGCTGTGCCCTATAGAGAATGATGTGATTGCAAGCAGATTGAGTTAAGGACCTATTAGTCTGCCCCATCTAGAGTTTCATGACAGAACTTTGTATGAGATAAAAATACACATTGCACAATCTTTTTTATTTTGATGTGTTGACTAACATACTAAAGCATGTGTAAAGTACTTGATTCATTTTAAGTAGTGTTATTTGATATTACATTTAAAGTTTATATATTTAAAATATATTACTAAATTGTAACTTCATTACAAATGTGTAACTGCAAATATATTTGAACATACAAGTTACATTAAGTCCCACTGGTTTAGAAATATACTTTTAAGTTCATTTAAGATGAATTTAATACATTTTCCTTTAATTGTAAATAGCATGAAATCAAGTGTCCTAAACATTACATTCAATTTACACTTAATTTTTTTTTTTTTTAAAGTATATTATTTCCATTATAATTA